>JAQFVV010012396.1:22886291-23346291 GCA_028023455.1 Epiperipatus broadwayi | reverse complement strand
TCACTCATTTAAATATTATATAAGCATACTGGCACTGCATAATTTTTTCAGAAATATCATTCTGTCTGTGTTTTGGTAAAATCAAACTCAGTGCTATTAATTAATTTATAGTTATTAATTAGTTACCTTTTCAACCAAACTTGAAGTCAATGAGTATTTAAGAATTAAAATAAATATTTTGTCAAGCGTTGTTAGCCGAGAGGTTATCGCAGCCACTTGCAAGCAAGTAGTTGGTTGCAGACAGTTAAGGGTTCACCTCCTGGACAATGCTATGACATATGAGAAAAAAAAATATATAATGCTTTAAAAAAATATATACATTATTAGTGAATATATTTGAGTTGAATTGTAAAAATATGTTTCTTGTAATAAGTAATGATAACTGATAATTATTTTTACTTCTCTTATAACAAATATGTGCAATAAAAAATAAAATTTCAAATAATAAATTATAATATTAATTGGAAATTTTGTATTACATAAAGCCAAAGTGCTCCCAGATATGCTTTGAACATTTTTATAAATTCAGAGCAGATTGCTGCACAAACTCAAATATTATAACATGATAGTTTATATTTTTAGCAAGAAAATGAATTTTATTGCTTATTATTCATAATTATAAGAAAATCCTGTGTGAATTAGCTTTTTACTTTAGTGACAAAAATCTCACTCCTCTGGGCAATTAATTATATAATTGTTTATGTTTACTTCAAAAGCAGATAAATATAATATGCACAGTATAATATATGATATTTATGTATTTTTAAAGAACTGTTAAATAATGTTATAGTTTAGGCAAAAATCATTTTTTAAAAAAATAATATAATATATTATGACCAGTAGAGAGTTTTTTGAAAATTTTATAATCCATACATTTAAAAAACTGTTTTTGGACCATCTATTAAAGCAATATCAAACAATTTATATATTAAAAACAAAATATAATATTTAATAAGTGATTTAATTGAAATGAACTTTAAGATTTCAACTAATCTGAATCAAAGCTCAACCAGTGACGTCTCATGCTCAAATGTGACATAGCTTTACAAAAATTGAAGTAAAAACTTGTAATTATATATCAGAATTAATTATTAAATGTCTAGAAAAATTCAAACTTTATTTATTTTCTTAAATACATTCTACTGTTGTAAAGATTATACAAAGTTTGATGTCTATAAAGACATCTACCAATTAATTATTGATAATGTAAATATACCAATTACAACATAAAAATTAAAACCAAAAACTTTTACATAAACAACAACAGATCATTTTGTAATGTCATTTATCATCTCTAGTAGTTCAAAAGAAATATTCTGAAAGATGTGGAAAGCAATTGTTTCTGTTTAGTTTTTCTCATTTTTATTCCTTGATGGTGTTAAGATTTTAGTTTTTTTCTATTCTTGGATGATTAGTTTATGACTTTAACATTTAGACAATTTGAAAATTCCACTATTACCTATAAAAAAGAAAGATTATCTATTTTAATATTGTGCAAACACTTTCAAGTCACATATCCATATTGGAGCTTAGGTATATTAAAATATTGTTATAGGCAACAGATATAAAACATATATCATCAGGTTGATCCATATGTATATGATAGTACTATTTTACTGATATTTCATCTAGATTTTACTTTACATAAACTGATTAGGAATTAGTTATTTTTAAAAAATATCTTTTACTCAAATCAAATAAAAAGTTATTATAATAGTATTAATTACACATGGATGGTCACAGATAAATATTATTCCAAGTATGACTTGTCAGAAAACATCTTTTGAGATAATCATAATTAATATATAAAAATAAAATCTGCCAAGTTATATTTATAAAATAGAAAGAAATATTTACTAAGGCAATAAACTTCAAGAATGTGAACTTGAAAATGCAAAGGTAGGAACCTCTACAGGTTTTAATCACAAGCTTATGCTTTGAAAGACCTGTACAGGTCCTTATCTTCGCATTTTCAAGCGCACATTCTTGAGGTTTATTGCCTTAGTAAATATTACGTACGTAATTAATGTGCATTAAATAAATTTATAATTACAACTTTAAAATAGAAAGAAATAACTTTTATATTTTATATAACAATCTTATTTTTTCCCCATGAATATTGTAAGCATATGTTTATTGTAAATTCACTAAAAACTATTTTCAATAATAAACGATACAATTATGGATTCTGTAGTCCTAATACTATATTTTGAATGTTGGTAATTAACTGAGATAACATAAAATTTGTCTCTATAGATATATTAAACACCCCCCATATTTCTCCATTCTTTTTAAATTCATATAAATAAAGATGCAATAGAAGACAAATGACCCCAATAAAGATATATATGGGGGATAGTGACCTGGGCCAACTGATGAGTGCTGGTTTAGCACAAAATGCATCTTGGGGATCATTTGTCTTTTATTGTATCTTTATTTATATGAATTTAAAAAGAATGCGGAAGTATGAAGGTTGTTTAATATATCTACGAAGATATTACACATGGGAAAGAGAAAGGTGAATAATTCCATGTGTGTGTATGTTTAAAATTATAAAATCAGATATATTAATCTTTAACTGAGGTTTAATGTTTATATCTGGGCTAGAGATAATTTCTAACTATTTTTTTAGTTAACAATGGTAATAGGTTCAATTATAACCAACTTGAAATAATACACTTCAAATTAAATTTAACTCTTATAATTTTTATAATGGCAAAAAATAAAAAAGGTGTTTTTTTTTAAATAGCCCACTGCAAAAAAAGTCCTCGCCGATAGCTGGACAACCGTTACCTATCAGATTTACCAATTACTAGAATATAAACAGTTAAAGAGTTTTCCAACCTTGCTTCATTATGTAAATAAAAAATATGACATACACCTTAACGAACAAATATTAGATAGTTACTTGGATTCGCTATTATCTGGCTATCTGAAATTTAATTCAAGACTGATTAGAACCTGAAATTTTTTCACAATTGGTCGCCAGATCGATTTTTATCTAAATGTATAAAAATATACATATATAAATATACATACACTTATACATGCGTAAAAAAAAAGTTTGTTCTTTTTTTTAAAAAAAGTTTATTATTATTTTTTAAATTAAATGCATTCTATTATAAAGTCGTTATTCATTGTGTATGTGTCTCTAAGATTTATCAAATAAATTTCTAAACTCTATTAAATTATAATGATTACTTTTTATATAAATGTTAAAAATTGATTTCCAATTTTTTTTTTTAAATTCATAATACTTTAAAAATAAATCCTATGATTTTAGACTTTTTTTTTTTAAAAAAAGTGAGATATCAACTGCAATGGGTAAAATATTGATCAGGTGGTTGGTAAAGCTTTCAACAAACTTTAACAGTTTTTATTCTTTAAATGGTTAAAATAGCTAAGCCTAGGCTGTTCAAGATGAAGAGAAGAGAGCTATCAGTCACTTTTGAAATACTTTCTTAGACAGCAATATTAATGCAGTACAAGCAGGTCGTAGGGGTCAACATTTGTTTTCCAGCAGTGCTACTGAGAAAGACAAACACATACAAGACAGCATTCTTTTTCTTTGAAGATGTATCTATATTTGCTAATCATAAAGATGTAGTTATCATCGTTTTATGATAGTATCTTCAGAAAAAGCTTATGAGCTATTGAAAAGAAGGATAATGGCAGTCATCTAAGAAATTGAAGTAAAACTAAATATGACCTATATATTTGTATTGTATAACTTATAAAAGGAAAGAAGAGCTAATATATATAAAAAATGTTATTCTCTATGAATAATTAAAAAAGTAAGGCAATAAAGATGAATGTTTAGAAAATATATTAGCAGCATAGAGAAAAAAAAATACTTCTGTTAAGATAAAAGAGATCAAAAACTGAATTGTAGTTTACTATTTCTTTTTTACCAAAGTGATATAAGATGAAATTGAATTGCGTTTAATGTTTACACAGGAATGAAAAAGAAAAAGCATATGTAAAGATTCATCTAAAAAGTCTTTATACTTAAATGGATCAGAATTATCATAAAAAATGTAATTCACTTTATTTTTATATTCAAAAGTATTTTAAAATAGTTTGTATATATATATAAAGCTGTTTTTTTTTAGATACTGTGGCAAACATATATCTTTTTAATATCACCTCACTCAGAAACAATAACTATTAAGAGAAGACAATTTTATATTTTTAACACGTAACACACAAATATATATATATATACGCAATATTTTTATAATTACATAAAATTACTCCCCTATGTACATTGCTTATATAACTGCAACCTATGTTCAAGTCTAAGCTGGATGAAAAAACAAACGGTATTAAAATTTTCTTTGTAAGTAGTCAATCCATAACCTACCCAGATTATTTTTTTGGTCAATAATTGACATTTAACTATTTTTAGACAGAAAGTAATTAAAAAATATAAAAACACTAATTGCTTTATTACTTTGCAATTATTAAACATTGGGTGTATTGTTTATTTATTCCAGATGTTTTTTTTTTGGAGGACTATTAAAGGATATATATATATATTTAAAGTTTTATATTAAATGATATATATATATATTTAAAGTTTTATATAAATGAGTGATTTAAAGCATATATAAAGTAATATATACATTTATTTAAGATATGGATTATTTAAAATATATAACTCAAGAATTCCCAAAGTGGTCGATATCGAACCCCTGGGGTCAATATGAACTTTCTAGGGATTGATAGTTTCAATAAAAGAATTTGGGTGTCGATGACAGCAAAAATAGACCCTGTTACTACTGCTATTTGTTTGTTACATCAAAATATTTAGGATTCCAATAAGTATTAAATAATTAAAAAAAACCACTTATTTGATAAAAACACATTACATATCAAACTTGTGAGCAAAAAGGTAAAATGTGTTACTAAAAGTGTCACATAAAAGAATGCCTAAAAATACATGTAGCACAAATATGTCTGTGCATTGTCTTATTGAATGAATCGAAGCAAGTGCAGTCATGAAAAACCATTGCATGTCCACACTTGCTTGTAGTGGGATGAGACAATATTCGATATTAGCAGAATCAATAAGTCTTGTATGGTCATTCTTTCATAAAACACTATAAATTGGTTTGTATGATGGGACATACTTATTTGTGATTTGGAATGTGAATATAATTATTTATTGAGGAGCAGTATTACAAAAAAGAAAATCAGAGGTCACAGTTTATTTATTTGAGTTTGGAACAAAATCTTGTTTCAAGTAAGTGCATAATTTATTGGGATTTTTTATCACAAGGGCTATCAAAATTGTTTGTTAATAAAAGTTTTTATTTGTTATGATAATAATATGATTGAATCAAAAAAGATATGCTGATGGTTCAGTTTGGACTATTTGAATGTATGATTTGTCCCACCATTAGCAAACAAACATTGACCAATGTGCCTCATATGTGAAAATGTCTTTAGCAACAATGCTATGAAACCAAGAAAACTTGTAGATCACTTGAACAGAATTTACCATGATAAAAAAAAAAGATTTGTCATACTTTCAATCACTTAAAGATAAAATTCTGAAGAGAACTACAATAGGTAATATGTTTGTTTCATCATTGAAGCAAAATGATGATGGATTAAGAGCATTGTACAACATATCCCTACTCATTATAAAGTCTAGTAAGCTACACATCATAGGGAAGAAACTGATTCTACTGACCATTTTGAAGGGATTGAACACTGTACTTCACAAACTTGCACAAGATGTTATAAAAAAATCCTTTGAGCAATACCACAGTTCAAATACATATTGATGAAAAGAGTCATGATGTAGAAAACTGTTTGTATAATCATTTGCAAAAAAAAGTTTTTTTCATAAATGTCAAAAATTAAAAAAACCTCTGCACATATTTTTTTGCTTTAATTTTCATTAGTACAGGTTTTGATATTAAATGTTGCACATGATAGTACCATATTCTATAGTCCTGTTATCTTTTTCAATCATTCTTTACAATTGATTAAAATGAAAAGTTTGATATCTAGTGAAATATTTAATAATGAGTACTATACAAATGTATTAATTAGAGTAAGTAAAGTAAATGACTAGGGGGGTTGATGGTTTTAAAAGATTTTGGTAAAGAGGTCTGCAGCTGAAAAAAGTTTGGGAACTCTTGATCTAACTAATCAAAAAAGTATAAATAAAGCTGAAGATATTTTATTATATTCTTTAATTCTGTCAATGAAAACCAGTATTTGATAGTTTTTTAAGCATGTAAATTATTATTTGAATGTAGCTATAATTATATAAATCTGCCTGTTCATTTCCATTTCTAAATCAGAAAAACAATGTCAGTGAGATTCTGTGCCTATTAATAACACTGTTATAATGTCAAAGAATATTAAATACAGTTGACTTTATTAATGGATATATAGAAAAAAATTATTTAGAGTCTCACAAATATTAATTTTTATTGCTATAGATTTGTCTGCAAATTTCTTACTTAAGCATGTACAAAAAGATTTTGACATGAAATATATCTCATGTAGTTAAATTGTGTTTTAAATTAATAGATTGATGCAGAAGGATAAGTACGTAACAACAGAAGTATATACTACAACAAGTGTGCAAACCAAAAAAGAATTTGTTATTTTGGGGTATCACCTCATATTCTAACTTTAAATTATTAGTTTTGGCTTACTTTCTAAAGTCAAAAAAGCAATTGGGTTAAAAGAATGTGTGCACTTTGAGTGAACTACATCTCTCCATCACCTTTGCAATTTAAGTAAATCAAATGATAATATGACAAGAGCGAATGACAAAGCATAACATTCCTTTGCTAAAGTACAAAAAAAAATTATATAAATGTATGTAAGATTACTTTGTGGAAAAAACAAACAAATAAATAAATTTATTCACATGTTCACTTTTTATTAAAAAAGTAAACTGAACAAATTGTAATCTCCAAACTATTGGAAATTAATAAAATAGATTATAGTTCATTAATCTATGAACCATGGACCATATCCAGGTACAAATATATTTTACTTAGCTTGTTTTTATAAACCTAATAAGAAATAAAATATTATATATATATAAGTAACATTCTTAATATTTACTTTCTATTTTTTACCATACAGTGAAAACAGTTAAATCAAAGACTTCTAGAGTAATTGACTAATACAACATATTCTTTTTCTTACTCAACTATAATGTATACAACAAACACAAATGTGTACAAAGATCTTTACACTACCAGCTATCTCAATGGCATAAATCTTAGTTATCAATTTAGATCACTTATCTCATTCTAACTCTATTTGTAAAAACTGCTGTATTGTACATGTTTTGTCTCTAAAAGTTCTCTTGTAAATGCATATTTTATAATACTTTTAGCTATGTGCCATAAAAATAAAATTTGAAAGCTGATTAATATTTGACATGGAAAAATTTCAACAAAATTCCATTATAAAAATTTAAAAAAGAGTATTTGCAAAATAATGGTCACTTAAATTATATTAATTCAAATTACCAATCTTTTTTTTACTTTTTAATGATAAAAATCTTGCATGTAATTTTTTTAAAGTATTCTCCTAGTTGTCTATACTGTAGTAATTTTAGTTATGTGGCATAAAAATAAAATTTCAAAGCTGATTAATGATACCATTAAAAATAATTCAAAATAAAATTATGATAAAAATCAAAACAAAACTAAGACTTAGTAAAATGAAGCAATTTATTTATTTCAGCACTTTTTTTTTAAATTTGTAGGTGTGAAAATGTTATTACTTTTTTAAAGTATTCTTCTATTTGCATATCCTGTAATAATTTTGACTGTGTGTCATATAAAAGTAGAATATGAAAGCTAATTTAGGCTTATGATAAAAAAAGTCAAAATGAAATTTCAGTACTAAATTGATGCAAGTCATTAGCTAAAATAAAAAAGTTACAAATGTGCTACTAACATAAATAGTAATCATAAGTATAAGATTTAAAGCATTCAACATCATTGTTGTGTTTTGTGGATTTACTTAGATTTACTTTTTTTTTCATTATTTTCAATTTTACTATTATTTGTTGTAGCCTATTCATTTAATGTAATGGGTGATTTTTATATAAGTAAATAAAAAAATTTGAACTTAGGATTTTTCAGTTTATATTCATCCTCTATTCCATCTCAAACAACTGACACACATAGCCACATACATGCAAAAAATAGATGATACCCAATATAAATATTTCATTAGAACCAGCACTCATTAGTTGGGCTAGATCATAATCTCCCATACATATATACAATCAGTGCTTCCCAATATATGTATTTCATGCAAAACCAGGAATTGCTATCTTAATATAAGCTGAACACTGATTATATATATATATATATATATATATATATATATATATATATATATATATATATATATATATATATATATGGGAGATTATGATCTGGCATAAATAATAACTACTGTTCCTGCATGAAATATGTATATTGGGAATCATCTATCTTTTTTGCATGTAGGTGATCATGTGTGTCAGTTGTTAAAAAATCCTAAGTTCAAATTTCTCTATTTACTGTTTATTTTGTTTCTTAAATAATGAACCTCCATATTGATTTTACTCATGTGACAGAAAATAATATCAAAAATGTATTAGTATTGAAATGAATGATCTATATTATTTTTTTAAAAAAAAAATTCAAAAAATGTACAGTCAGAAAAAAGAATTTTATCTTGATTTTAACATGAAAAACAAATGGATTTTTTTTTTTGTTAGTGTGGATTAAGCAAAATGCAAATGGCTGATTATAGTATCAATAAGGCAATAATTTGAAAAAAGATCAAACAATTTTTTCATCAGATTTTTTGATGTCTTGTAGATCAAGTGTTGTTCCAGTGATGAAGTTTATTATTAAAAAAAATAAAGTTTACTTGATTCAAAGAAACAATTAGATTATATAATTTAACAAGTTATATTAAGGCTTCTGAAAGCGAGAGTTTTTAAATTTAGTAATCTGTGAATTTTCATTAGGATAAGAAAATTTAAAGTTTAATTTTATGCTTTTTCTAAAAAAAAAAAATAAGAATTTTAGATTTTTTTAAAAATATAACTGAATAGTTTGTAAATATATTTTTACATTTGTACTTTTAATTATCTTGCTAAAATGAATGTTTTGAATAGCAATTTTGATCTTCATCCTGGGCCTAGAATAAATTATCTTCAAATAAATATAATTTCAATATATACTACTATAAATCAATGATAAAGCAAATGATATAGTCAAACCAACTATTTTGTTTTATCATTTATGTGGTCTTTATTACTACTGTTTATCTTCAATAACAAATAATTCCAAAGAACAATTTAGATTGTTTACCAATTAATCCTAGATCATCAATAACATTTTTAAGAATTAATCCTCATCTAATTGCAACAATCTTTATTTTTTTAATATAATAGCCATAAGCCTCACTTTGGTTTCTTGCAATTCAGATATTTAATCAAAGAGATGACTTTATTTCCATTATGTCAAACAAATGTTTAGTTACTGTTTTTGTGTTTCTCTTCATTATGAATAAAATAAGATATTGTATTAAGTCTTATAATTTTTGTGTATATGAAAATAGTTTTATTTTTAAAAAAAAACAACAATTTAAATTCCAAAAATGTTATTTTAGACAAAAACTAAATCAAAGCAAAAGAGCAACTTAGTGTTATGTATTTAATGAAATCTGGCCATTAAATTATTTCTTTTATGATATGTAATTGTATATGTCTCAATGACTTTTAATGAATAGAATTTAAAGTAAAACCATGCTACAGAACTTTTTTCTCATTACCATAAATTCCAATGGTGCATAAATTGAATTTATATTTTTGATATTTTTTAATATTTATATTATGAAATTTTCTGAATTCATAAATAAATATGAGTGTTTTTCTGTTTTGCTCCAAACATTATTTGTTTTTGAAAAGGAGTAAAAATGTTTTAGAAAATTAACTTTATGGCCCCTATTCTATGTAGCCTTTTACAAAATGTTTATGGATCTCTGCATTATATAACATTTGGGTTTTTGTTATATAACCTTTCTGGAAAAAACAACAACAAATGACCAAAAATTGAATTATATGCTTAAATAAAAAAGTATATATCATTTAGTGTTAAATATGTTTTAAAAACTTAAACATTACACTTTTAAAATAGTTACAAAATATTTTATGGGGCAGAAATGCTGACAATGGTGAAGTGTGCACAAAATAGTGATAGGTTGAACATAATAGTTAAATTAGATGAATTTATATAATTGAATTTTTTTTTACCCTTATCTAGAAATGATTCCAATTATAATTTGATATTATTACCATCAATCATCTATTTTGAAATATCTTGTTGATAAAGCAAAACATTAAGCTAAACATTGTAGATAAATAATACTCAAAATATAAAAAAAAATAATTATAAAATATGTTATTACATTACAAAGTGCAAAAATAATCCATTTCATTACTTGCTAGAGAATTGCCAAAATTATTCTCTATTAAACAGCCAATTCATTTGTTTGTATATTGATGCTAAATGGAAAGCAAGGCATTCATTTATAAAGTAGAGTGTTTCAATGTCACATCAATGCTTTATAATTCATGGCACAATTAATATTTCCTCAACAATATCTCACAGAATAAAAAAATTACATTATCTGCTAGCAACAATTGATGAAAATGCCAATAGATCTCCATATGTATTTGCTAGATAAAATAGCTAGCTAATTATTTTATATACCAATATTGAATAGCTATGAATCAGCTACTTGAAGGAAAAACACTAACCTAATTTGGAATACGTAAAAACTATTCAAGATCTATTAAGTACTGATTTAATCAACAATGCAAGGGAATGGGAGATGGATATATTATGTATGAGTATAAAATAGATTTTGCTTTTATTTATTATATTTGAATTGAATATTATGCTCTCTACGTGTAGTTTGATGTAGTGCTAGAATCAGATATCTTAATATATTACAATATTTATTTTATTTTCTTTATATTGTTCTTGATTAATTTAAAATATACAAAAATCTATTGATACAAACTTATTCACAAACCATTCCATTGAAATTCAATCACATTAAATAAATTAAATATGATGTTTTTAAAAGATCATGTTTTGAATATATATATATATATATATATACACTTTCATAGTATCACTTATAACTAACTGATGATAGTCTAACTTTTTTTCTTTCCAGTGATTTTTTGGCCATTCTTGTACTTGGAAAAAATATTAGCACACTCATTCTTATAAATAAATAAATGGAAATGAGTTAAACCAATGAGAGTTAATCTACGGTTTAATTTATGAAATTGAATTTTATGTCAATAAATTAGCATAATGACTATATTTCAATTAAATGTAGTCAAATGTGAATCTGAACTCATCTGAAAGCCCTTAATCATATTTTAATTGGCTTATTAAAAATGGTGGCAAAGTACAAATTCTTCTATTGTTTAATATTATTGAATGCTATTCCATATCTGCAGGCGGTTTTACAGAAAATAAGTTTTATATATTATTACTATTAGGACTATCTGGTAAGTAACCAAAACGGTTTCAATATTTTAGATGAAACATGGTTTATAGAATGTGTCAGAAGTTAATAAATATCTATAATCATTCTCGGAATTATAAAATGATTTTGGAATTATAAAATGATTTGTTTTCAGAAAGATAATAATATAATATTTTTAAAAGATAACTTATTTTAAAAAAAATATGTTTATTATATTAATTAGATTACATGACTCCTTACAACTTCAACATAGACCTTGAGATTAAATTTTGATTTCTGTCAATGATGCCTTAGCAATAAATTAAATTTTTTAAAAATATATTTTTATTTTTTAAAAACAAATTTCATATTAAATAAAAGTTTAACATGAGATGTGAAATAAATAAATAAAAGTATGGTTCGGAAGTCAACCTAGTTAAGATTTTGAATTAAAATACAAGATGGCCTTTAAATTATCGAATTATACAGTAACGTAAAACGTAAGAGTTGTGTTTTAATAGAAATTAATTTTCTGCTAGTAAATAGTTTTATTACAAATATTTTTTTTTTTTAAATTAAAATTGTTTAAAATTTTTTAATGAAGATAATACTAATATGACAAACTATTGATTATTTAAATCGATAAAAACGAAGTAGCATTATCCAATTTCAAATTATTTTTTTAATATGCTTCTACTAGAATTTTAATAATTAAACATTATTGGTTTTTCCCTACTTTCAAGTTTTATATATAAACAAGTTTAAAAAATAATTTGCAATAATTTTTTTATTTCAAACACATGCCTAAGCTATATATTAAAGGAATTATTTTCTCTCTACACATATATAAATATATATGTCTTACAAGCTGCAGACAAGAGACTGTTAACTGAAAGGAGATCTTTGATTTCTTTTTGAGATTTTAAAAGAACAAGACAGGGTAGGTTGCTAATATCCACTTCATACATTCATGCCATTACAGCTTGTAAAAGAATATGTATACACTGTTCATCAATATGCATGAACCAGTGAGGAGAGTGATTGACTTTTTACAGCTGAGTTTAAGATTAAAATATGTCATAACCTTTCTTTTCTGTTATTTAGTAATTTTTAACTGAAGATAAATTTAATGCATTAATAAATGACCTTTTCAAATAGATATTTAAAATCATTACATACAAAGAAACTGTAAAGTCAACAGTGAAGGCAGCAGTTGGGGTCTGAACATAAGTGTAAAGAATATTCTGATTGTGATCCATGACTCCCATCCAATGTCAATCTTTTATTTAGGTACTTACAACTGTACATGACTTTCAAATGATGAATGATTGCAAGAATTGGAAGGACCAGCTAAAATAAATGAGTAATTGTGAACTTTGTGAAGATAAAAAAAAATGTGAAGAGATAATTGATTAAAAAATAGGCATATGGTTTACTACAAAGGCACAAATATTTAAAGCTCAGTTTGAAGGGAAATCATAAATAAAAGTGGAAAAACAACAATGTGGAGCTTCTGATAAATTGAACAGATTAGGAAGTTTGGTTATTAAAATTAATGGAAAATATTAAATGCAAATTATTCAAGGTTATTCAACATGTTCTCATTGTGAAAATGAAGAAGAGGATTTTTATACGAATGTACAATTTTTAAATTGTCATGGGAGACTTTAATGCTAGCATTGTCAAATGATAAAAAGATGAAAGTATTGTCAATAAATTGCTTATGTTGATCAGATAGGACACACAATAAATATTTCCTTTGGAAAAAAAATGTCAAAAAAAAAAAAAAAGAACATAGAAGAAGTTAAATAAAGAAATATTAGATTAATAGAAAACATACATTCCAAGATTTTAATTTTATTAATAGATTCAATTCAGAAAGTATTAATCGATTAATGTGATAATACATGTTAAGCCAAACTAGAGAGATAAAAATTATTATGACAAACTGCATTAAGATTTGATATTGCTAGCTTTCAGAAACACTCCATTTAATTTCAATTAGAGCTTGTGGAAATCATTTAAAATATTAACAGATTTTAAAAATGGTTCAGACTTGAATAAAATTAACAAGTAGATAACTAATATAGTATTAAAAATGGAAACAAAGATATCTAATTAAAAAATGGCATTGTATCTATACCTTTTCTACTGAGACAAGACAATGCATCCCCTAGAGTTATTACATTTTTAGAAATGATGGGAATTTTAAATGAAGAAGTGACACATGCAATTGAATCTAGGAAGAAGGAAAAAGTTCTAAAAAGCTCTAGAATTACAAGCTATAACTAAGAAATAGAAGAAGTATTAGTAATGTTATATACTAATGTTTAAATGATAAAGTGTATTAGAGATTGGAAAATGCATTACTAATATTGGGTGATAGAAATTGCATATCTCTCAGTCATCTATGACTTTTGTATAAAATGTAAACCAAAATAATTACAAGTCTTTTATAGAAAACTTTGGGACTTAATGGAATAAAAAAAGTAAACTGGAATTAATAGTGATTTTAGCACATTGAAACATATCTAAGTATTGAAATAAGTTATAGAAAAGACAGATGAATTTGAATTATCATTATGCTTTGTAATTGTAGATTATAAAAAGAGCATTTGATTCTATAAGTATTTCTTCACTTTTTAAAATATTGGATCATTATAATATCATATTCTCAAATCTTTTTTCAATATGCAACTGCAGTGGTTAGATTGCATAGTAATACTAAGACATTTAACATTGAAAAAAATGTGCCAAATGACGCTTCCATATCTCCAAAAAAAATTTACAACAAAAAACTATTTTATAAATTAAATGAAAAGCTAAAAGAGTGATTGTAATTGGATTTATTTAAATTATTTACATTTTGCAGATAGTGTCATTATTTTTGCAAATAATACTTCAGAACATCAAAAAATCTTGCAAGAATTATTCTAGTGAATTTAAGATTGTAAGACTAAATACAAAGTCTAAAGAGAGTAAAATTCAATGAATTTTCTTACAAGAACATCATAAAGATTGATGATTGTAAATTATAATAAATTAACAAAGATAAATATTATGATCTGATTATTAATTTGAAAACATAATGGTTAAACTTAATCTCAGAATTAAACGGTATGAGTGTTTTTGTTAAAAATAACTTAATATTAAAATAAGTTTTTAATAGTTGTGTTTTATCAGTTATTACCTATGGATCTGAGTCTTGGGCACTTAATATAAGAGTATTTCACAGACTCCATAACACTCATTTATGTATGGAGAGAGATATATTAGAAGTAGTAAAAAGAAGTTGAAAATAAAAAACCTGGGTAAAAGAAAACAAAAACAGGTATTACTGACATAATTGAAAAGAATAAAGAATTAAAATGTAGCTGAAATTAATATATTACTAGAAAATATTATTTTAAATAAACAGTTGAAGTATTAAACATCCAAAATTTTGTGCAGGACCAATAAAAAGACCATATATGAGATTGATGGATTTAAAAAAAATGCTATATGCTTTGGTGAAGAAGATAAGACTAACTGGACTGAATTTGATGAGATCTTTCTTCTGCAGTGGATGAATGATGGTTTAAAATATTGATGATTATGATTTATAAATGAAAACAATATATATATATATATATATATATATATATATATATATATATATATATATATATATATATATATATATATATATATATATATATATATATATATATAAATAATAAATTTTCAAATGTAATGAAAGATATATTCACTAACTCAAAAGTTATAGACTAATTTAACTAACTTTGATAAACATTAATAGAATTCAGTTTAATCTATAATTTTTGAAGTGATAATTTTATAATTAAAATTTCTTTAATCAATTTATTATTGTATTATTGTTCGTATAAGTGGCATGAAGACACCCCTCAAGTATGACAATATTCGTACTATGCAAAGTTGATTTGAAATCTAAATTGACGTAATTGTGCTCCTGCTTAAACTATAAAGAAATATTATTCTTATTTGTTAAAAAATGATAAAAAGTAGAATGAATTCATTCTATACTGACATAGACGATTGTTAGTGGGTTTGTTTCCATTTAGATTTTGTATATATTAAGTTGTTCTTTTTAATATTCACAAAGTGGCTTTGTAAATTTTATATTTTAGCAAACAGTTATTCTCAAGGACAACGATAAGTATACAAATGATTATTAATCGATAATCGATTTTCATTAGATTTAAAAATTATTATATTTTATTTAATTTTAAATATAGATTTGATAAATGTTAAATACATTTATAATATTAATTATATAGATGAATGCTTAGCTCTAGTTTCTAACTTTTCTCATCTTCATTTTAATATGCCACACACATATACTTTTGAAATTCGAACCCATAACCATTATTTTACTTTTAAATATTCAGCAAAATATGTATAAAGTCCTTATTTTCAGGAGATTGTAAGGTTTTGCTAGCTAAGACAGTGATTGTTGTACAAACACAGAGTATGCTGAGAATCCTCAGATTGTAGACCGATGTGGCCATTTGAGGACATTTTATTTAGCTGCTTACAACTATAGATAACTTTCAAATAAAGAAGAAATGAAAGAATTAGATGAAGAATTGACTAATATTAAATAAAACTTTGATGTACCCTGTAAAATGAAAAGAAAAGGTGAAGATACAATTGATTTAAGGAATGGAAATATACTGTAGTACAAAGGCACAAAGTTTGAAACAAAATTGGAGTAGAATTTATTATAAATAAATAGTGGAAGAAGAACATTGGGGAGATTAATGTTGACTCAGGCACAGTGGCAAAATTAGCTATTCTACTTAATGGATCATACCAAATGCAAATAATTCAGATATATGCACCAATAAGTTCTCATTGTGATGAAAAAACAAAGACTTATTATAACGATATGCAAAAGGTTTTTGATATGACCAAATAGGATTTTATATTTGATATGGTAGGCTTTAATGCTAAAATTGGAAAATGATTGAAAGATTAAAGTGCTGAGATGAATTGGGTTATTATGATGGAAATGAGGTAGGGCACAGACTTGCATAGTTCACAGAAATAATATATATATATATATGTTCTCATTTCCCATATATATATTCTTTAATTTAAAAAAAATATTTTTTTTCCTTTTATATATAGATTTATGTGTGCAAGTATTATTATATGGTTTATGGATAATTAATCTGCAGTAATGAATGTAGAGTTATAAGAGATGATATTTTAATATATTATTTTTCTTATTAAATAATTAATATATTGAGTTATTTATTTTATTTCTGTAAAATAAAAAAGAAAAAACTGTTAACAAAGATGTGAAAACGATTAATAGGTAAAATGTACATGTGTGAGAATGGCTGTGTAAACACAAAACACTTATACACATATTTCTAAGGACTGTAGATTACGAACTGTTTTTTTTTATGTAATCTGCATCTTAGATTATCTTAGATTATCTCATAAAAAGAGGTGCTTTGATGGAATAAATAATTGTTAATCTTTTTTTTTGTTAATGACTTAAAATCATCTAGGTGAGATTTATTGCTATCTCAAATCACAATTATTTTTGGATAGATGTTTTTTTTTCTCTTTGGTCAGAAATTGAAATATAAAAATGAGTGAAACAATATTTAGAGATTAGAGGTTTTTTTATTATGGTTAATAGAAGAAAAAGTGATGTAGTCATTAATACTACTAAGGTCAGTTTTTTTTATTACTGTTAAAGGAAAAGGAAGTGATCAGTTTTGGCAGTAAATGACAGTTGTTAAAATTGTCTTAAAGTTGGGAGAAATATGCAATCATTTTAAACTGAAAAGAGATGAACAGTTTTCATTTTTTTTGAAAGAGTATGAGCTATTGATTTTTTTTCTCTCTTTAAAAAATTGAGGAAGGAGAAAAATGACTTGTTTTAAAGTAGATCTAAAAGATGTGTGTATATATAAAGCAGCTCACAGCAAGATTAATATAAAGAAATGGAACAAAATTGAATTTCTTTGAGGAAGTTATTGAAATTCTATAAAAATGGTATTAATAAATATTTTCATTATAAAGGAGATAATCAGGATGCTGTGTTAAAACCCACTGTTTCTGCTCCTTGAAATCTGACATCTATGGGTTAGCTCACTAATCTATCTATGGACTTATACAAAAGTCCTTAATAGCCAAAGAATGGCCAAATTTAAAACCAGCCACAGATATCATCTGATCATCATCTTTGAAAAAAAGGAGAAGAAAAGGAAAAAGATGTATAAAGGCCATATATATATAGCCAAGTTTGATTAAGCTATAAATCAATTTTTTTAGAGTTTTCCTCACATTTATCTAAAGTGTCTACAATGATTTTTTTTAATGGTGGAAACAAGCAAGTCAAACAATTCATATTTATCTAAAAGTATCAACAATAAATTCTTTTTAAAATGGTATAAACAATCCAGTCAACCAATTCATATTTATCTTAAAAGTACCAACAAGAACTTTTCTTTTTAAATGGTAGAAATAAGCAAATCAACCTGTTGAAGCTATATGTGAGGCAAGCGGTCTGAAAATTCAAACCTGAGACATTCATAAGAAGTGAAAATAATCAGGTAACTTTGAACTTTCATTAACAAATCTTTTATTCTTACTTATTAAAAGTAAACTTTAATTTATAAAGTCAAAGCATTTTTTTTCTTTTGATACAGAAAACATTAAGAGTTTGTTCATTGATTATGTTATTCTTCATAATACATGGCAACACACACACAGTTTAAATTCATTAAACATAGTTTTTTTTTCATTATTTTTATTTTTTATTATTATTATATATTGTAATATTAAGATGTTTTTTTTTATTTTTATTATTGTTCAACATCTCAATATATATGCTTGATAATATTTTTTTTTTGATTGTTGTTTATTTTGGCTGAAGGTTGCAATAATATTTATTTTATTTTATTTTATATATGTGATTTATGTATTAATCCATCATATAGGGGTATACATTTTAAACATATATGTTGACATATTACCGGGTGTGTGCATGTATAACTGCTTAAACAAGCATGTCAAAAGAATAGGTTATGCATAATTAGTTTAAATATAGGAATTGAAGAGCAGGGCTTAACATATGAATGAAAGTGAGAAAAAACACACATATTACCTAAATGTAAGTTGCTTTTATGATATATAAGTAGTGAAATTTTTGAATGAGCATTTATAGAATTTTTTTTCTAATATCAGTCTAAGCCAGCTTATTTTGAAAAAAAAAAAGGAAATAATAATAAACTTGTATATAAGTTTATTTGGTTATGCGTATATAAAATTTTGTATTAATTCTATATTTAATTAATATAATAATAGAGTCCATTGTATAATTAGTAAATTTGATTAAAAAAAAAAAGAAAGAAGAATAGTATTAATAAATATAATTATATATCTTAATTGGTTTCCGAGTTATTATTAAAAATATTGTTATATTTTTCTTGTCTTGGTTCTATCATTTTAAATTATCATCACTTGAAAATATTGGGCATCACTCACAAAATGTTACGCAAGCTAGAATATTGATTTACATATAGGAATGTTTAAGGAATATGCTTGATGTCTAACCAAGTTTTAATAATTATAGTTTAATAATAGAAAGCTAAAATTATGTTGTGCCCATGAGTTTTGATCATCCTCATCAAGGAAGGATATCCTATTATTGATTTAACACCATTTAAACATAGTACAGTTATAATCATCATCATCATTGATTTGATAAATAATAATCATTGAATCCAATCTTTAACATAATTAATATGTTTGGTAAAAAAAGGGGTTTATAGAAAGTTGAATATCATGTGGGGATATTCATGATGATCATTCATCATCACTTGTATTATTAAAAATCCCAGTTTAACATAGGATGATTTTTTAAAAAAAATGCCTATATGCTTATAAAGATAAATTTATTGTTGTGAGTTCATTATAAAGCTATGGCTGGTATTATCATCATCATCATCTTTATATTATGATAAATAATTAAGTTAAGTAACTAGTTTCATGGCCATCCACTTAAGTAATGGTCTTCACTATGTTTGTTTGGAAGCCATTAATGAGAGTATTTTTGCATCTGTTCATCAATATACGTTAACTGAGTTAGTAATATCTATTAGAGTCTTGGATATATAAATTTTGTGATATTGGGATCTTATAATTTTATTGACATAGATAAAATATAAGAATGTCATTTTTTTTGTTCATTAGTCATCCAAGTCATGTGTAGTAAAAATGTACTGAATGAGTTTGAATTCAGTACACTATGCACAGATAATATTTATCTAGATTTAGAACAATCTAGTGGTGCCCATGGAAAACACATGTACTCAGCTAAACTGAATAAAAGTGATCCAGTCCTTTTTCCAACTTATTAATTTTATAGGTTATTTTTTATGAGTTGTTATAAATAACGCCAGTGTGTGCATATGACCATGAATGGTCTTATATATTTGGAAAGAAGAATAGGAAGAATTCTTTGTTATAAGAACCTATTATTGGAGATAAGAAAAATGCACTCCATGGATTTCACAGTAATTTTGTTCAGTTGCTAGATCTAATATTAGTTTATCTGATGACAATGGTTAGTATATTTTATTGGTCAAATGACTTCCCAATATCGAAATATTTTAAATCTTTAATGATGATAGTTTTAATTTTCATTTTGTTATTTTATGTGTTGAGAAATGGGATAATTTATTTATTTCATTATTAGCGTGACAGAATTAATGTTTAGGATAGTTGCAAACGGGCTATAATGTTATATTTAATTAATTACAAATAGACACCCAAATAGAGCATGATATGTATATGTTCTTATTTATATGTTAGCGTCATCCTTATTTAATTATAAATTGTATTTTAGCTGACATAGTAAATTCATTTCGCATTTAATTTTATTCGGTTACAAATGATGAACCGCTGGAGCATATTCTGTTTAGTTTTTAAATTATAACAACTATCATTTTGCACTCATCTATATATTTATAATCGGTTACAAAATAGCAGCCTTTTTCATCATTACATTATTTTGTATGCTGTTACAAACTTTTTCTTACTGTTACAAATGACTCAGATTATAAACATATTTCAATTAATATTTTTTTTTTATTTCTGTTACAATATATATATATATATATATATATATATATATATATATATATATATATATATATATATATATATAGAGAGAGAGAGAGAGAGAGAGAGAGAGCAAAATGCTAAATGAAAATAAAATAGACATGGAAGATTACATTTTGACTAATAAAAAATATGTATAATTCAAGATAATCATGTTATTAATAAATTCAACACATGAAAATAATCATTCATTAGGGAGATGTAAGATACATGTTAATGAAAACTAAACAATCAAATATTATTTTAAAAAACAATATTCATAATTAATATTACTAATTTGCAAAAATATTCCAATGATATTAAATTAGAACTTACAAATTATTTTAAAATATTTACAGATTTGAAGTTGGTTTAGATTTGAAATAAATCAATTGGAAAATAATAGATATATTATTAGGAATTATAACAAAGATATTTGGTTCCAAAAGCAACTATTCAACAATAATTTTTATTGAAATAAAACAATTTATGAAGAAAGAAAAAAATGTGAAAATGCATAAAAATGACTCATTGGAAACTATTCAATATCTAGATTTGTAAATTGATACAAAAAGCAAATATAATTGTGAACTAGCAAGAAGAGAATAAAAGTATCAAAAGTATAGGAAATTTATTTCTGTAATGAGAAGAAAAGATGAAAATATTACCAAAAAGAGAGATGGTATCATGGAATGTATGGGAGGGTTCTATAAATAAATTATATAGCAATAAATAATAAGCAAAAGTATCTCCTATAATTACTACATCTGAATTGCCCATTATTTTAAATAAAGCAGTGAGAAATGCAATTAAATCTATGCCAAAAGGAAAAGCTTCAGACATATGATGGGAATTACAATTGATATCTAGAAAGAAGCAAATGAAGAAACAAAAAAATTGTTGGCCAAATTATATATCAAATGTGTAAATGATAAAAATCAAACCTGATGATTAAAAGAATTCAGTATCGATAATAATGTTTAAAAAGGATGATAAAGAAGATATTAGAAATAACAGACTCATAAGTTTTTTATCAATTCCATATATTTTTTTTACAAAGAAGCTTACAACTTGTCTACTGCAAACATTGGGCTTTAAAAAAAATTAGAAATTACAGCTCTGTGAGACTTTTATCAGTTCTTCACAAATGTATTGTCATAATAATTACGTTTATAACAAATTTTGGATTTTAATTAACCAGCCAACAGAACAAGCTGAATTTAAAAGAGATTTTAGTATATTGAAACACATCCAAGTATTGATAGAAGTTATAGAAAGAAACAATAAATAAGTTACCACTTCATGTTGATTTGTAGTTTATAAAAAAAAGCATTGATTCTATACAAATTTTCCCAGTGATTAAACCATTGGATCATCAAGATATGATTTTATAGTATTTTCATATTCTGAAGAATATGAAATACAACATACACTACATAATTATTCTAGGAAGATTAACATTGGGAAGGGTGAGTAAATTGATTCCATATCTCCAATCATTTTTAGCAGTTCTCATGAAGTATTTTGTACATTAAAATGAAAAGTGAAGGAAGTAAAGTTAATGAATATTATTTAATTCATCTAAATTTTGCAGATGATGTAATTGTTTTTGAAAATAATGCTTTAGATCTTCAGGAAATATTGCAAGAATTATCAGATGATAGTGAGAAAATAGAAGTAAAAACGTGGATTTATTCTAAAGAAGACAGTAATAATTGACAATAATGATTTAGAAAAAATTAACAACTGCAAACATTTGGGTCATATTATTAATACATATGGAAACTTAATTGATAAAATTAATCATACAATTAAACTTGGATAGATTGCTTTTGCTAGAAATAATTAATATTGAAAGGAAACATGCTTACGTGCTTGAAAATAAAGTTTTTAAATAAATGTTTCACCAGCTCTTACTTAAACCTGAGACATGGAGACTTAACAGAAGGGCAATACAGATGACTCAATGAAATTTGGAGAGATGTATATTAGAAGTAATGATAAGGAGTCAAAAAGAAAATAGATGGGTAAGAGGAAAATGAGTGTTGCTAACATCATTAAAAACTAAGTGACTAAAATGGAGCTAGGATAGACATATTGCTAAAAAAGATCATATTAGATATACAATTGAACTTTTAAAATGGATTCTAAGACTTTGTAAATGACTTATAATGAGATTGTGTGTGAGTTTGATGGATGAAATAAGGAATTGTGCTGGTTTAATGTGGAGAAGAGAGACTGGATATCAGATAAATTTGATTACACTTCGGGAGAGCTTTATCAAAAAGTGGATCAGTAATGATTGAAGATGATGGTGATAATCATAATGGTTCTTAAGCTGAATTTTTTAACAAATTAAGCCTTCATTTGTTTGAAAAATTTCATGGAATTTCAAATGCAACATGTTATAGCTTTGTAGTTATTTTTTTTACATTGCACTTAGTTATATTGCAGGAAACAGTTTTTACAGAAATAATAATCATGGGGGGAGGGGAGGTATTAATGGTGAAGGCTTTGAAAATCTTTTCAAAAATTTGTACCCCCAATCTTACATCAAATTTATATTTAAATTTTTTATATAACAATCTATGAACAATTAGTTAATTAAACATAAGACTAAACATAAACTTGGAGCTTGTATTAATATTTTTGCAAAGTCAACTAACTAAAAAAAAATGAATGTAAATGAAATAAATATTTTCATAAATGCCTAAAATATCTCCCAAACATTTGATAAAAAAAACTTTGGTCATACATATATATTTCTTTGTATTAGATATAGATTAGATCTAATAGCTTTGCACCAGCTGCTATAACAAAACATAAGACTGCTTGTAATCTAAAGGCATTCAATGTTTATTCAAAGTAGACTCTAATCCTATCATGAAGGTATGAATAGAAGATGTTCCATTGAGTGTCTCACAGACTCTTTGGTTTTTATTTTAATCTATAAATAAGTTATTAATATTTTAAAATTTTATGTTTATTTTTTAACATAACATTCATAGATATATACTACATAAGTAAAAGTTTCTATGGTGTACAATATATTTTAAAGATGTAAAAAGTTCTAGAGATTAAAATTTTTGTGCATTATCTGCCTAATTAAGATACATAGATCTAATTTCATCTATAAAGATCATATATATGCTACAAAAGTTAATATTGAGGAATTTTAGATATCATCATCATCATCAACAACTATTATCAATCTACTGCAGGATGAAGGTCTCTCCAAGATTATGTAATGTAATGTAATATATATTGAAACAGTCAGCTTGTACAATCTAACTGTTTCACCTACTATAATCTATAGTAGTATTCTTATATATATATAAACACCATCAAATCCTCGTATATCTAATAAATAATACTATAAAAATCCGCCTAAATTTAGACTTAAATAAGTATAATCAAGCATGCGTGCGTATATATTTACATTTGTAAAGAAATATTCATTTATAAAGACAGAAATCTCTAAAATACGCACATATATAATGTTAATAATTATTAAATAATAAACTAGTTATATGTGTAACTTTAGACTACGTATATGCTAGAAAACTAATGTTAATAGGATTTAAAACATTAAGATTTCTTTATTTCGAAATATTTATTGTTATTTATATTTGAAATTTCATAATTCTGCATATATCAGTAAATTAAAACGGTTGAGTTACATATATAACAAAATGTTTTTCACATATCTTAGATTTGTTTTCCTAGCCAAAGTGACGCCAGAAGAGTTAATCTTTTCTGGTATAGGATTGATTAAAATTATATTTAGAATTAAAATTAGAAAATTGCATAAATTACTGCGTGTCAATGGGTTTTTTTGACCTAATTAAAAGTTGACACAGCAGGCTTCCACAATTCCTGGTAATAAGCGAGTAAGCTAAGAAAAGAGATCTAAGAAAATAATATACTGAAGGAGAAAGGGGTGTATTGCTATATAAGCAATAGCAGCTATCTTTAATTGATTTGGGCACTCACATTAAATTTGTAATTTTAATGAAATATTGAAGAAAGTTAATAATTAGTATGTCGGGGTAATAGGCTAAAAATCTTGCCTCCCACCGCCGATGAAAACCTACCTGAGATGGAGAAACATGAACTAACCATTGTAACAACTTAAAGAGGTTCCATGATGAAGAAACAACTTGCGAGTACAGAAAAGGAAAGCAGTGGTAAATACTCCTTCAATTCTGAAGCTTTCCACTAAACTCAACTTTAAAATGCTAGCTTAAATCTTAATCTAATGGCCATAATAATAATGTAAACTAAATGCATGTAAATTTTATTTTGTTTTATTTCAATCTTAAAATCTTACCTAAAATGTAAATGATTTAATAACTTTATTTTAAACCCTAAAATCTTGCTGATTTATAAACCTATTTATTTTTATGATTCGTTAAATAATTCATTGACAGATTGATTTATGATTTATTATTCCAAAATCTGAGTTATTTTTATTGAGAACACATTTCATTTATTAACTTGATTTTATGATATTATGTATTGGTTTACTTGTAGAAATTAATGATTGATTTAGTTACGTATTAGTCTTATTCTAAGTAATTAAATGCTATTCAAATTTAACTTGCTAAAATGTAGAATTTAAATGTTTTATATAAATTTAGTCATGTATAATACCTGATGATCTGTTTTAAAATAATTATTAAAATTTCTAAACTCATTTATATATCTTAAGTTAATGATAATCTTTGCCGTCATTAATCTTATAAACTTGGAATTATCGAAACTGAGTCAATAATATTTCTGCGAATCTCGCATAACCTTAATTTTAAATTAACCCTTAAACCGCTAATTATATTATTGGTTGTATGAGGTAAAAATCAAATCTTTTAATTGGCCAACTCACAAACTGAAGACAAAGCCTATTGTTAAAACATATTCACCTATAATATTAAATTCAACTCAGATACGTTTATAAAAAGTATATTACTAATTTTTCAGGTTATGAAGAGAACGAAAGTTCTTTCAAAAATAAATTGCTATTTATTTATTCTAAAATATTCAATTTTGGCAACATAAAAGCTATAATATAAACAAAAAGGTCGACTTTTACGTTATAGAAAAGTAAATATTTCTTTTTACTAAATCTTAAATATTTTTACTAAAATCTTCAATATTTTTCGAAAATAATTTTGTTTTTTTAGTATTCTCTCTGAAAATAATTTGTAATTTCTCAAAATATTCTTTTATAATAATTTAAATCATATTCGAAATGAAAATCTCAGCGTTTTTCTTTATTTTCTTTGATCAGGCGGTTTCTTTGTTCTTTCCAGCCAATCAGAATGTCTTTTTCAGCTGAGAGCATGCTAAGAACCAATCACAAGTAATGTTCTTTCTTTGTTTAGGTTTAAATGCGTTTTTTTTTTATTTTTTACTTGTAAAATAATTTGGAAGAGGGCACCATCTTACAGAACTTTTAAAAACCTATTCAATACCTGTCTAATGAATATTTTAGCATAAAAACTGGCAGAGTTAGAGTGACGTCAGATGTCAACGAGGAGCTTCGTAAGAGGTGGGAAAAGGGTTAAGCAAATTTTGGGTTTCACTTGCATGAAATTTTATCGTATTTTAAATATTGCATTTCTTAATTAAATCTATGCCAAATCTTATTATTTTAGTTATGTTATTATTGTTTATGCTATAAATATTCAAAACCGAGCTTTATCCGTAATTAAACCATTAGCGAGAATGGAATAAAGATTCTCACGCATATATGTCATTTCACGTATATATATATATATATATATATATATATAATATGTGTAATAAAGCACAAACTAAAAAGCTCTGTTTTGAAATGGATAAAATATCTTGAGTTAGATATAATTACAAGCATACCATTATTCTAAAATAAATTTACTTTTAAAATAATATTTTACCAATATTCAGTTGAAGTGATAAAATGCAGCATAAATTTGTAATTCTGTATTTTAATTTCCCCATATGCTGTAATCCTCCTTAAGTGAATAAAAGCCTATATAGATAGCTTTGTAAATTGGATTCGTAAACTTTCCTAAATAGTATAATTATACATACTATAATATGAAATGATATAGGATAGTTTCATGAAGGAAACTCTTAATTAGCATCTTAATTTTATGATATGATAATGTGGTCAGCAGTGCATATGGGTCTTTAAGAAATGCTACAGCATAACTCACTTGTTGCGGTACTTCTTTACTGGGCATACATGTTAGGACCACTCCAATACATTTAGTTCAGGCAATTTCCTTCTTCAGATGGTGACTGGTACATGCCAACCCATTCTGCATCTTTTATAATGGAGCATAAGACTCACCCAGAGTGTAAGACTCCCACATAATATAAATTGCTTGATCCTCCAGACTAAAAAGGTCTCATATTTTACAGCAATGAGTTCGGTTGAAGATAACCGGTACTTGGTATGAATCCCGTGAATAAGGCACATATGAGACGCAAAAAGACTCAGAATTGTATGTTTCTATATGCATGAGTATCTGAAGTCTATTTCCCAATAATCAGTTCATCCCGCCATTATAATTATTACTTCAGCTTTGATCTGAATTAGAATCCAGTTTAAAATGTATATTAACTATGTAGAGAATATATTAATTATTCATGCTAGATAAAATATGTTCTTTATTAAAATTTATAGTCACTTCCACTAACTTAAAGCTGATCTAGATCCTATTATGCAATAAACTAGGCATAGATAAACATGAGCAAATTCATTTCGTTATAATATAATATTAAGCTCATGAAAATGTAATTGTACTATAATTTCATCACCTGTGAGTGATAGCTTCATATATATAGCTAAATAAATGAATTAATTGTAACCTAAAATTTACAATCACCTACGTGTGATTTGAAGCTATATATATATATATATACCGGAAATGCATAAAACCTTAGAACTCTGATAATACATTGCACAGGCTTAAACCTGTGTTATCACCTGTGAGTGATTTGATCTATATATGTAAACCAAGTCATGTAAACTCAACTATGTAAAATTATTTCTAAAACCCATCACTTGCATGTGAATCCCGATTAAAGTAAACATCCCTTAATCACCTACATGTGAGATCAGACCCATAGCCATTGCAATATTGTTTTAAATTATTGTTTTCATATTTTAAATTCATTAAATTAATTTTAAATTTACTCTTGCTTCCTTTCTTAGTCTTGCTCACCTACTCATAATTATTTAGCATTTAATAATCATTTTATCATTATTTATTAAAATCTTTTCAATGGTCAATAGTCATGATACCAATATAGTTGTGCTAGATAGAACGCCAATTGTTCCCAGTCTTTTGTTCTACTGACGTGCTACTGCCGGCACGTGAAGAAGGGAAATACTGCTGTGACCTCAACTGTGTCATCCGCAAGGTAGTAAGTCTATGAGTAATGGTAGAGGAACTAGGGTTAGGCCAGAGTCGTGGCTTCCACCACCGTAAACCTGGTTGGCCTTAGGATGTTCTATCAAAGTTCTAGATTTTGTTTCGCGAATGTACATATTTGACCGTTTGTGTGCGTGCAATTTTGTATATATAACTATTAAATAAATTGAAAATTTCTTGCTATAACTTTTACTGGAAAGTAATCAATAAGATTATTGCTAATTAAAGTAGAATCAAAAATTCAGTAATAGAAAGTAGGCTTTCCCCTCTCATTTCAGTAGTGAAGGTTTATAAAAGATGTCTGATAAAGAGAAAAGCTTAGCTCTTCACATATTCAAAAGTCTATGTTTAATTATTTTACATGACAATTTCTTAAAGAGTTTGTTTTATTTGATGAGAGAGGAATATGGGTATTATGTTTGCTGTTTCAAAATCTGATTCTTGCATTGACCTGGAAAATATATTTGAAAAATTTGTATTGAAAAACGAAAACAAATATTTATCCATGCTTAATTACATTGTAACAATTTGTTTGTTCTACAATCATGTGATTGAAGTGCTATTCAGAAATTCCATATATATAAAAAATGCGCACATTCTAATATTTAATACATGCATATTAATAAATAAATAAGGTTTAATACTCTATAAAAATAATTATGAACGTTAGATATTAAAATATTTCGTAATAACGTCAGCGGAAAATCAAAATCAGATTAATAAAATTGAATATATTTTTATTAATTGATTTCTTTATTTAAACAGTAAAAAATGTTCAATTTATTAAAATATTATCACATTAGCATAATTTTTTTTATGTGCACATATATAGATTTTAACTTTTATAAATGATATATACGGGATCAGACTTTAATCTTAGCATCCGTGCATTCATTAATTTTATTTAAAATATAAACAAAAAGAAAGTTTTAACAATTTGACGAACTTATTACTCCGTTATATAAGTAATATATAAATAGCACAGAGGCGGATTAAGCCAAGTGAGGGCCCTAAACGATAAAAATTTCGGGACCCTCAAACTCAAGTTAGAAGAAAAAATGTTGAAGAAAATTCTCGTTAAGTTATTAACAAAAAAGAAAAGTAATCAAAAATTTTATACCATAATGCATTAAATAAATTTATTAAAAAGCATATTTTATAAGAATTTCCGACTTACTTTATTTCTAGCAAATTACGTCAATTATTTTTGCAGTGTCAATTCTATTTAAAACTTCCTGCTGTATATACAGAATGGCCATATTATTTAACCTTTCTTCTCCCATAGTACTTTTTAAATAATTTTTTAAATGCTTTAAAACAGAAAACGATCTTTCTCCTGATGCATTAGATAAGGGAATTGTCAAAAAAAATTTCAGTAACATTTCAACATTCGGAAATGTACATGACATTTCTTTGGCGGCTCGATAGATGCCTGGTGTGTTTTTTATGGTGTTCTCATTTTTTTAGAAATATTTAAAAATGGTCAAATTCATCTTCAAAATTACAAACATGTCTTGCATTGGTGGTCGAGAGGTCAGCACGACTGCCTTGCACTTGCCGGCAGTTGCCTGGGTTGTGGGTTCACGTCTCGGCTGATGCTATGACACTTAAAAAAAAATTACAAACATCAATGTTATTTTTGTAAATATCCTTAAACGTTCCTTTTTCTTCTATTGGTAAATTTCAATCAAAAAATATTTGAAAAGGCTCTATAACAACTTCATGCATCTGAGTTCTTCAAAATAGTTTTCACCCTTGGTGTTATCACAAATGACATAAAATGAATTGACTATGAAATTTTCTCTTATTGTAAATTCATGTCCGATTTTTTTTGTTTTCATCAAAAAATATTTTTCTCTTTTTTTGTCTGCAAGTTTGTCCATCTTCCACTTTAAATGATAACCCTGATAAATCAGTTGCCTCTTTTTCAATTTTTTCAAATTCTTCTCTGAAATTATTGATAAAATTTTTTAATGACTTCAGTAGAATAGATCCTTTCAATAGTTCACACTCTACTGATTGCAATGATTTTCTAGTAGCATTTATTCTTTGTAAAATAGTATTCCAAATCACTGTTATTAGGTGGTTTCATATTTGTCCATTTTCTTCAGAAGTGAAGTCACCTCAACTATGGTAGCTTTTTTTTCTTCTTCTGAATTACTAATTTCAGTTAACACCTCTTTTACATGGGTGAAAACAAGTTTTATAGCTAATACAGCATCTGCTCTTGCTGACCATCTTGTATTAGAAATTCTTTTGACTGTGACAGACTGTTTACATATTTCTAGATTTCTGGTTAAAATTTTCCAACAGTGGGTTGATACAGAAAAAATGTGAATAAATTCTGCACAAATATAAAATATTCAATTGCAGTGCTACAACATTCTTCTGTGAAATTGCCAATTAAATTTAAGAAATGAGTAGTACATGGAATAAAAAGTGCACTTGGGTTATGTTCTTTAATATATGCTTGCAAACCCGAGCAACTTTCCTGACATATTAGAAGCATTATCAAATGATTGTTCTTGACAATTTTTAATATTTACTCCTATTTTTATTAAAGTTTGCAAAACTTCTTGTTCCAAATATGAAGATGTGTGTTTATCTATGGCAATGAATTTCATAAATATTTCCATTACATTATCACAGGGTGAAACATATCTTATCACAAAAGTTACTCGATCAATATGCGAAACATCGGGAGTGCAATCAATAATTATGCTATAATAAGTCACTAATTTGATTTCTTCAATTATTTTTGCTCTTATTTAATTTCCAATAAGACCTATAAATTCATCACAAATAATATGAGATGAATAGTTTATATTTCCTCATCATTGGTTGGAATATTTTTGTACATATAACTTTAAAAACTCATTGTATTCGCTTACATATTCCAAGCAGATTAAATAATTTCCTTTCCTATTGGAATCTTTGCTTTCATTGTGACCCCTAAATCCTAATCCTAAGCAACTCAACAGTTTTATTGTTGATACAATTCTTTTCAACACTTCTCTCTAGTAACATTCTTCTTTTTTTTCCTCCTATAAGAGTTGAGTATCAATTCTATTGAATTTTGTTAATCTTTTATACATAGTACACATGACTGACATGTGTTCTTTTGAAAGTTTGTGGTCTGATAAAATAACAGTTATTGATTTCCAATTTTGTAAACAAGTTATTAATTTAGACTTTATTGTTGTAAAGAGTTTGCAAGGATAACAGTAAATACTTCTGCTTGTTTCTTAAAATATCAGCCAAATTCTCTTTTCTTTAATTCCATTTGATTTCTTTCTGTAGAAATGATCATAAGAAAGTCCTCTGTATCTCTGTCTTTATACATTGATTTTAAATTCTCTATATTTCCACTATTTTTTGCTTTGTTATTAAGAATATGATCAATAATAGCATCTATTAATATTGTTAGCCATAGAGCTATATCATTTATTACTTTGATGTCTATATCGAAACATCATTCTGGATTATCTCTACTTTCTACATTTTTGCAATCCCTTTTTTCAGTAGCAATTTTAACGTCTTGATTCTCAACTTGTTCTTCTTTCTCTTCTTTAGAAGAAGTTTCAAACATAGGCAATTCTGAATTATCTGACATAAATGTCGATGACAACTCTGTCTTTGTATTAACTTTTAAAAATTTATGCAACAAATTTCTTTGGCTTTCAGCAATTTCCAGGATTTTTTAAAACTTTTTTTCCTTTTCTGCCTCACTTCGATGTCTCTTCATTTTTTTTGCTGTGAAAAAAGTTGTTTTTTTTTGTTTGTAAAATATGCAGTTTAAAAGCTTTTAGCCTTACAAATAATGCCTACTAAAAAAAATTTTCCCAATGATAATGTTCTTAAGATGCTTTAAGTTACAAAATTGATTTAAACTTTTGTTTAAATTTTAAATCTGATATTTTAATTTAATTTGGGCCATCTCAATTCCTTGAAACATGGTAATTCTTTCATCCCAGTAGATTTTGTTTAATATAAAATACAATTTAGAAAAATATTATTGTAATATATAGGGTATATGAGCACAGACTTTCACATGACCCACCACTCTCCACTCTATCTAATAACATTGATACACCTAAACACATATATGTTGAAAATATAAATAATCACCAATAAACATATTTCATGCTAAACCAGCAATCATCAGTTGGTCCAGATTATCATCTCTACATATATATACTATAAGTACTCAGATATATATTAAGATAGACAATCTTCATACTTTAATGGACAGGCTTCAATCTACTCCACACTCCAACTCTTCAACCGTCCATCCAATTGAAAATCTGATGATGGAATGCTCAAAGTCCACCCTGAAGCTGAGATTCTTGTCATGCCCATGTTGATCTAAGGTCAATCTAAACCCCACATGTACAGGACATAATCCATTTAATACATATGCAAGGATGGGCAGACATCTCTACAATGTAATAACTGAAACACATACTTATTATATACCTGTGTCTATATATATGTAATATATAGAGTATATGAGCACAGACTTTCACACGACCCACCACTCTCCACTCTATCTAATAACACTGATACACCTAAACACATATGTTGAAAAAATAAATAATCACCAATATACGTATTTCATATAAGATTTAAAACTTCACTCACACGCTATATTGCCACAGGTGTGCGGTGGCATCATTTTTGTTTATAATTATTTTAATTTAAAATTAAGAATTATTAGAAACTTTTAAGTAATATTTCATTATATATGTAACTTGGTAACGTGTGAATTTTACACATATACATGCAATTTTTATTATGAAATAACAAATTGGCTCATTTAACAGAATAAAATGTATATTTTAAAAGATTTGATTTTAAATAAAATATACATGATGTAATATATATATATATATAAACCTATGATAGTACAGCTGTTTATTTACATATATCTGTGTGATGGTACATATATAACTGTGTTGATGATTATATACATTTACTCATAGAGAATTTAAATCTGGCACACATGGAGCTATAGGGAAAAATAGGTGAAATGTATATGAGATCAGGAATATACTGTTTTACTGGAAATAAATCAGATTCAGAAAAACAGCAAAATTTATTTAAGATAATTTTTTCAAAAACACAATATTTAAATTGAAATCAAATTATTATTTTGGGAGGGGTCGAATTTTTTGTGTAATTAAAAAATATATATATTTACTTAATTTGGGCCTATTTATGCTATACTAGTTTCATCCCCTGATGTCCAGTTGAAAGTTAGAATCCTGTCAAAACTCAAATAAATTCTTTTCAAAAGCTTAAATAATACATGTTATAAGAGGGTTGATTGTATACAAAAAAAAACATAATTTTTTTCGAATCCTAATATGCAGTCGCTTAGTCTTCTTCCCGCTTAATCTGCCTCTGAAATAGCATATATATGTAAAATGTAATATGTTAGTATATTGAATTAGCGACATGCTGGTTGAACTCTAGAAATAATCACACGACAAAAACAAATCTTTATAGAATTTGCTTACATTATTAAAAGTACTTATTTTAAACTATTAACTTTTGACATTAGTTTTCCATTAGTGTTCATCAATATTTACTGTTCACCAATATCAATATTGGGTTTAGTAAGCAACTTACTGCTCACACTCTATGTCTGACTCAATATAACTAACTTGACTGCATCTTCTTTCTTTCTTCCACATTAATGTTTTGTAGGCATTTTTCATAACTCTGCTAATTTGCATACATTTATGCAAACTAGGATATACAGATTTACTTGCAATTTGCATAATTGACTTTATTCTGCATTTTATTATTTCTAGAATGACAATAATATTGTCCCATAATTGACCAGTTTTGAACACACACACACACATATATATATATATCTTTTTAATACACAAACCAGTCAATACACAACAATAATAAAAAAAAAAAGTTATACATAAATAATAAATGACTTCATATGCACTTATGTCCCTATATTTATTTATTTTAATGCATATAGTAGCAACTCTATTTGCTTAAGTCATAAAATATGCTAAACATAGTAGCTGGGAAGTTCTTTTATAAAAAAAGCTACATATAAAATTTTTTATACATTTTTGAATGCCAAGTGCTACCATAATTATTTTTGAAACTAATTTTGGTGGAATGATACAGAACATCAAAAGTCAAAACATCTTAAACCATATGATTGTGATAATAAAATCCAGTTGAAGAATCCTTTTTACTGGTACCATTTAAAAGATAAACAGCTACAATTTCAAAATATCGAATTTTAATTATTTTTAAAATGCATTTACAAAATAAAGTATTATAATATTGTTACATGCTATACTATTTTAGATTGTTAATATAAAAGTTTAGATAAAGGACTAATAAAATCCAATATTTATATTATTTCAGGAACTACTCAGAATAGCTGTATAAGCCACTTGTAGTTTGCTTATCTCATATTCCTCATATTAGTATATTACACTATTAAATTATATACCTATTTTAAATTTAATTTAATTTTTATTTATATTGTTTATTTGTTATGTCTATGCTTTTTTGTTAATGTAATACATTTCTGTATACCGAATATTTCTTAAAGCTCCAAAGAAAATTTATGTACCATTGAAATTGCAAACATAAATTAAAAACTTTCTTGGAAATAATTGTATAAGTAACACACACACACATATATATATAAATATATATTCATTACAATATAAGTGATGTGAAAAAAAATAATTATATAATTAAATATCTTGTCTAATAGAGAACTCCCCAAAATGATAGCGCTCATTTTCAATGTTTTTGAGTTATATAAAATGCCACATATATAAGTATATACTTAATAATGTTTATTTGAATGTATCAACGTTTGTGGTATTCCAAGAGAGGTGGATGAAAAAATCGTAAATAAAAGATAACAACATGAATCAAAATCAAATCTACAATTTGAACCTCTTTTAGAAGATCAAAAATCTTTATAAGTATTATATTTTTCATTAGTATTCTTGTGAATATATTAATTACAATAAATTTTGCTTATAATAATAAAAATGACAGCAAGTCTTAATCTTTTACCAACATTGGTAAACTTTCTAGATAATGCTAATGAATTTATAGTTAATTGTGTAGCCTATTAATAGTTTAACCATCAGAATACTAGATTATCAGTTATTGAAAAATAATAGGATTAACGACTTATGAGGCTAATTGATTGATATGAATAATTATTTCTTTTATCCAATCTTTAACAAAATCTATAGCCTTATAAAACTTTTTTTTTGGCTAATAAAATATTTTGACATATGTGGCTTCACACTTATATGTAGAAGAAAAGAATAAAAGAGTAGTTAACTTATTGTTTATTATCAACAGTATCAAAAGACAGTCACTCTATCAAAATAATAAATAAAAAGTAAATTACTCATAAAATGTCAAGTAGGATAAGATTGTAATGAAAAAGGTATCACTGTTTTACCATCTTCTCTAAATATATAAAAATGAATATAGATTAGATATATACTAAAATTTGCATATTAATTTTTAAGGATATAAAAAGTTGAGTAAGTGACATTTTGGTAAATACTAGACTCATGGGTAATGTATTATTTTCAATTTTTTTCCCCAGAAATATATCTAATATAACAGATATCTACTAATGTTCCAAATTTAGGTTGACATTTATAACAAATGTTCTCATCCCCAGATTGGGAAAGTAATTTATATACACTATTACCATTGACTTATGAATTTTAAATTTTATAATAACAATCTATATAAAATTGAAATACCATTATACAAGCAGAGGAGTTAATATGGTTAATATGTTTTACACATTATCCATATGAGATTTTATATAAATATACAACATGCAGCCAATTTTCAAGACTGTTGAACTCAATTCACAACTGCAAGAAATGTGCATCTCTCCTGCAAATACTTTTATTTATACTGAGGATAAATATTTGGGATCCATCCAACTGAAGGCTGGAATATCAACAAAAAAAAAGGTTTTAAAGAAGCAGTGCTTGTATCCATGGTCAGCACTAATGAACAAGAGACTAATATAACTTTGGGTTATCTGACAGTATATATTTAAACACACCTATCTAATTGACACAAAATTATTTTAAATAACACTTTTTGGTGAGATAAGAAGAGAGAAAATTAAGCGAAATTAACAACTTAAAACAACATGATTATTTATAAAAGAACATTAGCATGATAATCAAAATAAATATAAACTAAATTACATAGTGACTTATTATAGATCAGTCCACTTTTAAATAGATGGTAAAAAATCAATTATTTTGAGTTTTATAAAAATTTGTAAAGAGAATAAAACCTTATCACTGTATCAATTTCTGTCTAGACTTTGGATTTATCATATATATTTAACTAGGTTTTGCTATTGTTTTTCTTTGGTCACATTCTGTCTTCTTGATAGTTGATTGAGTTTATGGCTGGCATTCCTAGTTTTTTTATTAGCTTGTCACCATTTCTTTTTGGAGTAGCATATATCTATGTGGTCTTGTTCAGTAGTAGTCTTCTATAATGATGTGTATGAGTATCAGAAATGGCATATCATGGATATTTGTCAAATTTTCCAGGTGGTCAAATGCCAAGAACTGGGTGATAAAAACCAAATGAACATCCTGTGTGAGTTTAGCACTGCATAGTAATGTTAGGGCATCTGCATAAATAGCTATACATGGCTGATGGATGAACTGATAATGTTTGATGAAGTCATTAAAATTACTATATCTAACTAAAGTCAAATCAAATCAACTGGATCACACTCATAATAAATAGAATGATATAACAGCATACTACTTTTAATAACAAAAAACTGAAATTAGTAACTTTTATATCCTTTCCAAAATCATTGTTTGAGCCCATCTATATCATTTAGTTTTCAAATTTTTTCTAATTAGTTAATTATCTATTCTTTTTTTCTTAATTATAACATTGATTAGTATTATTAATTAGCTAATCAATTGGAAATATTACTGATTTTCAGTAAAACAATCCCCTCCTGACTAAATAATTTATAAAATTATTTTGGATCTCCACTTAGATTGTAATTTTCTCTAATTAAATAATTTCAATAATAATTTTGCTATAATCATTTACATAGCACTTTAAAAAGTTACAATTTAGTTTATTTTGTTATCATTATTCATCATAACATTTTGGATTTCTTTTAGTTAAAAGAACAAATAAGCCATCTTTTTAAATAGTGAATCTAAAAATTTCTACATTACAATATACTTTAATAACTGAAACACAGTCTTTCAGTTATTACATTATAGAGATGTCTACCCATCCTTGCATATGTATTAAATGGATTATGTCCTGTACATGTGGGGTTCAGATTGACCTTAGGTCAACATGGGTGTGACAATAATCTCGGCCTCAGGGTGGCCTTTGAGCATTCCATCATCAGATTTTCAATTGGATGGACGGTTGAAGAGTTGGAGTGTGGAGTGGATTGAAGCCTGTCCATTGAACTATGAGATAGTCTATCTTAATATATATCTGAGCACTTATACTATATATGTGTGTAAAGATGATATCTGGACCAACTGATGATTGCTGGTTTAGCATGAAATACGCATATTGGTGATTATTTATCTTTTCAGCATATATGTGTTTAGGTGTATCAGTGTTATTAGATAGAGTGGAGAGAGGTGGGTGGTGTAAAAGTCTGTGCTCATATACCCTATATTAAATATACTTTAATTACATTTTAGCTTTTGTTTATTTTCTAACAGAATTTTGATTTATTTTTAAAATATCTTTACTTTTATTTATTAAACTAACAGTCCTTTTCCATTTGTAAATATATATATACGTTTTTTTTTTCGAAATATTATTTTAAATGTTTTATATAACATATATATTTACATATGTGTTACAATATGTAGATAATTTTTTTCTTTTTTTCTTTGGACATCTGAATATGATCATCTTAACATAACAAATGTTTTCTGTCAATGATTTTGTGCTATTAGACATTTAAAAAATTAAGATAAACAATTAAGTATCATTTCTGTAAATAGCAGATTCATACCAGCAAAAATATTTTTTAAATCTAAATTTAAATAAGAAAATATCTGTATTTAAAATTAAATGCATTTTGGAAATATGTTTTGAATAACATAATTGCTTTTGAGGGTAAATAATTTGACAAAGTGTGAGTGAATCTTTATCTTTTGCAGAAATTATATTATTGTAGACAATTCATTTTTTATTTTGTTGTTCGGATTTAGTGTTAATATGACATTTACCTTGACATTTTATTTTTGTTATATAAAAGAAAAATAAATATTGTGCACAATAAATAAGTTTATTTATTTTTAATAATGAAATAAAAATTAATTATATTTTTATTTTGAAAACCATTAGTATTAAAAACCGATCGAAATCACTTTTGTTAAATTATACACCATTATAATATATATATATGCCTATAAACATCAGAATGCTTTACAACATTTTTAATTAGTTTTTTTTTTAGAAATAACACTTTTATAGAAAATATATTTTATTAATTTTCAATATATATATATATATATATATATTACATTTATTCAAGATAACCTGTCTTATACTGTACATTAGACTTAAATGCAAGACCAACAATCAATGCTCGTGGGTATCACATTCACGGTATTGTCATAAAGTATTGATATATCATGCAGCTTCACTATAAGATCTACAATAAGTTCAAACCTTAGATGCTTGTGATATTATTGTTTTCTTGTCAGAAAATTTGTTCAAGAGTGACTTCATGTGCATCCGTCTCACAGATTGGGAAAAATAACTTTATCCCATGTATCATGAAACAGAAGATCAGGTGACATCATGCAGTCTCTAGTCTGCCTGTAGAAGGAGCTTCAAGAATGTGTTTGATGTTCCAAAGATTATTTTACATCTTCTCAACCATACTGTGAATGTCAGTAAAATAGAGAGTCTTATATTCGCAAAGAGACTGTTCTTAATGATGTTCTTCACTGAATGTACATCTCTGATGTCAAGTGTCACCTTATCAATGACAAAGTCTCTGATTAGAGATAATGCTGGATAAAAGTAGACCATGTGATCAAAGCTCTTTTCATCATGAATGCATAGCTGACATTGGGAGCTGAGCCTTTTAAAACCTCTTCTTGACATTAGGAACTGACTGGTAGGAAGAGAGTCCAAATTCATTTTTAAAATGAAGTCAATGTGCTTTGTATCTAGATACCATTGTTTAGCCCTTCCAGTAAGTAATTTATTATTCAACCCCAATGTTACAGGGAGAGGAGTCTGGTTCAGATATTTGAGATTATATACATGTCAAAAGGTTTTTTTTCCATACAGTACAAGTGGTGCCCCATGCAGTTCATTACTCATGCTCTTCCAGAGTGGGGCCAATCATAGACTGGTGAGAGAAGGCAGTGTGTCAGTAGGCTGAATCATAACTGGAGGACTCAGTTCTAGCAACTTTTGACAAGTAATGGCCAATACCAATATGGATTTTTGAAGGTACGGGGTGGTAACTGAATGCAGGCCAAGTCCATTTAGCTCTTTGGGTCTGTGAGCCTTGGCAATGATGATAGCCATCACCCCACTCTTCCAAAAGAGCTTGGAATATTGTGAGTTGATTAGTGTCTCAAACTTTTTATTTTGTAATATGAGATAAATTGTAATAGATAATTATAAAAGTAGATAAATGATATTTCTATAGCCTATTTTTCAAGTAGCATACTTCATCATATAAAACTCATTACTATCTTTTATTTAATGTATTTTTTCATCATTTCTAAAGACTCACTGTCAATACTTACTATTATGTTTATACTGTAATATGCCTAGGAGTAATATTCACGGTCACTTATTACTAAATATATTTATTAAAGATATATACATCACTAAATATATATATATATATATATATATACACACAGAGTATATGCAATCTTTAGCTGTGATTGTTTCATCTCCATTCCATTTGGTGAATAATGCAAATCTAGCTATTAGTCATATAACTAAAATATGGAAAACATGATGTGGCCTATCTTTATGACTCTGACATTTCCAGCCTATAGGTAGATTTTCTCATATTCAGGTATGGTGATGATTGTAACTAGCAGTTTCCTGCTCTATATTTAAATATGCCTCACTGCCAATATTATGGAACATATACTGCCATTTAACATTTGACAGTTGTCTGATCATCTGAGAATTGTCATCTCTTTTTACAGTAAGATCCTTGTTCTTCCTGGAAATGATTGGATACCCTAAATTAATTTTTTAATTAACCTGGTTGTTGCATTGGTTATTGATTTTTTTTATTGTTATCCCATTGGACATCCTTATTATAGACTTGAATCTGATCTTCAATGGTCTTGCTATAAGGGCAAGTGGGTAAATTTCTGCTGGGTTATGATGAGCTCAAAATACTTACAAATTAACTTCATTGATATAATGAGGCAAAACTATGTCTAGAAAATTACTATAATTAACTCAAACATTAGTAGTTTTGACTTACATAAAACATATGTGCACATTTAAAGCATGTAACAATTCATATTAATTTTATTGAAGCTGATTTATATGATATAGTAATCATAATCAAAATAAATAAACTTTATCTAAACAATATTTACAAACATTTATTTATAATTAATGGGGATTTGAACCAAGACCCCCTACAGGCATCCAATTATCATAACCTTATGTACAAAGTCTGTCACAAAAATAGATGATTTATCATTAATAAACTTTTTTGAATTTTTTAAAACTGACTATAAGCTCATTTATGATACAAAATCCAAATGTATTAGTGACAATTATTTTCACATATATAGTTATACTAAATCACTATGATGGTCAAATATCCAATATAATTTATTTGTCCATAATGTTGTCACAAACACATAAATAAATAATCAATCAAACAAGATTGAAATAAACAACTATTAATAAGTATAATTAAATGTTATCAAACCGGCTTTCATCTCCATTGAGACCTTCTCAAGATATTATAGTAATGATTCACATAACCAATTAACAATATTCACTCCATCTACTGGACACTATTTACATTACACAATTAAACAATTGGAAAGTGTAGGAAATGGTTGTAAATGTAAATACCAATTTATTTATTTTATTATTTTTATTTTTAAGAGATGTAAAATATATATTTAATTATTATTTTTTGGGGGAAATGTAAAAAAATTTTTTTAGATGTATAATATATTAAATTTATTTATTTATTTATTTATAATATACTGATACATGTTTGGGGGAAATGTAATGTAAATAGTGTCCAGTAGATGGAGTGAATATTATTAATTGGTTATGTGAATCATTACTATAATATCTTGAGAAGGTCTCAATGGAGATGAAAGCCGGTTTGATAAACATTTAATTATACTTATTAATAGTTGTTTATTTCAATCTTGTTTGATTGATTATTTATTTATAGTTATACTATTTAGACTTGTGGCATAACTGTAATGCCCACAACCTAAAATTTGAGTACACCTTAGAAATTTTTTATAAAATCAGTATTTTTTTCAGCCCAATTTAATCTGAGTTCATGGATGAAGATCAGTGCAATAACTGTAAAAAATAATATTCTGGCATGATGACATCCTCGCTAATGAAAAAGGAGTTCTAATACTTCTGTGGCTGCTTAGCCCATAGTCTCCTATTATTTTTTTATTACGCTATGTTTTTTTATGTGTCAAAGTATCGTCCAGGAAGCGAACCCCAGGACAACTGCTTGTAAGGTAGGTGTGCTAACCACCCGGCCAACAATGCTTGACTATTATCCTATGTTTCCCATCACTTTTACCCAATGTTAAACTTTGTATAATTTCATTACGTATGACTAATATAAAATTTTTGTTATTACTGATTTATAAAAAAAAAAAACATTTGTATCTGATTTCTCACAGATATTTGTTATTCAGACTTGTATAATTATCATAAAATTCTTTTCTAATGTATTTTTTAATTTTTTGTTTTTTTATTATCGTGAAGTTGGAATGGTCCTGTTCTTACGTGAGTGACGGTATCTGGTGATGATGATGACAATAGAAATAGAAATAATATTTATTATTTGACATGGTAGAAAATTATTTTGATCTATCTACATATGTATATAATGTCATAATAATAATTCTGCTAAAATAATATTTGAGATGGGGTGTGTGTAATTTGCTAATAGTATATAAAATATATAGTATTAGAATAATAACGTGATAAGAGTTATAATATATAAAAAGTTAAAAGTATTATTGCGACATAAAATCTTATACTATTTTGTTTATTAAAATTTTTAAATGAAAGAAATTGTAGACTAGCAACGTGTTTGGCTTGAAGGCTATTAGAATAAAAAGTATTTATTTTCTTCTCTGCAAATTTTTTTCTCTTCATCTGATTGATGGTTGTTTACAACATAGAAGAAATATAGTCTTTTATAAATAATTTAGTATTTCTTGTTTTGACTTAAATATCATTTTTATTAAAAAATAAAAAAAATATATATTACAATTATATACTTCTAAAATAAACTAAAGAAAACAAATATACTGAATAAACGTATTGTTTTATTAAAGAAATATTTTAATACAATTGTTAAATTCGCATATAACTTTCCATTAATTGTTAAATTCGCATATAACTTTCCATTATTATTGCAGTCAAAAAATCTTCTAAACTCTTTTAAAGTAGTATTTGTGAGTGTGGGTATGTGTTTTGATAAATTTGCATTAGAAGAGGAGCAATCGATAATTCGTCAATTTTCAATAACAAATACTAAAATACAGAACATTGTAGGACAGCTGCAACTCATATGTGTAATATAACTATGAACTAGTTTGAATTGAGACCAGATAAACTAAAATTTTTATGTAGTTTTAATGAAACGTAGAATTTTTAGTTCCCGCAACTTGCTCATTACTAACACACTTAACCATTGATTACAGTTATGAAAATAGGGACTAATTAATCATATTTACAGATTTAAAGAAGAATGAAAATTTGCTTAAACTCTAATCTACTTAAAAACTAGCAAACATGTTTAGTAACTACTTTATTTCACAATTTCTCTATGAGGTTTTGTTTCCACACTGATCTATTTTACAATTACCTACTAATATTGTAATATAAATTGAATTAAGAAAATAGTAAGCAATGGTAGGCTTATAATTGATAATGATTCAAAATTATTGTATGATAATATCTTATTGTTTAACTAAATTAATCTATCTTAGATTAGAGAAGTAAATATGCTTACAAATTTAATATGCATTTTACTATGTTTTATGTAATTTGCATCTAAAGATGAGTGCCTAATTAAAGTTTAAAATGTAGTTCCTAAATTGAAATAATGCTCGAAAAATTGAGTGGAAACATTATCAAGTAATGGTGAACTTTTACTGATGTGCAACTGTTATTATTTGGCTAATAGAACATGTTCTTTGACAAAAAAAACTTAAACTAAATAATTTCATGAGAATAATAAACTTATTTCATCAAAATTTATATTTACTAAACACATGTATATTTAAATTTATAAATAAATTATAATTAGAAAAAAAAAAAACTTTGAGTGTTGCATATTAGTGAATTGTATTATTTGAGTATTTCCTCTGTAACAGGTTGAGAATAATAATTGCATTCAGTTCATCAAACATAGAACTTTTTTACATTACTGACCTGATTATAAATATAAATATATTTATCTTCAGTTTCTCACCATCTTGCTATACTAATTGGCACAAAGCAGAACATGTGCATGTTGAGAAAGTTTTTCAAAAGTATTTTATTGATTAATCAAAAGAGATTATATTATGTTTTTTTTTGGTATACATCCAAAGCACAAAGCGATTACAAGTTATATCTATATAACAAAAAAAAAGCACTAAGTTATTCTGCATTTTGACAGGTTCTGCCTTATTAAAGATTATGTGGCTATAAATATATTATAAGACAATCTTTATATTAAACGGCAGAAAAAATAGTGTTTGTCATGACAGTAAACATTTGGAATTTTTGCATAACCAATATTAACTCCAATCAAAAATCTTTTACAACATGATCTAATCTATATTATAATTATTTTCTAAAAAATGATTTTATTAAGAGTTGTTTTGGAAAAAATTCTACTTTTCTCTGCCAAAGTGAAATACTTTAGAACTTTTGTTCAGACTACATTGATATATAAATGAAATACTTGGAATATGGAAACATGAAAAATAAAATTAAGTTATGTGGTTATGGAGAAAATTTATTATGACAAACTGGATTAAAAAATGAGATGATCATCAGATATTGAAGCAAAATAGCTTAGAATTTGAATTATTGAAGATGATAAAAAGTGATATAAATGAAACTTTTGAGATACATTAAGAAAAATATCTTTTGTTTTTTTACAAAATATTTTGAAGATTAAACTTTAGGAAAGAATGTTTGGAAGTAGGTAAAGAATATTCTTCTTTTAAAATGTGATTAGTGAAATTAGAAGTAGTTTATATTTAAGTATAAAAAGAATCACAGAGAAAACAGTGAAATATCTACACTCCCATAGCATTCTATGTCAAAACTGAGAATGGTTTTTCAGTATTTTTGGATTAAATACTTGTCAATATTTTTTTGACAAGCCAAAATCGTATTGCTTCAAGCTCGCCTGTATGTTTTTATAAATGTTTGTACAGTAAAATCTGAATTTTTCTGATTATAATGATCTGGTAGCATACATTGATGTAATTTTATAATCGGTTATGATTCTTTCCACTTTATAGGTAAATTGATTTGTTTTAAACTAACATCTTTCCAATTATTGAAGATTATATAAAATTGACTTATGTATTTATTATATATATGTAAAAAAGCATTATGTTAAAATTGCAATTTTTTCCATGATTTTCAGATAAACACTATTCTGGTGATAAGGTTAATAAAAAATGGAATTGATTATAATTTTATTTTAACAAGAATATAATTGTATGCACTTTTCTGGCTGAAACGTTTAATAAGAGTTGTGAATTATATTATCTTTCAAATTTTATTACAAAATAAAAATATATATATTTCATATAAATACAGTTCTACCCTATTTTTATTTATAGTTACAAAGCACAGATCTGTTGATTGGTCAAACAGGTTCTGTGAGTGAGTTTTGTAATGATGAAATATATAATTTAAAATTTGACTATATATATATGGATCCTATTTTCTATTGGCTTGATGTGTAAATTTGTAATACTCAGATAGTGTTTCTGAAATTAAATGTTAGATAGTATGACATATATATTATCAAGTATTTTATTTGACATGGAAGTCAATTGAGGTTACTTTATTTTTCTAAAATAGAGTTATAAGAAACCGTTTTTTAGAATAGTAAATTATATATAATAAGTGATTTAGAAATATAATTCCTTTTTTAATCTTTATAATAGTGAGGAACATAATTATAAAAACTATATATTAAAAATGTAAAATTATTTAAAAATATAATAAGAAAATTATTGTTTTAAGCATATACAAGTAATAAAATTGAGTAAATATTTGAGCATCATCTGCAAAAGTTTCATATAAATGAGTATACTCATTCCAATTCTTAAAAAATAAAGAAAGAAAAAAATAATAATAATAAAATAATAATAATAATAACAACAACAACAATAACAAAAAAAAAAACAAGAATAAAATCAGAAGAAGTAGAAAAAGTTGCAGATGAAAAAGAAGCAGAAGAAATAGAAAAAAAGAAAAAACAAAAGAAAAAGAAGCAGAAGAAATAGAAAAAAAGAAGAAAAAACAAAAGAAAAAGAAGCAGAAAAAGAAGAAATGGAAGAGCAGGAGAAAGAAAAAACCAAAAGAAGAAGATGAAGAATCAAAAGTCAAAAAAAAAGAACAAAAAGAAGAAGCAGATGCCAAAGAAGAAGAAGCAAAAAAAGAAGTAGGAGAAGAAAGAAAAATAAGCAGAAGAAGAAGAAAATGAGAAAGAAGAAGAATAATCATTACCATACCTACATTGACAAATATCACATGGTAATTATTCAATCTATTTGTATTTTATGATGCTATATTTCAATGTTTTCTGAAATGAACATTATTTTTTGTCATATTACAATATACTGCTTAATTGTAGTTCACCATTATATATATATATGAAAATCAAAAACACAAGTAAAAACTTGCTAATACTTGTATTTATGACAATAGATGGCGTTCTACCAAAAACACCGTCAAGCATAAGTTTGTTTACATAAACGTCAGAGCAAGCATTCACTATTTCTAACTTTTGTTCCACCTTCAGATCATGATTTCAAGCTATTTGCTATCGTCAGTGAAGGACAGAAATAAGAAAATAGATCTAAACACAAACTCTGAGTGTTTATGAAACAGTTTCTATTCAGCTTGCAAGTGTGAATCTTTTAGACACGTAATGTCTTCAAATTCAGCTTAGCAAGCCAGATAGTTACATGGGTCTGATATCAGTTCAGCATCACCACATAGTAGAAGCCTTTGCAATATATCATTGCAAGAAAGACCTCAAAGGTACATTTATGAAAATCAAAAACACAAGTTAGATGGCGTTCTACCAAAAACACCGTCAAGCGTAAGTTTGTTTACATAAACATCAAAGCAAGCATTCACTATCTCTAACTTTAGTTCCACCTTCAGATCATGATTTCAAGCTATTTTCTATTGTCAGTGAAGGACAGGAATAAGAAAATAGATCTAAACACAAACTCTGAGCGTTTATGAAACAGTTTCTATTCAGCTTGCAAGTGTGAATCTTTTAGACACTTAATGTCTTCAAACTCAGCATAGCAAGCCAGATAGCTACATGGGTCCGATCTCAGTTCAGCATCACCACATAGTAGAAGCCTCTGCAATATATATCATTGCAAGAAAGACCTCAAAGGTACATTTATAAAAATCAAAAACACAAGTTAAAACTTGCTAATGCTTGTATTTATGACTATAGATGGCATTCTACCAAAAACACCATCAAGCATAAGTTTGTTTACATAAACATCAGAGCAATGATATATATTGCAGAGGCTTCTACTATGTGGTGATGCTGAACTGATATCAGACCCATATAGCTATCTGGCTTGCTATGCTGAGTTTGAAGACATTACGTGTCTAAAAGATTCACACTTGCAAGCTGAATAGAAACTGTTTCATAAACATTCAGAGTTTGTGTTTAGATCTATTTTCTTATTCCTGTCCTTCACTGACGATAGCAAATAGCTTGAAATCATGATCTGAAGGTGGAACTAAAGTTAGAGATAGTGAATGCTTGCTCTGACGTTTATGTAAACAAACTTATGCTTGACGGTGTTTTTGGTAGAACGCCATCTATTGTCATAAATACAAGCATTAGCAAGTTTTAACTTGTGTTTTTGATTTTCATAAATGTACCTTTGAGGTTATTCTTGCAATGATATATATTGCAGAGGCTTCTACTATGTGGTGATGCTGAACTGATATCAGACCCATGTAACTATCTGGCTTGCTATGCTGAGTTTGAAGACATTATGTGTCTAAAAGATTCACACTTGCAAGCTGAATAGAAACTGTTTCATAAACGCTCAGAGTTTGTGTTTAGATCTATTTTCTTATTCCTGTCCTTCACTGACGATAGCAAATAGCTTGAAATCATGATCTGAAGGTGGAACTAAAGTTAGAGATAGTGAATGCTTGCTCTGACGTTTATGTAAACAAACTTACGCTTGATGGTGTTTTTGGTAGAACGCCATCTATTGTCATATATATATATATATATATATATATATATATATATATATAAGCCTATTATGATTTTGAGAAAGTCTTCAAAGCATAAATGATGCTGCATTTTTTATGAAAACCTTGCTTGAAGTACACTAACTATTTTTTGAAAAGTTTTTTTTTTTTCACTTCACATGCTCACTACCACAAAAAGAATTGGTGTTATGACTATGCCCCTATATTTTCAGAAACTTCCAAAGCATCTTTGAATGAAATATTTCCAAGATCTTTAAGTACATTTACAAAAGATTTCTCAAAATTTCAAATAAAAATTTGGGTAAAATAACAGGTATATAGTTAACTATTGTGGTTGATGCAGTATTTTTATGTTTAAAAATAATAGTAATATATTGAATTAAATTCTGAAACTCACCATGCAAATTCATCTTCATAAAAAATTACATTCCTCTCTTTTTTTTCCAAAGAGTAAGCTTGTGGTTATGACCTGTAGAGGTCCCTGCCTTCGTGTTTTCAAGTGCACATGCTTAAAGGTTTATTGCCTTAGTAAATATTATTGGCTTATATTGTAAGTTGATAATCATGCAAGTTAAAAATTGCTGTAGATTCTTTATCCACTATTGGCTGATAGATGACTTGTATTATTTTTATTAACTGTTTAAAACAGTGTTTCTGTAGGTTGCATTCACATCATTGAAAAAGTTCTACAAAACATAAATTGGAATGAATATTTCAATAATTGATCTGAATATATATATAAAGAATTGAAATTATAGCTTTTGCTTTTAATTATCTCAAATTAAAAATTTCACCACAGTACATACATCACATCTTAATGTCTGCAGCTTATAATTCTTGTAAACTTCTTCAATAATGCACTCTTAAAACTGTAAAACACAATCACAACAAATATACAATCTTGTCTAACTGTAATTTTGTTTGCAAATTACTCACACTTTGTTATTAACAATGAAAATTATTTCTTTTATTGAATCAGTATAATCTGCATAATAGGAATAAAGTTCATTAGACAATCATTAAATTTCAGACATTGCCCACAAACTTGTTAGTAAAGAGAAACGAAAATAACCTTGTGTGTGTGCTGAAATTCAGATATATTAATCGTTAACTTGGATTCAAGTTTATATCTGTGCTAGAGAAAATCTCTAGTTTAATAAATGATTAGTAATAATCATTACGTGTTTATCAAAAAGTTGATAACGTAAAAGTTGGGAGAGGAGTAAATTGACGCTTGAAAATGAAAATGAGACGATTTGCTCTACACAAATACTCTTCATAAAAATATATAAATACTCTTCATGTAATAAAGATATATATGAGAGATGATGACCTGGCCCGAACCGATGAGTGCTGGTTCAGCACGAAATGCATCTTGGGAGTTATTTGTCTTTTATTGTATCTTTATTTATATGAAATTATTTATGAAATAAAAAAAGAATGGAATAATATGGAAGTTGTCTATCTATGTACACAATTCACATACACACATTGTATGTATATGTATTTTTATGTACATAGAGTATCCAAGAGGAAATATACTATCAAGCCTTGATATTTTTTTAAATACAGAGGGAGCCATTGGGTTGTTTTTTTTAGTTAAATATTTGTGCCCTTTTCTATTTCAATCACTAAGAAGATACAAACAGAATGACTTCCAACACAACGTATGAATAAATATTATATACTCATTGCTAAAATAAAATTCTATTAATTTAAAATGGTTAAAATAAATTTCCATCAACATATTTTTTATTTAAGCAAATTCTTTATGACAAAATTTTATGAAATTTGAATAATTAAAACAATATCCATCAGTCATAATATTAGTATTTTTTTTAGTTATTTATCTAAAATATCATAATATAACACATTTTACATGTGGTAAGTCTCGATATTGTCTATTTTAAACATGTATGGATTGTCAACATCATGTAACAGTTTTTCCTAACATTTCACCCTAAGTATTTATCTGTTTTCAAAATGCCTCCATATATATATATATTGTGATGGTCAACTTACATATGATTAAATTATATACATTGATTTTACTTGATTCAAAACTACATGACATCAAACATTGAACAATAAAGTGATACATATGTATTGAAGCAGTCGATGTCTAATCATCATCGAGCTTCATGCTTTGCCAGCCATACTAATTTCCTGTGGAGACCGCAATTCAGACCTCACCATAGATATATTCCATTCACCCACACACTGTATGCATAATGATCCAAGAAATTAATAAAATTAAAAATATTTAGTAAAGTAAAACAGTAGAGTGTGTGATGTATATATATATGAACCAATAATTTTATTAATATTTATTGCTGAAAATTAGACATTTTCTTATATAATTGGAAATATCTTTTTATATATTTGTATTTTAATTAAAGTGTTGGAATGTAAAAACAAAGAAAAATGGGGAAGGCTCGAAATACTGAAATGATCTTTATCTAGATTCAGATTGTTTTCATTAAGTAAAATTATAAATCTTAATTAAAATCATAAGGAATACTTTTGTTAATTCATTTGCAAATCTTTAAAAATATCTAAAATGGTATTTTGAGCCTTATCTGTTTTAAAAATTTTTGCTAATTAAATATTTTACTAATTAATGTTTTTTTTTAATCAAGAGATTACAGGGATAGCTGTGGGCAACTGAAATTGAATTCTTGGGGGGATTAAAAGGTGTATAAAAAGGGCCCATAGAACAAAAGAAGTCAGTTACTTTGAGTTAGAAAATTCTTTCAGAACAACTTTCAATAAAACAAATTTTCACAAGTGTTTCCAGACCTTCAAATTTTAAGAAGTCAAAAGAAGTTTAGTGCCATGAACTTTGAGTAGAAAAAGAAGAACTTTCTTTGGGTCCCTTGGAAAACTGTCTACCTGATGCCGTCATGTTCCACCCATCTGACCTGACATACAAGATGACCGTGTGACTGCTGACTGCTTATACTGCATCTGACTGCTATGCTAAGGTAACCTCACTTAATGTAGAGCTGCTTTAATACATAAATTCCTTTTGAAATTTCTAATAAAGATGTAGTTAAATCTTTGTATTTTATATCACATATTAATTTATAAGTTCCTGCTAATTTCGCTCTTAAACTCTCTCTCTGTAATTCCTTAATGGTATTATGTAATTCTAACTATGCTCTTTCATGCTTAATTAGTCTATATAGCTTTGTGTGGCACTATTAAATATTTAACTTATTTTGTTTAATATATATAATTTATTTTCTTTAATATGCCAATAATACCCAAACCCACAAGTCTGAAAAAGGGGGGAAATAATTGTTTAATTTGGAAAGAATAGAAATTGCTTGCCAGTTTGTTTTCATTTTAAATTATTGAGTTTATTTCAAATCTTTTACTGTGGATGAATGATACTAAATTTGGTGCATTGAATTTGTCTCTAAAATTTCATTTTAAAAAATCGCTAACATTATAATTAGGATCATTTCTTCTTACTGTTGCCTTGAGGGCTAATTCTAGCAATTAATGCATATATGGAAATCGAAATTAAATATAAATTTTGTTAGTTTAATGTTATAAGTAGAAGAGTTATTATTCATTATAATTTGTTAAATGACTCAGGATTGAAAACAGGTTATTGCACTGAGGTTGGACTATTTCCAAACTTTAAAATAATATTATATTAAAATTCAATTATAAAAATTATATTCATGTCTAATAATGTTGCTGGCATACAGTTTTTTATTATGATATTTTATCCTTTCCATTTCTTTATTGTTCCTGTCCTACTTTCTCAAAATCATTCATAATCAGGGGTATATGGCACTCCCTGTGAAACATGAGGTTTATGAGGTTGATGTGCTGTGGATAGCTGTACAACCAGTTCTGGGCCTTCAAACCCAGCCTATTCATTGGTACCATTCACCAGAATGCGCTGATGTACCATACCTAAGTTCAAATCGAGTATTCCTTTTAAAATGATAAAATATCCACAATTGCCATGAAGGCTGGATTTATTTATTGTATGCTAGTACTGTTACTCTGCTTCTTAATTTGATCACTGTCTGTCTAACCTTAGTAAGTTGCAATGATGTGTTAAAAATAATGATTCATTCCATAAATACATTCTGTTCGCTGAGTTAAACTGCTTTTGTTTAAAATCGTTATCGATTCCCATAGACGTAACTCAATTTGTATTAATGATTGTATAACTTATTTATTCTCATAAATGTAGCGCATTGTTTGTTTCTTATGTATATGTTCCAAAGATGACTTTTCCAAACAATGCCAATAAAAACATATACAATGATTTCCATAAGGTAGATAAATGATTAAGATTGCATATTTTTGCCTGTATACAAAATCATTTACTACTAAATCGCAAAACTATCCTTTATATCATCAATCATCTAAATCTGACACGATCTTTTGTATTTGTTTTATACAGCCACAGCATTATATTTGTAGATATTTGTATATTGGCATATTAACTCCGCACAAGCTATAACACCCTCCATAAAATCCTATCTAGTAAATAATTAATGTAAAGGGGATTTTATAAAACGATCCCAAGTTTTGTAAATAGACAATGTCATCCCAAGCATGAAACATTTTGTAACATATATATGTGTTGTCTTAATATTTTTATTAAATATATATTTCATGTAAATCCTGGTTTGTTTTTGAATTATTATTTTCTTCTAGCTAATATTTAAAATTATTTTCTTTAGCTAATAGCTTAGCATGAATAAATATAATTGTAATAACTGTAAAATCCTAGGCTACTCTCATCTCGATCATCATCATCAGTCTGATCTTATACTCTACTGCTGTGTTTCTGGGCCTAGAATTAAAATAATTGTGCTGTATCATCAGGATTATTGTTCATAGGGTCAGAGATTCGAATAATAGGCAAATAGGTTAGAATACAGGACTGCTCCTGACCTGTGTATCTCGAGCATGATCGGATTCGAGGTACTTTTGCTTGGTTTTTGAATCTTGTTGTGTGAACAGACGGTTTTGACTGGTACAGTATATATATAAAGAAGCTTTGAAAATATTTTTTTAATATGATGATGATGACCACCACTATACAGTCACTATTTGCAATACATGGCTAGATCTCACAGAACATAAGTTACTCTCAATAAAGTTGACGTGAAATAAATACGAGGATCAGACAATATTACACATAAAGATGTTAATACACTTTTAACCCACTAACAAAACAATTATTCATTATAAAATTTTATAATTGTCAGACAAATATAATTTTTTTTCTTTTCAATAGATCTATTTCTCCAATCTCTTTTTTTTCTTTTTTTTTCATATTCACAATAAAAATTAATAGTTATTTTTAAAGTGACCACAGTTTATTTTGATTGATTTTAAAACATTACTATTTCAATTGAATCTTATAATACAACGTTTATTTTTATGCTTGAGCACATTTGCCACTGGGTAATATGCCTCTAATATAATCATATGTATGACTGACACAAATATAATACATTTATTTATATCATAAGCTTAATACCATAATCACACACATATATTTAGTAAGAAATAATTATACCTAATACACTTTTCTTACAATGTTAATTCTAGTGAGTGGTCACTTTAGTTTTGAATCCCAATTTAACTATATCCCAAAGTATTTTAGTGAGGTGGTTTTTAAAATTAGACTCTGATTTACTAGTAACATTCTTTAATTAATAGATGTAGTTCTTAAAATATAATCTCACATTTATACAACAAAACCATGAATAAATCTACCATAAAGATGTTGTGTAGAATAATCAACTAACAGTAATGTAATAATTTTATGAACTTCTAACATACATAAAATTTAACTAACAACAATTAATATAAAGATTCATATACATACAAATGCATTAAAACAAATTTCAAAAAAAAAACTTTAATTTAAAATGCCACTAATTATATTTAATACATCTTTCTTTCTTTTTAATGTGAATACTTAAAGTACAACTATGCACATTTATTTTAAAGTAAATATTACACTTTTGATTATTTATCTGATAATCTCTCATTAATGAAAACCTTTTTTTAAAAAAAATATGAACAATTCATAACATATATATAATATATATATATAATAAATACAAAATAAAGTGAATTTCTTTTTTATACATTGTTTTTCTCTAGTTGCTTTAAAATTCAACTATTTTTTTTTAAAAAAGCTTTTGCTTCCTGCTTTAATCAATCAATTATATAAAACATATTTTATGATTATTAATATTGAAACACTATTTATTGATAAGCATCCCATTTCACCTACTATGTTCCATAGTAATGTTTATCTCAGGTTTAAATCCACCCAAGTTCATGTATATCCATGTATATTAACATATATTAATGTATGGACACATATATTGTGTATATTTTAAATTAAATGCATATCTGCATAGGCATCATTATATATAAAAATAAAAATTTGTTAAATTTAAAGATTAAAAACATAAAACTATAAACAAGTTAATGGATTTTGCAGGGGGGGGGAGGAGATTGAAGAGTTAATATAAAACCCCCAAATTTTAGCATTGAAAGTGTTCTCTCTTAATAAATGAAACACTTGCTGCCAGGAGCTACACCCATTTTGAAAATGAAAATGAGTGCCTAGAAGGCCAAAAATTTACTGTCTTCTTTCAGAGACCAATTTATTAGAATGGAGGAGTTCAAGACCAACAGCCTGTCAAGAAGACAGAGAAAAGCCTGCCTAGAGAAGTAAAAGTGCCACTATATGTCAGATGCTTCAGCTGGAAGATTATTGGTAATATTTCTTCCCACAAAGCTCTTTCAAAATAAATCTAAAATTAAATTACTCTTAAAGTTTTTCATGCTAGATATTTTAATTGAACATTCACAATCTATAAACTTATCAACAATTCTTAAATAAACTAAACTCTGTAATATAAATCTAATGTAACTTTAAATTAAATAATGCCTGTAGCAATCTTGTCTATCTTAAATAAATAATTATAATTTAATAATAACTATATCCAGTTATTATATCTATACTTTTCTAGACTGTGATCATGCTTAGCCTATTCTCTTTTACATTATTTGTTTATTTCAGTGATATTTATGATATGCCATAATTCAAAATGGAAAATAATATTAGTAATTTTTTTAGATGATTAGAAGCTCTCTTGTAATTGATTTATGTTGTTTTTCAGCAAACATAAATCTTCATTTTGATGCCTATTCTTATATATGTATATTTAGTTCAGCTGCTATGTTATGTTTTAGCTTATAATTAAGGTTTTCATGTTAATTAAATATGTATAGTTAAATAATCACAAGAATGATGTTATAAAAGCATATTGTGAACAATTAATTAAACCCCAAATATGCATTACTCCTCCTTGTTTATTATATAAACTATTCAGATTTAGTCTTTAAACTAGATTACTTTAATGAAATTCTTCTTAGAATATTTTAAGTATGCTAATTAGCGAACTGAAGTAAGGTAGTTTTGCAGAATGAAACTAGAATATTTTGCACATTAGTTTAATTTTAATAATTAATATTTTAGTAAGCATTATGAATGTGTTCTTATAAAGCAAAACCATGCAATATGCCTTTCTATGTTTCTTTGTAAATGGACTCATGGTAAAATGCCATCCCATTATTTTAGTTTGAACAGCCTCTCTAGAACTGGAACATGAGGGTCCAGAAACCAATTTGTAAAGCTGCTCCGATCTCCCGAACTAAGGTTCATATTATGATAGCAAGTCATATGGTCCAAGGAAACCAAGTACTTGGTACTGAATCCCATAACTAATTGCACATTTATCCCACAAATCTTATTTAGTAATTTAGTGTCATAGTGTCTGAAGCTCTGCTACAATCACCAGTTCATCCCTCCATATTGTCATTTAGTTCAGCATCGATCTGAATAGCAGTTTTAGTTTACTTAAGGAATCTGCTTAGGGATCCCATTTATTGCTCATTATGTATAAGTTAATCAGAATGAATTATATTTTGTCAGTTATTATTCTTGTAATATTTGACTCCTTTAGCAAACCTAGAGTAGATGACATACCATATTCAGGCATGATTATAAACTGCAGATATTGAATTGTAATAAACTTAAAGTTAAATGATTAAAGTACATCCTAAAAGATGAGACCCCTGTATAACTCAGATCATCATTATATAACAGCTGTGAGTCTAAAATCCCAATGCACTTCTGTTTTTATCTTAATTAACTTATAATTTAATAATTAAAGATATTAAATTTGTAATAATGTTTAGTATGTTATTCACAGTCCATCACTAATCTTATCAAAATATATTTCATTTTAGTATTAATTATTAATATATGCATTACCTCAATAAGCCATGTGTGTGTGTATCTATTTAGTTAATTGCTAATTCATTGATTATTATCTGAGTCTCATATTCCACCCTGTTCTACTGCTGGCTTGTGAATTAAATGAGACTGAGTGTAACCTCATATATGCCATCCATAAGTGGTTAGTAATTCATGGAGCATTGGTGAAGGGACTGAGGTGTGATCTGATTCAAGGTCTCAACCCCTCATCTAGATTAGTTTTGGGATAATTTGCCAAAACTCTGGATTTTATTGTGTGAGTGTGCAAATATGACCATTACAATATAAATTAAAATAAAACTTATATATTGTTAATATGTTAGGGTAGCATTCTAAATGGCTTTTTTAACTTGCAAAGCAAAAGTTTTGAAGCCATACTGATTTATTTTATGATCACAAATATTAATTGATTCAACTTTGTAAGTTATCAAAGTGTCTTTTCAAATATGAGATTATTGTTTCTTTATTATAATTAGAGCTTCCTTCAAATATATAACTTGAACAGGTTTTTCAAGATTCCAGGATAAATTTCAGTAGTTGCTAGTTTTTCCTCTACACTATTCAATCAGCATAATAAAGATTAAATGCAGTTTGAATAAAGGGAGAATCCAGATTGACTGCTTTCAAGAAAAACTCACTACATTTTAATTTTGAATATATTGTTAATAATGCTCTTGGATCTTGTTTCTCACACCTTTGATCATGTTTTAAACACCTTTAATAATATGTTATTTTTGACATTTTACTTACAAAAATTTTAAAAACACTTTCATTATTTAATTGATTAAACTTACAAAACACTGTAATTATTATTTTTTTTGAATTTTTACCTTGTTTTTTGAATCTCATATCAAGGCAAACTCAATCTTTTTTAACTTATTTTTAATTTAATAATTTAATATTTATATTTTAACTGAGTTTTTTTTTTGCAATATATTCTTTGATAAAAAAAAGGTTTTGACATAATTTGTATAATTTACAAGTCTCTCTTAAGTTAACACATTTTTAAGAGATCTATTAAATTATTTTAAAATGTGACATTTAATAATTTATTCTAACATTTATATAGTATCTACTTTATTTTAATCCAATTGTTTTATTTTATATAATAATATTTAAAAACTTTGGAATGCTATATTTATTAACATGCCTCACAACTCTGAAAACTTGCTCACAACCATGTGAAAGATCACCTGGCCAACACTGGAATGAATAAGATATTACTGATTTCAATATATATAGATATTTGTATGCATATGTAAAATAAATATTTTTAAGATAATTTGGAAACATCGTTAAATCAAAAACATTGATGACTTTCTATGTACCAAAAATAAATTATATAAAGAGAAAAAATATATACGTAATTGAATATATATTATATAAGCATTAACATTATTAATAATTCAAAATGCATTAGATTTAAATTTTTATATTTATATATTTCCAATAACTAATTATTCTTAGTAAATAAAGAGTTATAATAGCAGGTTATTATCATCGTTTTTTATACAATGGCATAATTTTTGCAATAGTCACCAGCATTGTAGTAGATTATTTGTTAATTCTTTAATTTAGAGAAAAAAAAGAATGAAAGAAGTTTTTGAATGAACCAATCCAATGTTAATTTAGAAAATGAGAAACCGATTTAACCAAGGCTTAATTCTAATGCACTGTAATATACGGCTTATTGTTATAATTTTCCCTCACTAGTTGTAGAAGAATAATCTTGCAGGTGATTATATAATTAAATTTCTATTTTAAAACATAAAATAATTACTTGATAAAAATAAATTATTGTGAGAGAAAAAATCAATAATAAACTTGTACAAAGTATTTTTTATCTATTTTTAATAAACATATATGTATATATTAAATTTTTATTAGTTTGTATCAGTGAAACCATTGGTTGTGTTTTAGAATTTATTTATTTTTTGGCTAGTCTGGTTAAGTTGTGAATTTGGGGTAATTTTGATTACTTTGTTAATGTGTGCTTATAATTACCCATTCAGTTATGCTAATCACCTATTCATATTTCTTTAAGAAACTCTGCAATCTTTCTCCCCTCTGTCAGTTGCCATGACTACGACTAAACCTAACTTAGTCTAAAGTGCACTAGGAAAAAATTGCTAACTTCACCGATTAAGCTTATCTCATACATATTTTTGTATATATTTATCCACATTAAATCCTCATATCTACTGTATTTAGTTCAAAATTTTACATGATTTATAGCAAATCTTATAAATACATACTTACAATACATTATATTTTTTAAAAATACACATATTAAGACATCAGCAAAATAAATGACAAAAAATAATAAAAGATAATAAAATAATAAATTGAGATAAGAGGACAATTGCTGAATGAATGTGCACTAGGTGCTTAAGATATAACAGTTGTGGAATAAAGGACAATTTAGGATAAATCTTATCATGGTCTAGAAATTTTTAAATTCAAGTAGAAATTATAGATGACAAGTTTTGGATATGATGAAAATAGAAAACAATAGTATAATTAAAATTGCCGTTGGAAAAAATTAACAAAAAGACTTTTCCCATTTTACTATATTTTCAATATTTGCTTATAGAATTATAGAATTTGAGGATCAGTCTTGTAATCTCATTAAAAAAAATTTTGAGTTGAAATTGTTGATGCTTGATTATTGGAACGTCAGTAGCCAAAAGCGTAAAACAATTATTTATTGCTTTATGTTTGTGATATTGATTATTTTAAATAAAAAAGAAAAGAATAAAGATTTTTACAATAGTTAATGATCAGATACCAATATTTGCTAAAATGAACTAAGAGACATTACATATTCTTGTATCAACAATAAAATCCACTTCATTATGCTTATCCAGAGCTACTGTGTAAGCATACCTGATATTTTCCAATCAATTACTTAAATTTATTTTTAGCTATTGTGTTTTAATAATGAGAATCATCAATTACATATAGGGAACTTTAAAGTAGTATGGTGAAGTGCTGCCATTAATGCTTATATTAAGTATAAACTAAATAAAAATCTTGTAAGAATAAAAAAACTACTAACTCTGAAAATATTTTACTTTAATTCAATGACTTCTTGGGAAATGTTTGGTGAAACTTCTACACCATATAGCTTAATTTTATTCACTTCCACTACATTTTATTGGCATTTTTTTAATTGCTTCTATATAAGAGATAATATAATATCTGATAAAATAAATATATTCACAGAAAAGGTAGTTATTTTAATATTTAGCTTTATTACTGCTTATCATGCTTTCAATATATTTGCTATACCATATTATGGTATATAGTGGTGTGATTAAATGATACTTTAAATCAATGTTTAATTAACTATACATTAATTTTACCAGATATTACATTGGCTCAAAAAAGAAGAAAGTTTAGCAGCAGTTCAATTACAGAAGATTATGGAGAATGCAAATTTATATAAGTCTATGCTTAAAATGTATCCTAGTTTGACAAGAAAACAAACAAAAATAATATTTTTACAGAAGGGTTTGCAATTAAAGATCTTTCCAAAATGTTGTAATATATATAGAGACAAGGCTGTTTATCAATGTGAGAAAATTTTGCAAAAACTACAGATAGATTTACTGGAGCCAATAATAAAAGGTGTCAATAGATCAATTAAAATGGACATGAGATGAATTAAAATAATAAATAGGAAATATGAAAAGTAAAAATAAATGTACAAATATGACCCAAAAATTGAAAGGCAAATATGATACAAAAATGTGGTCTAGAGTGGAAAAATAAGCAAAAAATTGGTATGCAATAAACAAAAAAATTAAATCACCTTATCCAATGAACAGATACTACAAACAATAAATAACATATTAGACAATGGAGCAAGATTCATGATAGAGAATGGAAAATCACTCAAATCAGAATAATGGAGATTTATGAGAAGACAGAATAGCAAATTTGTTATCAAAGATGAATAAAAATAAATAGTATATTATGATAAATGAGATTAAAACATATAGAGAAAGTCACAACATGACTTACATAAAGGAAAATAAAGAAAACTATATGGTATTAATAAAAAAGGATGAGTACTGAACAAAACTTGATTTACCAATTTAAAATCGTAAATACATGGAAATAGCAACATATAATCTTAAAAATATTAAAGACAAATTTATTTCAATGGTTCTTAGCAAGTACTGCAGAAAGGCATTTACAAAAACAAAGTATTTCAAAATGTATCCCTCTACTGCAAACACCCTAAGAATTCTTGCAAATGTAAAGCTGCATAAAAAAATCTCCCACGTGATGTTCATTACTGATTTTGGTGGTTCATATTTTTAAAAAATAGTAAAAACTATTGCTGAGTGAATGACTGAAGAATTGGAATTTAGCAAATACTTGATTAAATCATCATACAAATTTGTTAATAAAGCATGAAAATGTCCAGAATGGAATCAATAGCAGTTATTAATAAATTGCTAAGTAGCAGTAACTATGATCATCACAAAAGGGAATTCATAATAGAGGTTTTGAAATGGATTGAAAAAGTCTTTACAGTGGCAACAAATAGAAAATATTATAAAATAAATAATGATTGGCTTATGGGGCTACCCATCAGCAAATATCATCAGTAGTCTTTATCTAGAAAAAATTGAAAAATGTACTATACCTAAACACAGATATTTAAATTCATGTTTAATATATGTGAGATACATGGATGACATATTTATATGTGCTACAAACACATAGATTGATAAAATATGACAGGAATTGGAGTGTGCATTGATACTTTCATGGACTTTGGAGAAAGGAGGAATAATGTTTTGGACTTATATATATATAAATATACAAAGATAAGGCTGCCAGACTACAGAATGATTAAACCCCTAAATACTAAAAGAAGTAATCCATTCCAGATCAATAACCCAAATATCATATAAATATGTGGTATTGAAAGATTTTTTACCCAGGAATCATAAAAAGGACAACATTGAAAAGTAAAATAAAGAATATAATCATGATAAAATCATAAGCACCATAAAAATATTCTTTGACAAAATAAGAAACCCACACCCCAACCAACAAGTGAAACCTAACAGATGGATAAGCTTATCCTATATTCCAAAGATTTCATATAAATTTTAAAAAAATATATAAAACTAAATTTAATACAATCTTTCAAACTCCTCATTTATTTCACCAATTATTCAATAACTCAAAAACACCTTACCAAATGAATTGGCACATCAAGTTGTCTATAAAATTAAGTGCAGCCAATCAGTTTACAATGCTGCATATTATGGGGAGTTGGGGGCCAACCTGTCAATGAGACTTGCCCAAGGCAGATATTTATACAATAAAGCCCTCAGAGACAAAGAACACATATTAATATTTACAGACCATGAACAGAAAACTAGCAATTAGATTTGAGCTAACAAAAACAGAGGTAGGGTACACACAAAGAGAACATGGAAAGCAGAAAATTAAAGAACCATGTGCAATACCTAGTATATTTTTTCTATTAACAAAAAAAAATATAAGAATACCCATTTAAAAGAAATGGTCCATTTCAATATTCCAATTTTAAATTAAAATTGAATACATGAATAATTAATTAAACATTGAAATAAAGAACTATTTAAGCAAACCACTATATACCATAAATATAATATAGTAAATATACTGAAAGCATGCTAGGCAGTAATAAAGGTAAATATTTTTTAAAAAACTTTCTTTTCTATGAGTATTTTTATGAGATATTAAGTTGGCTCAAAAAGAATAAAATTAGTAACAATTAAATTATATGATTTAATATAGAGAGTTTAAAATATTTCATTTAAAAGAAAATAATTCTTCACAATGGAAATCCAGAGAAATCATTAAATAAAATATTATATGCTAGCTGAGAGACATGATCATGTTTTTTTAGAGGGAACATTATATACTAGTCTAATCATCAGGATACATTACACACTGCAACACATAGCCCTTCAATTTATTTTTAAACAAATTTCCAAAATGTCATAAAAATTTATAATTTATTATTTAATAATAACAATAATTAATAACTGAAATACAGACTTATTATATACCTGTATCAATATATGTAATATATAGGGTATATGAGCACAGACTTTTACACAACTTACCACTCTCCACTCTATCTCATAACACTGATACACTTGAACACATACATGTCGAAAAGATAAATAAAGACCAATATTGTATTTCATGCTAAACCAGCAATCATCAGTTGCTTGTTTAGCATGAGTATATTGGTGATTATTCATCAGTTCGACATATATGTGTTCAAGTGTATCAGCGTTATGAGATAGAGTGGAGAGTGGTGAGTTGTGTGAAAGTCTGTGCTCATATACGCTATATATTATAATAATAATTAATGTAAATAATTTAATATATAGCAATGTCAACTTAGAGCATTTTTTTAAAAAATTCTATAACTATTTGCAATGTAAGTGGGAAATGAGACTTTATCATTCTGCAGTGGACTATAGTCTTAGTCAGAAATATTTAAACAATCTATTGATACATAATTATAAAAATAAATATCCCCAATAATTGAAATTTTGTAAATATTATTAATTGACCAAATTTAAAAGTATTTTCATAAAGATATTTATTTTTATATTTTATAGATTATTAATTCAATCACGCTTATTGAAAGCCTGTTGATTAATAACAATGTTTATTAATAATTTGAATATACTATCTATGTGACGCAAATAATATTTTTGAAAAAAAAATCATATATTTATTTTTTCAAATGTTCATATTTTAAAATATTAGGTGAAACTTTTAAATATTATATTGAATGGGGTCCCTCAAATGCTTAAGCAGCTAATACCGCTAATGCTAAAAATTAATGAGTCTTAGAAAAAATAATTAAATTCCAGATTCCTGGACCTGGAATAATTGAGCTATTGTCAAAGCAATAAAAACTTTGATTCTATAAACAAACATTTTTTTCAAATGGTTGTTATATAGTTTATTGTCATGTATTATCTAATACAGCGATTGAATAGTAGATCCAGAAGCTTCAAAATGACCTTTTTGATGCTCGAGCGTCACAAATCTTCCAGTGATAAATTGTTTATTTATTACAAATATTTTATTTATTTGATGAAGTTGATTATGAACATTGAAATACAAAAGTACATTTAAAGAAGAGAATTGTTTAAATAATTGATGTTTATAATATATAAACAATATGGTATATTAAATCCTTTTGTTAGCAAAAAATATGTTTTTTATATTACTAAAACAAACAAAATCAAATATGACAATTGAAGTAAAATAAAATATGTTAATTAGGGCTTCCAAATTAAAACTAATTATTTTAATACCAAATTAAAGAAAATGAAAATTTATTTCTTTTTCATAAAACGGCTTTAATTATTTTAAAAGAAATTCCGAATTCACTTATAAGCACAAACAAAATCGCCATTGATGTTTGAGAAAACAATAATTGCTCATTAAGAATCTTTGTGCCGTGACAAGCATTCTTTAATCATCATTATAACTGTGACATTGCTAATTAATATTTTCAATCAATTCTTTCATTTTACTTTTATGCACGTATATATATTATCAGTGAATTTATTTACTTGTGTGTACAGAAAAGATTGAAACGCAAAATACTTTGGATTAAAATTGAATTTGTAAATAACCAGAACAGAAATTGGGGCTTTTCTATATTTACCAATACTCTTATTAAGGTTTTACTATTGACTTTGATTTAGAAAACAAATACAGTGAAATTAGAGCTTTGCCTTTTGTTTTTAAACCTTTTTATTGCTTTTCAAAATGTATGTTTAAAGGATATGAGTATTTAATTGCGTTTAAGGTGGATCTCATTCATTATATATATATATATGATAATAATAAAAATTCCAAAAGTAATTATTCTAACGAAATAAAGATTAATAAACATAGTTATAATTAAAACGAAGGATTTAATAATAAATAATTCTTGATACAATTATGTGTTTGTGCGTGAATTGAAACTTCATTTCTATCTCTCTCGCTCTCTTTGATCAATTATTAATCAATGATCACGACTACCTAAATTGTATTAACAAAACAAGATGCAATATAAAATATTAATATATATATATATACTATAGTCTATAGATAATTTAGTAAAAAATACATGGACAAAGGCTGCTTTATCCGGGAGTAATCTGATCAATGTAGATAATCATAAAATATCTATGGCTTAATTGTATACTCTACTCTGATTCTCTCTTCTCAATACTCAAAACTGCTGATGTTTCTCTTATTCCAACTATTTTCAGGAATTTTTTATTTGCCCTAGCATAAACTGCAAATATTCACATAATGAATATATATATATATGCATACTTGTATACTCAACTCTGATTCTCTCTTCTCGATATCCCAAACTGCTGATGTTTTTTTTTTATTCTGGCCATTTTCAGTTTTTATTTGCCCTAGCATAAACTGCATATATTCACATAATGAGTAGATATATATATATATATGCATACTTGTATACTCAACTCTGATTCTCTCTTCTCGATATCCAAAACTGCTGATGTTTTTTTTTATTCTGGCCATTTTCAGTTTTTATTTGCCCTAGCATAAACTGCATATATTCACATAATGAGTATATATATATATATATATATATATATATATATATATATGCATATATACAATATATATATATATATATATATATATATTGTGCCCTTTTGTATGGGTCTCCATAAATTGTTGTATCAATCTATTTAAAAATTTTAAATTTAAGATATATTTAGCTATATGATGTTAATTTTGTTTATGATAATCTTTTAAAAAATGTAATTAAAGTAATTCATGAGTGTTTGATATGTAGAAATTGTGCTGATGTTTGAGAGAGACGTTTCAATGGGAATGATAATAGTATATGGTTGGGAAAACTGGCCATAATCAATACTGCATTAATAAATTTAATAAATGAATGTTTAAAGTTAAAGTTTTAAAAAGACAAGTTAAAATTAAATGCATATATTTATTGTTGATAAAAATTAATATTTAATAAATGAATATAAATATTTTAATTATTAGTAATACATAATAGAAGATTAATATTTGATTTTAATAATATCGAATTATTATTTTAAAAATTGTTGGAAGATATTATTTATTTTAAAAATATTTATTTTTAAAAAATGAATTGTTAGTTTATTTTTAGATTATTACAAGCGTTTGTAGCTTTGTTGTAAAACAGATGTTAGTTAGACGCATATACACATGCTTGGGAGTTTTTTTAGTAAAGTTGCAAAGCTATTTTAAAAATTCTGTTATAAAATTTATAAATATTATATTGGCTATCATGAGATAAAAGTAAAAACAATTAATGTGAAATATTAAATCTGATTTTTAAAATACTGTTTAAAAAAAAAACATAAAGAATAAAATAGACTTAGTTTGTTTATAAAAATAATCTTATAAAAGTTAAAAGTGAAATAAAGTAAGAAAGTATATTTTTAAAAAATGTTTAATGGATTTAAATAAATGATAAAGATTAATTTAAGAATTTAATAATGTGATAAATAATAAATATTAAATACGTCATTATTTATTTTTAATTCTGTCTTGTTGGTAAAATATGTAAATAAGCTAGCAAGCTGATTGTTTAATTTACCAATCAGGTGAGGAGTTTCTTCCAGTATAAAACCAAGGTTCAATTGTTCGGAGGGATAGTGATTGAAATTTCTAAAGTAAAGTGTGCTATTAGAAATAGCTAAGTAATTATAGACGCTCTAAAAATCGTTTTAAAATTATAAGAGAGTAGTTTTTTTAAAATAATTTATAAAAGTTTACCGACAAACATGCAGTGCTAATTTTAATTATAATTTCCTATCGTCTTGATCAAAGCTCAATTTACTATCAAATAGTCATGGAAACATCGTATAAGGATGAAATGTATTGGAGACTTTATACTGAAAATTTAACAGACGCTGAATTAACTAGGAGAGTTATTAGATGCATAAAAGTAATACGTTGGACTTTGTATAAATTTAAAAGCTAATGGTAGTTAATTTTTATAAAATAGATATTTAAAAGAATGAAAAATACTTCTTTATGAAGAAAGTATTTGTAAATTATAAATCTAAGTATATAACTTAGTAAAGATGGTAAATAATAATGATTACATAAATACTTGCCTTGTTAAGTCTTTATGATTTAAAAGACTAAATTTTAACAGTTTTAAAAGGCAAATAAATTGGAAATTTAATGGGTAAAGAAATACTTATAAGTAAAAATTATTAAAGTATTAAAGTCTGAACGCTGGTCGTACAGAAGACTCTAAAAGTAATCTTACCTAAATATCTGTTAAGGAATGCGCAAATCAAATATACGTGGATATCCGAAGCAATTAAAAATAAGTAAATAAGAACTTTGTAAACTATAGACTAATTCTAAAAAATAATAACTTTTAAATAATAATATTTTTTTTTCCTTAAAAAAGAAATGAATCTGGATTCCATAAACTATTTTAATTATTATTTTATTCTTATGGTGGAACTGACTTTGACTTTTATTTTTTATTTTTTAAAAAAAAGAACGTTTTCATTTATTCCATAAAAACTTTTAAAAAACACGTGATATACCGGAAAAGGAAGTAATGTTTGGTGAAAAATTGTGCCTAGGAAAAAGAACTATTATGGATGAAAGAAGACACCGTTGGATGTTATGTAATATGTTTTATTTATTAACTAACATAAATGTTTAATTAATTATTGATTTATTAAAAATAGGAAAGGTACATTTACATTTTTTAAAAATGATAACTAAATATTAATATAACTTTTCATTGCATAAAGTTTATTTTATAATTATACAACACGTAATATTTTAAAGAATAATTGTTGAGTGTAAATGTGAAATTATTTTGTAAAACTGAAATCTTGGAGGACATCGTGTGACGAACTGTACATTGAAGTATCATTTATGGTAAAAATTTTGTGATAATAATAATTTGATGTATTTACTATGTTTTCTTTAGATCAACCAAATGTTATTTGATTGTTGAATGAATGTATGAATATTTAAATAATATACACGCATAAGATTAATAATAGCAGTTTTATTTTAATATGCATATTTTAAATTGATGATGTAAATTTAGTACAACATAATATGAGAACCTAGAAATAATTATATGATTCTTTCGTGAATAAATTTTAATGTTTCTGTTACAATATTAGGAATTAGATTTATTATTAGTGTAAGTTATTTATTTTATTTTCAAGTAAGTAAGAGGTATATAAAATCTATATTTTATTTTTTTATTTTATTAAATAAGTTAAGTTAATTTTATGTAGAAATTTATATTTTAATTGAAGGCTTAACGTATATAGATGATGAGGTATATGAGATTTTGGATAAATATTATTTTTTTAAAATTGGTCATCTATTTATCTGAAGTTAAATAAGGTTAAAATGACTTTTGTAGATAGAAGTTTTTTAGGAAGGAATAAGAATAACAAGTAAAGAAGAGTAATAGTTTAAACATAAAAAGAATCATAGAATTTTATTTAATATAATACGTTATAAAAATTTGAAATTGTTGAATAATTTAAAATATTATTTAGAAGAACAAATACGTATTGCATATTTTGATAAGACATGTAGTATGACATTATATCAAAATGAAATAAATAGTTGTAATCAATAATTGTTATTATATTATAAAGTTATATCAGTTTATACATTAATTAATATTTGAGTAATACTGATAGTAAATGTAATACATACTAGTACATTATAATCTAAATAGCAGTAAGACTTCAGTGAAGTAGCATTTTAATTATTAAAGTCTGTTTATTTACATATATGCTACATGAATGATATGTCACATAAACCTTTTCTTATATTAATTGATAACAAATGATGTTTTGTTAAAATTTAAAGTCATAAACTTAATTAAATGTTATTGATAGAACATTTAATAAATGTATAAATTATCTATTTATGATTATGGAAATAGTAACAGTGTAAAAATCTTGTATTATCATTTTTATTATTTTTGTTTTATTTTCTTTAGTTCCATTTGTAAATGTAAATAGTGTAAATAAGTTATTTGTTAAGTTGATGTAAATAAATTTGTTAAGTTGTTTAAAAGATGTGTCGAATTCATTATTTTACACCACAGCATTTGACAACAGATAATTTGAATGTACATAATATTTGCACAATATGAATTTATTATTTTATTATTTGAGAAAGAAACACAATATTTTCTTAATATAATTTATAGAAATTGATTGACATTAACATATAATATTACAATGGTCATAAAGTAATTATAATGCACAATATAAGATTATAATATTATTTATTGCCACAGATTGTTAAATTATAAGATTTTGGTCTATTTTAAAATCAAGATACTATATGGAAGTGAAGACATGTATATGATTTACTTATTTTCTTAATGATTAATGGTACAATAAAATAGATAAGATTAAGCTATACACTAAAGATTATTATTATTGTTAGTTATTGTTATTAGAATAAGTTAGGTGTATTTAGGTTTGATATTAAATCCCTTATCATTCCTATCTGCATAAATTATTATTACTTTAAGATAATTAGAAAACCTGAGATTCTTTAATTATATTTCCTTAACAAAAGATTGAGATTTATTTATCTATGATTATTAAAGATAGTTCATTTATAAAAGTCATAAGAGTGCTGTAGAGTTAGTAATGAGATAATAAAGAAGTAATAGTATTCTTATGCCATTGAAATATTGTCTTGGAAAGACATTGATTCAATGTAAGTCCAATTACCAATTGTAACTTCACTTCACAGTCTCATGATTTTAATTAAATACTTATTTAATTAGTACATTATATTGAACTATATTAATCTGATAAGTTATAATATTATAAAAATATATTAAAGATAGTTGTACATATTTTAGCTGAGCATAATGATTTAATTGAGCTAGTCTTATTTTAAATTATATTATATATCGAGAAGTGAGGGTACAATATATATATATATATATATATATATATATATATATATATATATATGTATACAAGTATGCATATATATATATATATATATATATATATATATGCATACTTGTATACTCAACTCTGATTCTCTCTTCTCGATATCCAAAACTGCTGATGTTTTTTTTTATTCTGGCCATTTTCAGTTTTTATTTGCCCTAGCATAAACTGCATATATCCACATAATGAGTTGATATATGCATAGTTAGCATACATTTGTATACACTGCATATTTGCATACATTAATTTTCTATAGTGACCAACAATGAGGTTATTGACTTTTTGGTTTTCTGATACTTTCTGTGGTTCTATATGGTGAGTTTTTGGAAATGTTTAACCTTTCTGTCATTATAAAATCTTTATTTAGTTATAAAACTCAATTAATTGGACTTGATTTTCTTTTAATTTATTTTATAAATGAACAATCTTCTAAAAAAAAGTCAAGTTTGATCATTTTCAATATTTAAAAACTGACTTGTTATATGACAATATACCATAAATGTCATCACAAATATGTATATAAACACTAAAACTAAAAAATGAATTCAGTTTAAGTTTTAAAGTAAATGTGTAAAAGCAGGGTTATGATAACTATCAAATTCTGCTTTAATGCTATTTTCTAACAAAAATTACACTATTTTAAAATATTTTAACACCAAATTAATTCCAGCAAATAATAATGTAATAGACACATTACTCTTTCTTACCTTCATATTAAGGTCAAGTCTATTAATTTCTAGTTTTAAAAATAAAACCTAAATAAACAAAATTGAAACTTTACCTGCATAGTTGTTTATACTAATCAACCAAATAGTGTGTAAAATTAATTAAAAATATTTTATTAATAAAGCAAAATATTTCATTTTACTTCAAAATCTTTGCATGAAAATTAAACAGAAGGATGTGAACACCCTATAAGAAGTTTATTAATCATGACTGCAGTCAATAAGATGTTGACTTCTTCAGATTTCTTTTTACTATCAATAAAAACACTACATTATACTCAACATTAAAAAAGCATGTCAATATTGCTTAGGTTAATGTTAATACTATGACAAATTATTGAACAGGAAACTTTCAATGATTTTCAATGCAGGTGAGGCTAATAAGTTAATCAATATCCTATCTGATTATTTTACATTTTAATTTTATTTGACATAACTTTATATATATATATATATATATATATATATATATATATATATATATATATATATATATATAAAGTTATGTCAAATAAAATATATATATATATATATATATATATATATATATATATATATATAATATTTAAATAAAATTATAGTATACATATTTTTAAGCTAGATGTAATTAGAGGAAATTTGAACCCAGACTTTCAAGCTCCTTTTAGTCATCCACTTCATCTTCTGCAACTGATACAACCACATATATGTGAAAAAGATAAATGATCTCCAATATATGTATTTTGTGCTGAACCAGTAATCATTAGTTTGTCAAGGTCATCATTTCCTACACATATATAATCAGTACTCAATTTGTATTAAGATATTAAAACTTCAAACATTAATGGATAGGCTTTAATTTCTCTACTCACCAACTCTTTAGCCATCCATCACTTAAAATTTGATGATGGCATGTTCAAAGTCTTTGTGTGCCAATTTTGTTATTATACTCATGTTGACCATATGTAGAACCTCAAGCCCATTTAAATACTCAGAAGAGGGGTGGGCATAATACAGGCTGAATATGTAATATTTTAATACAAATATTGCATTTTAAATACAAGTAAACTATATATAGCATTTATACTTGTATTTAATTATTGCATATTCAGCCTGTATTCTGCCCAATTCCTTTTTTTTGTATTTAAATGGGCTTGAAATCCCTTATATGAGGGGTCAGAATGACTTATGGTCAACATGTCTATGACAGCAAAATTCTCACACAAGAGCTTCAAATATGATATCATCAGATTGTCAATGGTATGGATGACAAAAGAGTTGCAACCTGAATAAGATTGAAGCTTGTCCATTAAAAGTATGAAGATTTTTATCTTAATATAAACTGAGCATTGATTATATATATATTGATTATAGATGATAATCCAGACCAACTGATGACTGCTATTTCAGCACAAAAAGTGGTTGACTAGAGTGAGCTTAAATGTCTGGGTATAAATTTTCTTTAATTATTTAGCAAGATATTGCACTCTCCTCCTTCACTCTAAAAAATCACTTGTTTAAATGCAAACATAGTCCTTAAATCTTTATAGTCTTCTCAGATCTTTTTTCCATGTACACATTTCGATCAGTTTCTCTTTTTTCCTTGTTCTTTCTGCATCTTTTTCTTTACTTAGTTCAGCACTAGGTAATTACATCACAGGTTCTTTTGAAAGATCATCTAGAGAGTTACTGTTACTGCTACAAACAGCTTTATTTATTAATTCAGTTCTATACAATTCTTGTCAAATTTCTGATAATGCACCAACCTAATCATTCTTTTAAATAAGATTTTTCACTTCACCTATTAGAGAACACATTTTTCAATTCCCTTGCTCAAGTGCTTGACAGCTTCTTAGATGGTGTATGTGAGTTTGAACTTTGTTTCCATCAACCAACTGTATTAATCTTAATTGTTTTTGATAATAATTTACTGCAACCCCTGTTAGCCACAGTTTTTTACATTTTACATATCTATACAGTTTCTCCAATGTTTTTTTAATTATTCTCTTTTTTCTTAATAATACTAAGGATCAATATTTATATGTGAATTTAAATTTCAGTCTCATTAGCATTTCAGTAGGCATCTTTCTCATTGCCATGTTTGGCATGAAATGTTGATAAAACATGGATGCCACTAAAGTTTCTTAAAATATTCTTAAATTGGGTGTTATTTAATATTAGCTTCAATTATTGTATTACCTTCTCAGCTGATAAAGGGTTGCTAAACCATGACAAATCCCCCTACTAGTTAAAAAAATATTATTTTAATAGCAAAAAAAACAAATCTGATTTTATTGTCTAAATAATCATTTTTACTACCCATTACTCATGAACAATTTGTTTAATACTCTAATTGTGTTTTGTGCATTTATATTGTAAACTTCTATATATTCTGTTTATTTTAAAATAGAGTTCAAAAAGATATTGATGTTTTTTATAATTTTCCTATTGTATTTTAATTTTTTACAAAAAATCCTTAAGTAAAACTTTTTTAATGTCTTTATATTGCATTAGTAGGGTTTTAAGTTTTGTATCCTCATCATAAACTAGTTAAAATAAAAGCACTTTATACATTGAACATTATTGCAATAATTACTTCCCAGTAATAAAATTCACTTTTCTGCTTATAAAACTACCAATGTGTTTAAATTGGTTTACATTCTAAATTGATAATAGTTTTTAAAAAGTTGTTGAAGATTATTGTTCCTTTACTGGTCAATAAAATTTTTGAATTTTTTGAATATTAATCATTAAACCAAAGTTTTATTGTTGTTTTTAAAATATTAAGTACATTCTCAAAATAATATTTTGAATTGACAAAAATAGCACAGATATAAGCATATTGTAAATCCAAATACAAGTAGATGAAATTCTTGTTTTTGCTTTTTATCTGTTCAAAATAGAAAATTCCAACACTTGCATCATATCTTCTAACCTATTTCATTAAGTCACTTATAAGAAGTTCCAAAAACACTTGTGAAGATACTGCAAACAATGTTGGAACAACTACATATTTTAACAGTAGTTTTCATTTTCAAACATTTCAGATTTGTCAAGTGTTAATGGTCGAGTGGTCAGCACAGCCAACTTACAATCAATTGTCCCAGGTTAGTGGGTTCACTTCCTGGTCGATGCTATGACACATAAAAAAAAACATTTCAGATTTTTTTATTTTAAAGATTATTTTCTCAAGCCTTGAATTAGAAGTTATATAACACAAATAAATTTTGGTGGATAATCAAATAATTTCAAATCATGCCACATTTTTTTTGATTAGGTAAATCACGTGTCAAATCAATATAAGCAATATATAAATAACATATTGTTCCTGACTCAATTTCTATATTTGTCTATAAACAAAATTCACATTTATAATTTTGGATTCTCTAAATCCATAATGAGTCTCTTATAGCTATTCATTCATGACTGAAAGTAACCAATCCAACAAAAAATCATTTGAGTTCAGACAAAAAAGTATAAATTAATAAACATAAAACTAATTAATTGCTCTGAGTCAGCTATTAGTCAAACACTGCCAGAATCATAATGCTGAATAAAATTATGCAGTACAGATAAACTTATATAATTGATATGATGTAATATGAAAATGATTTTACATTATTTAAATAAGGCAATTATATATTCCGTTTTTCAAACAATGGAACAATAAACTCTTTTTGTTGATGGAATGTAGATTCTTTGCATTTGTCCAATTCTTCTTTATAATTACATATTTTTTTAAAAAGAGTGAATATGTTGAGATTTAAATATCTTTGCTATAATAGATAATAATGTTATTCCATATTAATTACTAAAATCTTATCTATTTTTTTTTATATTTAAACATTGGAACAATAAAAGCATCATTAAGATCAAAAAACATAATTTCATGTGAACATATATTCCTGAGAAGTGCCAATACTTTTTAAACCTAAAGTATAACCACATATTTTAAAACTTCTTTAGATATTTCATCTAGGAACTATATCTTTTCTATTTTGACAGAAAAAAGAATTATTTTAAACTCACTAAGTTGATAAGGTTGTACTGTATATTCTATTTGAAAACAAAGGTAACAATGTCTAGTTATTGAATAAATCCCTAACACAAAAAATATTAGGCATTCATTTAGTATGCATTTTTCACCATTTTGGTTTCTAAGGGAAACTCCCAAACCCATTTCTGACACAACCAAGCAATAAAAAAGTTGAACAAGGACAGAATTTTGTGATAGATAGATTTCAAAATATTTTGACCATTTTCTTTTTTTAAAATGTGCAATTTCTATCAATAATTGAAACATAAACACACATTGAGGATTGCCAATTCCTCTACAAGCTTTATGTAATATATAAAAAGCCTGCTACTAGCTCTAAACAAGCTTATTTTTTTTTGTTTAGAGCTAGTAGCAGGCTCTTTATATATTACATATTGGTAATACAAGCTATATAGGTCATGTGATATATGACTGATTTTTATAAGCTTTATGATAAATGCTTAGCCAGAGCCAGCACTTAAACTATCTCTGTAAGGAACCCCCCCCCACAACCCCTGACCATGGCTCTGGCTAAGCATTTATCATAAAGCTTGTAGAGGAATTGGCAATCCTCATTGTTTATAACTTACAAGCTTAAGAGATAGGGTCATGTGATATGTGATTTGGCTATAAACACACAAATTTTGTATGACTATGCTTGATCAAATCTCATGACTAAAAAATTAAATTTTGCTCCCCAAGTGTGCTCTTAAAATTGTATAGGCTCAAACATAACCACATGTTTAAAAATTAAAAAGTAAATGCACAAATTGTAGAACTATAATGAATCAAAAACAAATAAAACTTATCTAGATATCAAAATATCAAGAATATTAAAAATTAGAATATGACCCAAAAAATTCTGCTATCATAATCACATGATCAAAATGTCAAATTAATGTGGCAGTGAAATATGAAACAATGATCACAAAATATTAGTGTAATTCCATAATAAAATAAAAAAAATAACATAACTCAGAATTTCATAAACAACTTTTAGTTAAAAGCAAATAATATCAAAGAGGGGAGGGAATCACATGACCAAAAAATAAAATTATTCTGGCAAAAAAAAAATGAGCGCAAAGTGTAATTATATGATCAAAACAAAACAAAAAATGCATATATCAATGAAAAAAGTAAATTCATCAGCAAAAAAAAAAAGTGATCTGTAAAATAAAATTTGATAAAAAATAAATATTGTATGGTGATCATTTCAAATAATATTTGAGCAAAAAAAAACCAACAAATTACTATTATCTATTATCATGTTCACTAATAAATAGATATGTTTTCTGTAATTTTCACATATTAAAACATTATGAATATTTTAAGTAGAATGTGATCCAAAAAATCCTATCATAAACACATGAGCAAAGTGTCAAATTATTATAACAATCAAATATGAAAAATTGATTACATAATATAGCATTATTACATGAGGAAAACAAAAAAATAACAAACTCAAAATTTCAGAAACAACCTTTAGCAAAAAGTAAATATATCAATGGGGGGGGGGGGATCCAATGGCATAATCACATGACCAAGAAATTTAATTATTACGAACATCAAATATGAAAAAATGAGCACAAAGTGTAATTAAATTAACAAAACAAAACAAAAAAAGCAAATATATCAATGAAAAAATCAATTCACCAGAGAAAAAACATTCTTATGGTTGTAGAATAGAATTTGATCAAAAATATGTATTGTATGGTGATCATTTCAGCAAACAAAAAAAAAAAAAAACAAGTTATTATATATTATCAAAAACGTAAATTGCAAATAAGCAAAATGATAAAAATATATTACATGTTACCCAAACCTTGCAAAGTAATTTTTTTATGGCAAACATGTATGAAAGTAATAAAATGAAATATAAAAGAATACTGAACTATGTCTAGGGATTCAGTTTTGTTGACATTAACTTGGTCAAACTTTATTTTAAAGGCTGAATAAAAAAGAATTTAATCAAGGTGGCTTGTAACCCATGAATTTGTACAAGTATTAGCTAACTATTAACCCCTCTCTCTCTCTACATTTATGTATATCTCTATCATTTATATATTTTTCTATTTATCTATTAGTCTATTATTTAAATAGACTATTTTTTATAAATCTGTTTATTATTTATCTGTCTCTTTATATATTTATTTAGATAACCATCTATATCTCTCTTAGGTATCTCTCTATTTTCTTATTTATTGATTGGCTCTCTATATGTTTATCTATCTATCTGTATCTTTACATGTTTATCTCTGTATCTTCTCTGGTTTTCTACCTATATAATTATTTATGCATTGAGGCATATATTTAACTAATTATCCAATCACTTATTCAATCTCTATATTATCTGTCTATCCGTCTATTTATTTATTCATTTGTCTATGCTCCATCTTTCTATCAATCCATATATCCATCCAATCATATATCCATACATCTATAATCATGTAGCCATCTATTCAGTCACCAACCCATCTATCTATCTATCTATCTATCTATCTATCTATCTATCTATCTATCTATCTATCTATCTATCTATCTATCTATATATCTATCTATCTATCTATCTATCTATCTATCTATCTATCTATCTATCTATCTATCTATCTATCTATCTATCTATCTATTTTTGCATCCAACCATACCTTTAATTTTTTGGCCAGTACCCAAAAAAGCCAGAAAGCTGCCTTGAATTTTTGCCTGAGGTTTGTGGGTGTCATTGCAGAATGAGATTTATTGGATGATTTGCTAGCTCAACAAGAATTGCTGAATTCATTGATAGTTTCCAAACTATGTCTGAAGTTAGATAGAGGGATATTTGAGACTACAGGAAACTATTCTACAGCAGTTGATTTAAGCGTGCCAGAAATAATTACATGTTTTATTAATCTGAGTATCCACAAGATTAGAATGGATACTTTTGCATCATACTGAAGAACAGTATTCAGCCACAGAACAAACAAGGACTAGTCTAGAAGTTGTAGAGAAAGTCAGGGTTAGAACCTCATGAGATGCTTGCAAGCTATCAATCAATTGATCTATCTGGATCTTTATTATTTATTCATCTGTCAATCAATTTATCTATCCACATTTTTATCACTGTATTTATTGATCATAATTTCCATCTACCTATCATGACATCCTGTGGTTGTTGGTCTTTTGTATTGCTTGGTTCTATCAGCAGTGAATTTGGGACTTCTCCTTAGAAACCAAAATAATAGAGAATGTGTACTAAATGAGTACCAAATATCATTTATTTGTTGGTGCCTGACTTGAAAAGAATATATGTATTGTTTTTCAAATTATGAATAAAACAACACTCAACAAATAAGTACATAATTTATTTTTCAAAAATTTGTAATTTTAAATTAATATGTTTAATAGATTTGGTGAAACATCCGTTAAAACAAAATAATGATCACTATCCCCTCCCATATTATCATTTTAAAAAACAGTTGATATTATTTGTTCATTAAAATTATTTAAAGATTTTAAAAACACCTGTATTGTTTTGAGAAAATACACACACAAAATTATTATTTTAACTACATTTGTTTGCAAAATTGTTATACCTAACTTCCATTATCTATTTTTTTTAAGTTCCTTTATGGACAAAAAAAAAAAAAGTCAAAACAATTAGTCACTTTATATTCCACATTTCCAATATACTATTGTTTTGAATGAAACACACAGAGAAAATTTATTATTTTTATATCATTTTGTTCAAGAAATAAATTAATCATTTCTTTTGATTTATTTTTTTTCCCTGCTGTAATTTCGCACAAAAAATCCCCCTATCTATCAATGTTCAATAATTGCACCTGTGTTTATGTGCAAAAAAAATCTAAATTATAGTACTAAACTCTTAAGAAAAAGCTTGTAGAAATAAAATATCGAAAAGACCAATTCTACAAACTAACACATACCTGACCTAAATAAAAATGGTAATAAATCTGCAAAATAAAATGCTATCCTGAAGTACCATATTATTTCAGCATTTCATTATGACCTTTTTTAATTATTATTTTGTAACAACTAGTATTTCTTGCTTATTGTTTATTAGTTTAATTATTTTTTACAACTAATTTTATTTTCTCTCACCTCCTGGTTTACATAACTGTCTCTCAATTATAGCATCATTCCTGAAAAAAAGTACACATAACATTTTATTTTTACATTTTGTTTTACAAATGTCAAATTATTCTACTTCACAAATTTAACTTGATTCGCTCCAGATAAATACAATGATGATTATCACTAATTATTTATTAAATAAAAGATTATATCTGGTCCCCAAAAATAAACATTAAACTTTATTTAAAGATTAATATATTTGTTTTAATGAAACGCCACTATTGCGTATCATTTTTATAGATATAATAATTGTCTCCAAATCACCAAGCTTTTTTTTTTTTAAATATATAAATAAAAGACATCTTTAAAGACAATTTCATGTCGAATGAGCACTTTTCGTTTAATTTTGTTTACATAACACGTAATTTTTCTTTACTTTTATTTGTAATTGCAAATAAAATCATACTTCAACTTTTTGCTCCATTTATCATTTGGTATTTAGACTTTAGCAAGTATCTATAAATGTTCCTGAGTGCTATAGTGAGTGATTTACTAGGATATTTTTTAATTTTTTTAGCATTTAGTACAAATTTCTTAAACAGTATTGTTTTAAATTTAGATATTTCCCAAGTAATATAAAGCTTTTACAAATCATGAAAATTTAAGCATGCTAAATAAAAATAAAAGCTAACGTAATATACACTGCAATATCTTTTTAACTTTGAATTGTCCCCCCTCCTCCCCAAAAAAAAACTTTGTTGTTAGCCGAGAGGAATCGCAGCCGCCATGCAAGCAAGTAGTTGGTTGCAGACGGGTGTGGGTTCGCGTCCCGGCAGATGCTATGACATATGAAAAAAAAAGTATAAATATCATTTACTAAGATAAAAAAATCGTATTTTTTTTTTAAATTCCATTTCTCATTTTTATGCTAATTATCTAATAAAATAATAATAATAATAATAATAATGGTAAATTTGTAAAAAATTATATTCAGTAGTTATCTGCACTTGATTAAAAATCACATCTATTAAACAACAAAATAAATGCACTTAGAATCTATTAATCACTTTCTCTTTTTTACAATTAAAATATATTGAATAGAATAATAATAATAAAAAAACTCTAATTGGCCTTTAACAATCACTTGACTGACATGCAAATAATATTTGATTTATTTTAAAGTTAAAATGTTTTTTTTTAAATATTTACAAAGGATAAATTATAATGAAGTGCTACTTATCAACCAACTGATTGTTGGTACCACAACTATTGAAAAGAGTTAAAAAGTATATTACGACTATTATGAATGTAATTATTTTATAAGATATTTATTTTTACATGTATGTGGTCATATGTATCGGTTATATTAGATAGAATAAATGACTGAAGGGAGCTTAAAAGTCTGGATTCAAATTCCTTTTAATTTCATGTAGATTAAGTATATATATTATTCTGGTATTTAAATATTATATATTCAACCTGTATTTTTTCCATCTCTTTTCTGTGTATTTAAATGGACATATTAAGGTCCTACATATGAGGGATCATAATGATTTAAGGTTATTATGGCTATGACAATAATAGTGGCATCAACAAGGGTTTTGAACATTCTATCATCAGATTTTCAATATTATAATGGCTAAAAAGTTGGAGAGTGGGGAAGATTGTATTCTGTCCATTAAAATTTGTAGATTTGCTATCTTAATATAAAACTGAGCACTGATTATATATGTGTGTGGAAGATGATGATCTGGAACTGATTAATGCTGGTTCAGTACAAAATACATATATTGGGCATCTTTTTTTTTACATGTATGTAATTATATGTATCAGTTATATTAGATAGAGTAAATGACTTGATGGAGCTTGAGAGTTTGTGTTTAAATCCCCTTTAATTAATCAAAATTTATAATTGAAGATTTTGTATATTTATATTTTAATGCAAACGTATTTATCAAGTCTATGTTTATTATACATATGTATATGCATTATTATTATTATTATTATTATTATTATTATTATTATTATTATTATTATTATTATTATTATTATTATTATTATTATTATTATTATTATTATTATTATTATTATTATTATTATTATTATTATTATTCAGCATTTATTTTTTATATATGTGATTAATTTCAGTTGGAATGACGTTCAGTAAATTCTAGTAAATTTCATCGGCGTCATTCATTCATAAGTTATATATAGTAATTCAAAGTGACTGTTCTATAGTCACACCTTCTGTGCCAGTACTTCAGATTTGCTCATATATAAATATTTGAGTCGTAGTAATAAGAGGATTCCTTTTATTGCTGCATAAATTATATATCTTGTATGGGTCAGAGGTTATTCATTTATTATTTAACACTCTCAAAAAGCGTTTGCACAATTTGGTTTGAAAAAAGCCGATATGAATGTGATTATTATTATTATTATTCTTTTTCAAAGGACTTTATTCAATAACTTAAAAAGGTTACACAATTATTTTTACATATTATCGTTGATTATTATACAGACAGTCAATTGTTTGTAAAGCTGGCAGAGGTATAAAAGTTCAGTATCATGTAATGTTTTTTCAATGGTGGCAAGTTGTAACTTTTTCATTTGACATTTCTAAATCTTTTGTGACTTCCTATTTTTTATAAGTTTGATGGTAACTGCAATAGAGACCAGGTGTCAATAAATGTTGTGTGATTTGTTATTCTCTTATCTCTTTCATGTATACTATCCAGTTTATTTTTGAATGTGTTCGGGTGCCTTCTTGGATTATTATTGTACATGAGTTTACACCTTGTACACCATAAATCATAGAGAATAAATTCACTGATTCTTATTTCAGCAAAAACTCCTTTTATAAATGAGGCAAATAGGCATTCCATATTTATTCTTTTATTTATGAATAGTGTATTTATTATTGAATGGATGCTATTTAGTCCTAGACATGAGAAAAAAATATGATCCTGTGTTTCTGAGTCTCTGTGGCAGAGGTTACATAAATTATCTACATGTTGACAGTTCCTTCTATATTTTAAAAAATGATGTGTGTATAGAGAGTCAAGGTTAATTTTAAGAAGAAAATCAAAATATTTTGGTTCAAGTGACCAGAATTTAAATTTAAGACATAGTTGTCTATTGGTGATATTAAGTACAGTTTTTTCATCAATTTATGACAAGTGTAAAAGCAAATGTATTTCCCAGTACTTAAAATTATTTTGAGGTGGATTAAAATTCAAGTTTTTATAGATAGTAAGGGTGCAAGTAGTGTCTTCAGGAATCCTTGTAAAGGAGGTGGTTTATCTGTGGGGTTAATTTTACAGGCTATTTGTAGGTATGGGAATTTTTGTGCACATGCAGAGATTATGTTTAGCATTTTTTGAATTCTGAAGGTGAAAATTGAATGAAGTCCCAGACAATTTTGTGAGAGTGAATTTCTTAGCCATTTTACTGATATTGTGATTACTTTTTTTCCCCAAAAGAGTTTTCTACAAAGTGAGTCTATTTTATTGGTGAATGCCTTAGTATAAAGTGTTGTTGGAGTGTAATAAGTATTTTTTGTCATGATTAACATATTAAAAAATGCTATCTTTGTGTACAGTGAAAGGTAGGCTTTTGTTAGTGAATTGACTATACTTTCTACTTTATTTACAATATTTTTTGTATAAGTAGTCTCATTGGTGAATGACACAGATAGAAATTGAAACCAAGAAATGGATTAGGTTTACCTTTAAAATGTTTTGTTATACTGCTGCCAGTGAAAATTTGCCAGGCACAAGATTTCTCCATGTTAAATGTTAATTTATATTTATTTGTATAATTGGAAAGTATCTTTAGAAGTTTAGGAATGTGTTTTTGAGATGTCAAAAAAATTGCAAGATCATCCATGTAAGTTACACATGAGAGGTTAGTATTTAAGCAGGGTACATAAATTCCAGGTAATTCATTCTCTATGATTTTAATTAGGGGATTTATGTAGGCAGTAAATATCAAGGCACTAAGTGGGATCCTTGTGGGATGGATTGATGAGGTACTATTGGTGGTGAAGTTTTTCCATTTAGAGTAATGTATATTTCATGGTTTATTAATAGGTTAGCAAGTAGATTTAGGTAGGCTTTTGGTACTGTGTATTGTTCTAGAGTTTTCAGTAGTGTATTTATTGGTATTGTGTCAAACACTGCTTCCATGTTTAGTTGAACAACTATAGGGCTATATTTTTTGTTGTTTTTTATTGTTTCTATAGTTGATTTGAATAGAAAAGCTGCCTGTCCAGTTAAAGTTCCTTTTTTAGCAAATTGCATTTTTGAAAGCTTCGGTATAATATATGGCTCTATTTTGTCTTTAATTACTGATTCTATAATTTTTATTCCAAGGGAAGGCATTGAAATTGGACATAAGTTTGTATTATTATTATTATTATTATTATTATTATTATTATTATTATTATTATTATTATTATTATTATTATTATTATTATTATTATTATTATTATTATTATTATTATTATTATTATTATTATTATTATTATTATTATTATTATTATTATTATTATTATTATTATTATTATTATTATTATTATTACTATTATTATTATTATTACTATTATTATTATTATTATTATTATTATTATTATTATTATTATTATTGATAATAAGTGTAGGTGTTCTTTTAATTATTTGCTTAACTTAAAATTAAGGTATACCATACTTTTATTCAACAAATATTTAATGGATGACAAGTGGAAATACGGATAGTATTTATGTTTTGCAAATGTTTTTGAAATGGTTTTGAAATTATTATTTTTGCATTAGAATGCCAACATTATATGACCTGTTGGGAGACATATTGATATGGCTTTGGAAAGCTGTTCTGATGATATACTGATTGCAGATTTTCCTTAATTTGTCTGCTATTTTTGGAATATATGGCAAGATTTCTTCTCAAGTTCTTTGTCATACAAGACTTAGTCCTTTGTCAGAGATTCTAGACACTTTATAGAATTAATCAAAAACTTGAAAATTGAAAGAACTGACTTACTGGTAAGTTTTGATGTGGAAAGTTTATTTATGAATGCACCATGTAAAGAAGCATTGTCTATTGTAAGGAAAAGATTAAATGATGATAATAGTTTACAACCAGAACAGCTCTTTCTGTTGATAGTATAATAGCTATTAACATTCTGCACAAAAACAACCTTCTTCCAACAAAATCAAGGAATGGCTATAAGCTCACCATTGTTTCCCCTGATTAGCAATATTTACATGGAAGAACTTGACACCTTAGCCATAAAAACTTTTCCATATCCAGCTAATGTTTGGCCTTGCTATGTGAATGATAGACTTGATGTATGACCACATGAAGAAGCACTGCGACAAAATTTCTGAAAACACATTACCAATATATCCCTTTCAATTAAATTCACAATGGAATCACAACAAGAACAAAAATTGGCATTTGTAAATGTTTTCGTGACAAGATTCCCTCACACCAAAATAAAAACTACAGTTTTGCTAAAAATTTACACATACAGGAAAATGCCTTGCTTATACATGTAATCACACCAGAAACACAAAACATAGAGTTATACTATCGCTATTTATCAGAGCAAAAGAAGTTCATTCAGAAACCAGTGATTTGGAAAAAGAAAAGATCTATATAGAACAAACTCTTATGAAAAATGATTATCCATCAGCTGTTATTAAGAAAACATTAAATAGACAAAAAGAACCATTAAGAGAAAAGACAATTATTGGTACTGTAGTGTACCCATACATTACAAAAATAGCAGACAAATTAAGGAAAATCTGACATCAGTATAACATCAGAATAGCTTTCCAAAGCCATACCACCCAATGAGGAATTATAACATTTATAAAGCCCAAACTTGAAATGATGAAAAAAAGATTGCATCTATGAAATACCATGTGAATGTGGAATGACATATATTGGTGAGATCAGTCATCCCATTGAAAAGTGCTTGCAAAAACACAAACTGATGACTAGAAGAGAAAAAACAGATGTGTTTAAGGTAGCAGAACATTATGTGCCAATGAACATATATATGTTCAACTGGGAAAATGCAAAAATATTGAATAGAAAAGAACAGATACAAAGCAGAAAATTTAAAGAAGCTGCTCACATGACAATGGTAAAAAATCCTATAAGCCAACCCAGTATGACTATACATAATGTATGAAATCACTAATCAACTTTGCTCTTAGGAAAAAGTGGAGAAATCAGGAGGAACCTCATTGATAAGTATATAAAATAACTACAGGCTCTTTGGCAGGATGGCTCAGTTGGTTAGAACATTACCTTAAAATTCAAAACTCATGAATTTAAGGCCCCAGGTTTGAATTCCATGGTAGTACTGTCACTGGTCAGGTCAGCAACACCTGAAAAAGAGGGGAGACTAATACCTCTCAAAATGTTGTGCATATACTAACCCTTTTGATGTGCTATTACTAACAGTTGAATGTATTTGGAATATTTAAATTAGATGATGGAAATAGTCCAATACAAAAATACAACAAGATTCACATTATTATTTGTAGAATGTAGTGTATTTACTTAAAAGTGATGACTAAATATTAAAATGACTTTAAGAATACAGTAATTTATTTTGGCAATATTTGAGAAAAAAGTTAATTATTCACAGACATGGTATTCCCCTTATATAAGTCATTTAAAAGTTGTAAGATAACTGTATGAAATTTGAATAAAATAAACATTGTAACAATAATAAAAAGATGAATTTGTTTAACTTATTTATAAGTTTATCATGACATAAAGAAAGATAAATTTATAATACTTTGTAAATTAAGTTGAGAGACTGCAAAACCTCTCGCACTCATTATTATAACATTCAATCAGATCTGATTGGCTGTTATAGTAATGAGCACGAAAGGTTTTTCAGTCTCTCAACTTAATTGCAATACTGTTTGCACTTTATAAAAGTAAATATTATTTATATACTTTGTAAAGAAAGCCTAACTGCTTGAATTAATAAAGATGTGTGGATGACAGCATGTTTTGGTAGTGTATATAGCATGTAATGTCAATTGGTGTATATTATATAATTATTTGTTTTAAAAACCAACAAGAAATATTTTACATTTATTAATAATATTATTCATAAAAAATATGGATAATAGTAAACTATTGAAGTATTTGTTATTAAGGATGAAGTAAACATTCCATATATGAACAAGAATATGTACAAGAATAAATAAAGATTATTGTACATGTTTAAAGTACATGGTTCATAGTTTAAAATCTAATATCCAAAGAAAAACAAATTATTGTCATCTATTTACATAAATCTTTGTAAATATTTTATTTATAATTTTAATTAATAAAAATATAATTTATTTATCTATTGGCTATTTTGTGAGGTTTTCTTTATTGTAGAATAAATAAGTGAGGTCCTACTCATGAATGCCAAGTTGAAACCACTTAATTAAACAACTAAGTGTAGTTTCTTTTTATTTTTTATATTTGCTATTTAATTATTTTTAATAAATGTGTCAGGTAGACTGATATTCATCAACCAATGAATAATAGATATTAAGGTTGCTCCTAACTTTGATTACATTATATCAGATTTAAACTTTACCTGGTAGAATCCAGTGTAAAATATTTAAATTATAATTTTTTTATTGGAATTAATGCATAAAATTCTCATTTAATGTTAAACCACTCAAGTATCTGTTTTCCAAAAAAACACTAAAAGAATGTAAAAAGTGTTGGATAAAGAAAATTGATATGATTTATATGCACCTATATACTTATATCTTTTACTTTACCTTTTTTGCATTTCTCTTCATATATTTATATATACACCTGGGTCTTGTTTTACGTGATAGATAGTTTCTTCAGAAAACATGCACAAATGAAATTGTGCAAAAATAGACATAACTTACATTGAAAAAGGGGGAGGGTGCGGTCTGTGATTTTTCAAAATTTGCATAAAAGCAAAGCAACTTAAAATTACTTTAAAATTCATGCAAAAAAAAAATCATAATAAGGAAATAAAATATGACTAATAAAAAATTTCAAATTTGAAAAAAATTGATACAAGACAAACTTTTTTTAACTATAATATTTAATTTTATTCAAAATAATATATTTTTATGCATAATTTACAGTACAGTAATTTACATTTTTTTATACAAATTTTAATTATTATCGCTATTTGCCCAAAAACACATTCATTTGCAAACTAGTAAAAAATCAGATTCTCATGTGATGTGATGTATTTGGCTTCTCCTTAAATGAAGTCAAGAATATCTCAGCAATTATTCTCACAAGAGGAAATACAACTAGCGCCAAGTTCACTCTCATATTGTGTTAATGGTTTTCTGTTGACGACAATGATGATGATTTTATTAATTATTTATGAACTTACACTTATGATAATAAAAAGACATTTATTCACCACTGCTGGAAAAAAATTAATTAAAACTAACAACTAAAAATTAAATTTTTATTTTTGTCCTTAATTTTCAATTCCATTTAAAAATCAAATTTCGTTTTACATCACATTAATTTCAAGTTGCCTGTAAATAATTTTTAAATTGTTAATTACATTTAAGAATCAAATTTTAATTGTGCCCACTACTATTACTGAGCTTTTAAAAATAAACTTGTGGACACTAAATGATTAATAATTGATTACATTCTTTTTTAAAAAGCAAAAACAGAATGTGATTTAAAATGCAAAATTAACATGCACAATGTTGAACAAATTTACATTATAATCTTGTAAAATTTAATGTGTGTATACATAAAATGTGGAAATCATGATTTTAATTTCATTATTGCATAAAATCTTACTATTATAAAGCACTGAAAATGTTGAAATTACTAAGATAAAAGTAGAATTCCAATAATGTGCTATTACTTTCAATATAACGTAAGTGTGCAAAATTTATTATTTAAAGTAATAGTGCATTATCGGAGGTTGACTTCCGGTGAAACACGATTCACGTAACTTCAATATCGTGTTAAATAAGTCCATGTAAAAAGAGACCCAGGTGTATTAAAAATTTTTATCATCTCTTCTTATACATTTTAATACAATCTTTTCTTATAACTCCTTTTTTATTTTGCTTATAGTTTAAATATTGTACCTCTGATGAAGACTGCAGGACAGTCAAAACTGTAAGCAAAATAAAGATGAAATTATATATAAAAAAAATTCCATTAAAGTGTATAAGAGGAGATGGTAAAAAGAATTTCAATGTACATATGTAGAAAAATCTTACTTAACATGGTTTTAATATATAGTCGTCTAATAAATAAAGTTTATAAAAGCTACTATAATTATATGTACCGTAATTATAATGCATGCTCCTTGGTTTAAGTTTAGCATAATAAAATAATATGAACAAGTAATTTGTTTCTAATGAAAATTCTTTATTTTGTTTAAATTATTATAGCTTGAATCTCATAAAGGTATTATTATTTTTCTATTGGCAATTAAAATGATAACTTAAAAAAATAATGAAATTTTAAACAGTCTCTGTAAATTATTTAATACAATTAGAATCGTATTAATAAATTAAACTGAATAAATCTCTAATCTGATTTTCTTTAAGTCAAAAGAAAGTTGCAAATTGTTCTAATGCTTATCAAAAAAAGTTATGTTTAAAAATGAAAGAATAAATTAATCAAGATTGTATTGTCACAGTGGTAGTGTTAATCTAAGAAAAAACAATAAACCAAGATTTAAATTTGTCCACGCTACAAATAAATAGCTTAATTGCTTATGGGTTCATAAAAAGTTGAAGAACAATTCAGCATAGATGTCAAATGTTAGATTTTAGAGTATACAACAGTGCTGGGATCGATTCTAATTCTTTCACTCCCAGTACTGAAGTACATTTCCTCAAAGATATTTATAAAATATCACCCAATAATAAAAGTCAGTTAAATCTCCCAATTATGAAAAAATAAGTAAGTGTACTTTCAAACGTTTATGATTTTTGTGGAGAGCAAAAATTAAACATATATATTTCTTTAGGATAGATCCGATTTTACATTCAAACCATAAATGCTGAGATTGAAAATATTCTAGTTTGGTCATACCATGTGACCATATTATTAATGAAAAATTGGAATAATTCAATAATGGCTCCAAATATGTAATATTCAAACCATTTTCCATTAAAAATTGATGTAAAACCATCAATAAAATGAATGGATTTTATCATTGCAATTATGAATCTGCTTTCAAAAAGTAGAAACAACTAAGTAATGATATATTATTGTATAAAATCTCATTCATAATATTGGCAAGAGTTAATATTGATTTGGTAGTAACTATTTGTAACAGTAAAGCCATTTTTATTGACTATTTTAGGCAGTTTAGACAAAAATGAGACTAGAATGAGGAACTAAGGATCACTGGATAAGTTTTCAAGTATAAAACGTATAGTTTTTTAATCTGTTGAATAAAACCTGTGTCAATGAATAAGTTTTTAGGTATGAAATTTATAGTTTTTAGTCCATTAAATAAAACATGATATGTTTAATCTATTGGTGTCAGAATTGAATGTCAGTTGAGGACAACAAATTCATTCAGATGGCTAACTTTTGAGAAATAATGCAGGAATTATTGTTATTGAGTTTGGTAATCAACCATTGTTACAAATTGCATATAAAATTATTTATAGTAAATTTATATCAGTATTATCAAATATAAAAATTATTAATACTATTTTCTGTTTTTGCAAAATTTTATTCTATTTAAAATGCAGGTGGTTATATGATTTTCTGAATGCTTTTTCATTCTGGTATTTAGTTCTTCATAATGGTTTGTTTAATTCTATGTATTACAAACCCCTCATAGTAGTTTTACAATGCCTGATAAAATATGATGTGTTTTACGAGATAGTTAAACAAATTTTTAAGTGAAAGGAAATGACTATGATTTTATTTAAATGAAAAAAAAAATTATTTAAAAATAGGAACTCTATAAGTTTTTAATTAAGTATTAACAAATATAAAATTTTATCAAATATTGATTGTAATTGAAATCATTTTAATCACTTAGCAATTATTGTTTTGTTTATATTGTGAAAATTTTTATAAATTGCATATATATTTTCTTATAATCTGCATAAACTTTTAATTACTTGTTAAAGTTAAAACTTATCCTGCTTGCAGTTGGAATTTAAGAACATCTAATTAAAATTGATATATTTGATTGCTTAAAAAAGAAAATATCTCTAAAATCTTATTACTATGATAGGTTTAATAACATCTTAATAACAGCTATTAGATAGTCCATTTCTCATGGACAAAAGGCACAACTTATTTCACATTGAGACCAAGCCAGCAGTAATTTTCATTTTTGTCTATCAATAATTTGAAATCATTAAAAACTTTATAGTATATATATATATATATATTGCTTATAATAACTTCTTTATATATGCTTCAATGCAAACAATTTTTTTTAAAAAACTTCTTTTATTTTCCTTACAGTTTTGACTATTCAGCAGTCTTCATCAGAGCTTTTTCAAACCTTCTCTGCTTTAAAATAATGGATTTTTTTCAAATTTTGAAAAAGCTCTTATGAAGACTGCTCAACAGTTGAAACTGTAAAAAAATAAAAAAAGGTTTTTAAGAAAATTTGTTTGCATTGAAGTGTATATGAAAGAAGTCATTATAAGCAATCTATATATATATATATATATGAATATATGAAGATACGTAAAGAAAGTAAAAGAGAAGAATAAGAGTATATACTTCTAACTTTATAGTACTGATGTACAGTGTTCTCACAGCCATTTTCAATTCTAAGAACTGCCCCAAATCACCAATGACACATCCAAGTGGTAAATGACATCGAATTATCCACATGTAGTCATGATGTGGTCATTCATTACAAAATTGCAATTTACATTAATAATTAAAAAATTGAAAAGCAAAGTTTTTGCAACTATGCTTAATCAAATATTGTGACTAAAATATGCAAAATATAAAAAATGAGAGGAATGAATAAATTTCAAAATCCTAAAAACTTATAATTTCTAAAATATGAATTTAAAATACTTAAACAGAAAAAAGTAATGGAAAAAAATAATGGATACATATATTAATTTAAAAACCATATGTTCAATAAATGTGTAATTGTTCAAATTCAAGCTTATAATTTTGAAATGCTAAAAGCTTATACTAAAATATGAATTTTATTACCATATAGGCCTAAAACCACATGTTGAAATAATGTAAATGTTAAATAAACATAGAAACAACTGCTGAAGCATATTAATTATACAATTAATTATAAATTGCATTTTATCGTAACATTAGTCTTAAGAATAATTGTCTGAAATAAGGAATATTAATTTTACAATTAATAAAAAAATAAAAAAATAGATTTTTTTTCTCACCAAAGTAATGTTTTGTGCTTCATTTCTCACAAGTCATTATTTTCTGGTAGATGTACAAAAAAATCTAAATGAGAGAGATTTATTCATTAAATTTCTCAAAGATGTTAATGCAACCTACCGATAGTGAAAAGGTTAGTGTTTATCTTATTTAAAATCCAATGCCTATTTTATATTTAAAATAATCAACAAATTTTTATTAAAATCTTTAAATATTTTTTTAAATATATTTCTATGTTCATCTCTTCAATGTTAATAAACAGAAAATTATGTAAATAGATATAAATTTGTATCAAATTCAAGATCTCATAAGGATCTCATGTGATTAAGTATAGATCCAATATCCAGATCAGAAAATAAAATGTGAAACCAATACTATTTTTTCTTATCTCCATTTTTTTTTCTAACTACATGGAAAAAAGGAAACATGCAACATCAGAGTTTTTTTCTGTTAAGAAAAACTGTGATTAATTGTAAAATTAATCTGCTTTATTTCATATAGTTATGGGCATATACTATAATAAAATTTGTATTTTAAAAGTTAGAAGCTTTTAGTATATCAACTGTGCTCACCATCATTTTGATTTTTAAAGACAACTCAAAACCACCACTGACACATCCAAGTGACTCTGTGTGGATTATTCAATGTCATTTATCACTTGGAAGTAGCAGGAGTAGTTTTGGGTGGTCTTTCAAATGCAAAATGGCAGTGAGAATAATCTAAACAGTACAAATTTTATAAAATCATTAGAGCATTACAGAAAATAAAAGTAGATAGCAAACATGGAGAAGCTTTACAAAATGTAATCATAATGATTGATTTCTTTGACATAAAATTTGAGAATGTAAACATCCTTCAAAAAGAACTGCTACTATCACAGATAATCAAATTTTTAGTCATATATCAATTTTTTATAAACAACATTGATGGCTTGACAAATAGCATTGTTAGAGCAGAATTGCAATATATCTTTCAAAATGTTGCACTAAAATCTGTTAAAATGTTTAGAAGTTGGTGAATTTTAACTATTCCTTGATTGTCTTAAATCAAAAAGGCTCCAGGAGTAGATAACATATTTAATAGCTTTTAAAAATGTTAGGATCTAAAGACAACGCATTATTCAATAAAATGTTTGCAGTTTCAACATCAAAAATGTCATGTGTTTCTTACAAATTTTTGTAAAATAATGATCTTATCACGTCAATAAAGCAAATTACTCAAGGCTTTAATAGGTTTATAAATGTAGATGATAACAACCAACTCTTAACTTAACAACAATCTCAACCTGTAGTCAAGGCAAACTTCTTTAACAATAAAGGTGATACCAACTTTATCTATGGTCTGATTATTAAGTTTTGTTTCAACTTCTTTGCATTATTAATCTTACATTTCTTGGGCAAGCTTCAATCATTAATGTTTATATAAACATATCAGATCATACATAAAGGTAATCTTACCATATTGTTAAAAGAGATTGCTTTGATTATAGGTTGAGATTGCTATTAGCATAAGGGTTGATTGTTATGATCTTATCAAAAAATGTTAATAGTTGAGAGCTATCTACTTATAGAGCAGAATGATTTCAAGCCAAGAAAAAACTGTTGTGAACAAGTTTTTTCTTTAGCAACTTAGAGTTAAAAAATCTATCAAAAAAATGGAATTATTTGTATTGCTAGCTTCAATATATAATTATATTTCATAAAATGATCTTCTAAATGTCTCAAAAGTTTTAAATGGAGTTAAACCACTAATTTCCTCATCAATATGCTAATAATAATTAACAAATATATAATATTTCAGAACATTTATCCATAGGTTTCAGTTTTCTCATCTACTTTATTTAATAACTGATAATAGTAATATTTCAAATACATAATGCAGAACATTCATCTATCCTAATGACATTACTTTCACATTGCAAAAATTCTTTCTTGAAGTAGAAAATTGTCTCAATAAAGATTTGAAAAAAGTGAAAACTTTCTCAAAGATTGAGGTCTTATTCTTAATCTAATAAACACAGTATGTACATTTTTTTATTTAATTAAGAGAGAAATATATCATAATCTGAAAATAATCTTTGTGATATTGGAATACATTCTATTCCATGGCATTTAGAACTAACCTTAGCTCAAACACTGAATTATTTTTCTTATTTATTTAAGGTTTATTCAAAATTATTTTTAAGATAACTTTCTTAAAAAGTACTTTAAAAATAGCTTCGTTTTGATCTAGCATTATGCCACACTAAACTGCTCAATATGTAATTAAATAATATTATGACATAAAATATTACCAGCATATCTATATCTAACCTTTTCCAATGACACCTTGTTCTTTCATATATTCCTCTGACAATATCAGAAAAAATGATGCTTCACAGAAAATGTATAAAAAACATATAAGAAGATCTGTCTGGTCAATAACTTAATATATAGTTTACCACTTTAAGAAATGGATCAAATTAAGATCCCGTTTTTTGGATATTCAACCAAAAATCAGCAATTAAAGGGAATTAAACTTAGTACTATAATTCTTATAAGTTTCTAACACATTTATATCTCCATATTTAACATTAAATTTATATTTATTTGAATTTCCTAGATACAACTAATGTGTCCTCAACAAATTTATGACAATCAGTGGCTATTGCATTTATTTGCTTTATTAATGGAATTTAACAACTGTGGATCTATGTAAATGCCTACAAAAAATATAAAACACATAATTAATGAATATTGAATCTATGATCACAGTAGCTGAAAAGAACTTATTAAAGCTTTTCACAAATCTGACTTATGGTTGGATCTTTTCAGATTGTTTTATGGTAAAGAATTATATATAAAATAAATTTACAATCCTAGTGATTATTGTTTAACCTATTTCTAAAATATTTAAAACTATTTGATACATTTAATATTTAAATACAAGTAGTATAGTATATTTATTTTTAAGCTAGATGCAATTAGAAAGGATTTGAAGTCAGAATTTCAAACTTTATTTAGTTATCTACTCCATATTCAAAAAGAGTGACAAGCGTGGTAAAATATGAGTAGATTGTTATTAATCCAAAAAAATTCGAGAGGTCAGCACAGCTGCCTTACAAGCAGTTGTCCCGGGTTAGCGGGTTCGCTTCCCGGCCGATGCTATGACACATGAAAAAAAAAAGATGATATTTAGTCTTTCATAAAAAGTAGTTTTCTATTCATTTATAAACAAAATTTTAAACGAAATTTACTAAATATTTGTAAAAGAATAAGCACTATTTCCCGTGAGTTATAAGTTTTGATTTATTTTAGCCATTTAAGTTATAGTACACACATGCATGGTCTCTTTTTAACAAAACAGTTTGCAAATCTTAAAAGCCCTGGAGTGAGAGATTTCAAATTTTATCTGTATTACAGTTAGTTAAAAATTTCTAAGCAGTTTAACATAATGACTGAGGGATGGTATTGAGGGACTTTTAAGTTTTTGTATTAAAACTCAACCTATAACTTATGGTGCTCAAATGTCATATGATGTTCCAAGTAGCAATGACCTAATTATTTATTTAATAATATAAATAATCAAACAGTTTTTGAGAGGTCAAATGATATTTGAACAACAAAGAGACGTTTTGAGCTACAATACTGGAAATTTTAGTCTCAAATGTGACACTAACATCATACTAACCTGTCCAAAGCTTCATAGAGGATGTTTATTTTACCTTCTTATTTAAATATTTTAATGATTTTTAATGAAGTTGTATTTTAATTTAAATGAACCACTAAACTTGTAAATACAAAAGAAAACACATTTATTTTAAAATTTAAAAGTTGAAAACTTTTTTCTTCTTTTCCTTCTTTAACTATAATAATAAGATGTCACTTGAGATTCTTCTCAATGTCTTAAAGCACAAAAAAAGAAGAAGATACTTTTACATTAAATAAAATAAAAAAAGCATTACTTAAAAAAAAAAGCTCTGAGCCGTATCACTAAAAATAGAACTTTTTAAAAAAAAGAGAGAGGAAAAAAATCAATTTAATGCTATTGTCCACTAACTGCATTAATCTTGTTTAAAAAAAATGGTTTAAATACAAATAAATAATCTTTTATTTGTTCCTTTCTAATGTAAGCATGGCATGTTTGTTCACATATATGAAAGTGTATTTAATACCCAAATTCTATTAATACACATAAGTGGGAAAATGAGTTACTGAAGTTATCAAATGATCATATGTAGTCAAAAGATTAATATCTTTATGAAGTATTATACCTTTTATTCTTAATGCTTTGTCAAAGCCATATAATATTAATATCATTTTAGTTCTTTATTACTTTTACAATGCTTTTACAACCCACTATTGACAGTTTTGATTGCCCCAGCAATCTTCCTCAGATTTGAAAATATAAGTAAAAGTTCTGAAGAAGATTGCTGGGACAATCAAAACCATGGTAGTGGGTTGTAAAAAGCATTGTAAAAGTATGTGTTTTATATAACATTTATTAAGGTTCATTAAAATTTAATTATAATAGATTCTTTAAATGACTAACTTTTTTTTAAATCACATACTATGTGTATCATGGAAAGAAAACTGCAGCAATACATGATCTAATATATATTGCTTATAATAACTTTTCTCATATACATTTTAATGCAAAAAAAAATTAAATAAAATTTCTTTATTTTCATGACAGTTTCAACTGACCAGCAGTCTTCATCAAAGCTTCTCAATTTTCTCTACCTTTTAAATAAAAAAAAAGACTGATGAAGACTGCTGGACAGTCAAAACTGTTAGGAATATAAAGAAGTTTTATTAAAAAAGTTTTATTATTATTAGTTTTTGCATTAAAGTGTATATGAGAGAAGTTATTAGAAGCAATATATATGAATATATGAAGAAATGCAAAGAAAGTAAAAGAGAAGAATAAGAATATATACTTCTAATGATTTAATATATATTGACTTTTACAGTTATTGTTGTTGTCTGTCAATGCTTATGAATATATTCATAAAATGTTTTTAAACTTTAGTTATAATATTTGTCAATATAAACTTATATTTTTTAAAAAGGCGAGTTTGTGTGGTAGCAAAGACAGTTACATATTTTCAAATGTATACCATAAAAAATCTAAACTGCAAAAAGTGCTAATATTAAGTATTTTTTTTATTTAAAATGTTATGCCTTTAAAAACTATAGCAATTTATTCATAAAATTTGGAACTTAATACAGATCATAAATAACATTGCTTTAGGCATTTATTAAGTGACAAAGTTGTATGAGTATCCTTTTTTGATTATTATTTAAAATATTTTAAAATATTTGTATTTCTAAATATATATATCAAAATTATTATATATTGATTAAAATGAACATGGTGTATATATTGTATATATTTTGGCCACTAGCCATGCCAATATTACATATTCCTAAAATTTAAATTTAGATTTAATTAATATATAATTTTTTTGTTTTTTTATTATAAGAATGGGTTTTCATTTAATTAAATGTTTTTTTTTTCCTTCTCAAATGATAATATGGAAATTCTAAACAATTTTCTTTAATTAATTCCTCAAACATTTCTTTTATAATGATATGTAATACAAATCATAAATAGTTGTAAATGAGAGAAAAAAATATAAAATCAAATTGAAACAGTCAGCTTTTACAACCCAACTGTTTCACCTACTATATTCTACAGTAATATTTCTATCTATATATCTACCACCAAATCCTCATATATCATGCTAATATTATCATAAAAACCTGGCTAAATTTAAACCTAAATACAGTAACTGTGTGTGTGTGTGTGTGTGTATCTCTACATATAGAGAAAACCGCATTTATATATGTAAACCTCTATAAATGCGCACATATATATTTCTAATAATAATTAAATGAAAAATGAGTTGTATGTGTAACCTAAGACTACATATATGCTAGAAGAATAATGTTAACAGAATTTAAAACATTAAAATTTCTTTATTTTAAAATATTTATTAAATTAATAATATTTGAAATTATATAATTCTGTATATATCGCTAAATTAAATGGTTGAGTTACATATATAACAAAATGATTTTCCATAATTTTAAATTTGTTTTTCTAGTAAAAATGGCACCAGAAAAGTTAATCCTTCTTGCTAAAATTGACCCAATTACAATTTAAGGTTAAAATTAAGATTTAAATTTAAAAAATTGAATAAATTACCGCATGTCACAGAGGCTAAATTGACCTAAGTGAAAAATAATCACAGTGAGATCCTACTAAATTTTGAAACAGCGAGTAAGCTAAGAAAACAAATCTAAAAATAATATAAAGAAGGAGAGGGGGTGCTGATATAAAACCCACTGCAGCCATCTTGGAAGGACACTCTATGATTATAATTTTAATAAAGTACTTGAAAAAGCATTGATGATGATGATGTCAGGGTAGAGGGCTAAAATTCTTGCCTTCTCATCTCCGATGAGAAGCTACCTGATGTGAGAAGAGATGAAGTAACAGCTGTCACCATCGAAAGAAGTTCCACGATGAAGAAATATCTTTCCAGCATAGAAAAGAGAAGAACATGGTAAATACTCCTTCAATTCTAAAGCTTTCAACTAAACTCAACTCTAAAATGCTAGTTTAATCTAAAATCTATGGCCATCATAATAATAATAATGTAAACTAAACTTACTTCTTAAATGTAATTTTTATTTTGTTTCAATCTTAAAATCTTGCCTGATTTGAAAACTGATTTAGTAATTTATAAACTGATTTATAATATGATTTACTGTTATAATTCGTAAACTGATAAATACTGATTTAACTGCTTTATGATTTTATCTGAGTTATTATTTGCATCAATAACACCTTTCATTTGTTGATATGATTTCTTTATTTATTGGTTTACTTGCTGAATTTATTTATGATTGATTTAGTTATGTATTCATCATATTTTGAATAATTAAAAGTAATTTAGTTTTAACTTGCTAAAACCTATATCTTAAATGTTTTAATATGATTTTTGTCACATATAATGCAAAATGATCTATTTTAAAATAACCATTAAAGCTATTTTGTATATCTTAAGTTAATGATAATATTTACCATCATTAATCTTATAAACTTAAAATTATTGAAACTGAATCAATCAAATTTCGGTGAATGTCATATAAGTGTCCTTTTAAAAACAAAGCCAAATTTCAGATTTCACATATGTGAAATCTTCTCTTATTTTAAATCTTACATTTCTTTTAATTAAATCTATACCAAATCTTATTATTTTCAGTTATGTTATTGTTTATGCTATATGTATTCAAAACTGAGTTTTGTTTGTAATTAAATCATTAGTGAGAGGTAATTAGATTCTCACGCATATATATGTAATTTCGTGTATATTGACGCACAAACTAAAACTGTTTCGAAATGAATAAAATATTTTAATTAAGATATAATTACAAGCTTACAGTTATTCTAAGACAGATTTGCTTTTAAATATAATATTTAACCAATATTCAGTTGAAGTGATAAAATGCAGCATAAATCTATAATTCTGTATTGTAATTTCCCTTAAGATGCTGTAATCCTCCTTAGAGAAATAAAAGCCTATATAGATAGCTTTATAACTTGGATTCATAAGCTTTCCTTAATAGTATAATTATAAATACTATAAAATGAACTGATACAGGGTAGTTTCATGAAGGAAACTATTATTTAGCATCTTTAATTTTTATTATATGATAATGTTGTCATTGGTGTGTATGTGTTCTTAAGAAACACTATGGCATACTCACTTGTTGCTGTTTTCCTTACTGGGCATATGTGTTAGGGCTACACCAGTACTCTTAGTTTCGGCAATTATCTTCTTCAGATGGTGGATGGGTTCACACTTCCCCATTCTGCATCCTTAGGAATGGATCATGAGACTCTCTCAGAGCATAAAATTCCCACTTAAATAAATTGCTCGATCATCCGGACTAAAGGTCTCTTATTTTCACAGCAATGAGTTCGGTAAAAGGGAACCGTTACTTGGTAAAAATCTCATGAATAAAGCACATATACGAGATGCAGAGACTCAAAATTGTATGTTTTCTATATGCCTTAGTATCTGAAGTCTGGCTGCCAATAATCAGTTCATCCCACCATTATAATTGTTATTTTCAGCTTTGATCTCAATTCGAATCCAATTTGATAGGCATATTAGCTATATAGAGAATACATTGAATATTCGTGCTTAATAAATTGTTATGATCTTTATAAATAGTTATATTCACTTCTACTCACTATAAGGCAAATCTACAAACTATGATATAGCATAAACTAAGCATAGATAATCATGAGCAAATTCATTTAGTTATAAAAATAATATTAAAGCTCATGAAAATGTAAATTCAAATGTATTATAATTTCATCACCTATGAGTGATTCACATATATATAGCTAAATAAATTAAATATTTGTAACCTAAAAACTGCAATCACCTGTGAGTGATTAAAATGCTATATATATAAACAGAAAGTGCATAAATATTAAATTATCACCTTCGAGTGATATACATATATGTAAGAAACCTAATAATTTGTAACCAGATATTTATAATCACCTGTGAGTGATTTTATCTACCATCTACATATGTAAACCAAGCTATGTAAAAATCAGCCATAAATAATTATATATCTAAAATCATCACTTGCATGTGAACCCAATCTTTAATATAAACATCCCTTAATCACCTGTGTGTGAGACAAAACATCTAAGCATTGTAATATTGTTTTATTTATTATTTCAATATTTTAACTTTAAATTAATTTTAAATTTAACTTTGCTTCACGTCTTAGTCTTGCTCACCAACTCATATTCATTCCATCATTTAGTAATTATTTATTATTAGTTATTAAAATCATTTCATTGTTTGATAATCATATACTAGCCACATGCTACCTATATAGCTATACTAGATAGAATGTCAACTTCCTCCCAGTCTTTTGCTCTACTGATGTTCTACTGCCAGCATGTGATGAAGGAGAATACTGCTGTGGCCTCATATGTGTCATCTGCAAGGTGGTAAATCTCTGAGCAATAGTAAAGGAACTAGGGTTATATCAGACCTGTGGTTTCACCACTGTATTCTGTTTGGCCTTGGGATGATTTACTAAAGTTCTATGTTTTTTTTCATGAATGTACATATTTGATCATTACAAAATGAATAATTTCTTTTGTTCTCTGTCTTCAGTAATTTTAACTATTTACCAGATTTGATTTTAAAAAGTCCATTGAATCTTTTGATTTTAATTTTTGAAAGAAAATAAAAGAGATAAATGTTTAATAGTATTTTTTATCTTTTTACATCTCTCCAAACAAAAAGGTAGATCATCAAATCAGCCTAGTTAATTTGATAATCTTGTTTTCTTTTGGAAAGACACATTTTTTATTAAAAAAATAAAGTCAACAATTTTATGATTTTAATTTAAATTTTGACTTGTTTTTCAATATCAATGTTGAAGGAAGAAAGTAACTGAACTATTGCATTTGTAAACATTGACCTAATTGATGATTATTAATTGTGTCATATTGGAAATAGATTCTTATTGTTTTGAAATAGGGTTCTTTCAAAATGATAAAAAAGATGTAAATAAGGAAGAAGGCCTAAGTATCTGGTAAAAAGAGGTGAGTCATAAACCAGCTGTTGAAGAGCATAGTCAAAGAAAAACTCATGATCCAGCTACTGGAAAAGACAATAGAAGAAAATACATCTGCTAAAGAAGAAATAACTGAAGTCTTCTTTAAACTGTTGAAGTTTTAACTGAGCTATTAGCATAATATAAGTTTAGTTATGAAAATGTTTTTTGCAATAAAACCATATGCTGAGTTAACTAAAAACAAATACCATCCTCCTCCTTGTAAATTGTTTCACTGAAATAAAATATAGTGGAGAGAAAATGCCACTAGAGTAATCTGCAATGTTGTTTTCAACCAAGAGCACAGTTTCTGTGTTTAGCTTCTCTGGCAAAATTTTATCAGAAAAAAATGAATAAATTATTTGATGTTTATTAACCTGGAAATGCTGCATCCAAAAATAGGCCAAATTAATCATGTACATTGTGTAGAAACCTTCAATAGAAAAACTTATCTGAACAAACTGAAAGTTGTGAGTGGAAAAAAAAAAGACTCCAAATAAAAATAAAACCATGATTAAATGTATTCATATTCAATTATGATTTAGGGTTATAAAGAACTTTTAAGGTAATAACTATTAAAGCAAGAATTGATCACTTAGAATAATTTCAGTAACTTAATATTTGCTTGTAAAACATGTTTTTTTTAATCCATTATTTTTTTTCTTCAAAGTTATGAAAGATTTTTTTTTGGAAAATTTAATTTTGTTAAATTTTAAATTTTATTTTAAAACATGTTTTTCTTTTTTCTAATTTATTTTCTCTCCAAAACTGAACAATGGATTAGTTAAGTTAATTTAAAGATTGCTATCTCTGATTTTAACAATGTTGCCTTTCCAAATTTTGGTTATTTAAAGAAATAACTTAAGTGAATTAAAAGTTAATTAATGATTTAAAATCAACTGGTTAATATATATATTTTTTGAAATTATATATATTTATGATAAAATGAATGTAAAATTTCATATTATCACACCACTTTTTTTTTCATATGTCATAGCATCTGCCGGGATGTGAACCCACAACCGTCTGCAACCAACTACTTGCTTGCATGGTGGCTGCGATACCTCTCGGCTAACAACGCAAGACACTTTTTTATTTACTAATAATAAGTTATTAAATAATTGCTTAAAAATATTTTGTATTCTTAATGGCTTATTCCTACAGCTATCTGTTACATGAACAGGCCATGTGTGTCTTGATTTCAATATATCTTAGAGATTGGAGATTTTAAAATTATGCCAGTAAAGCTATTGAATTATAAAGCCTATAATTTACTTAAAATTATTTAGCATAATCTATTACATTTATTTATATATCTCTTGCTGGCAATAATAGTTTATAGGGTTCTTGCTTCCAGCACTAGATTAAAACAGAATAGTTACTTATAGAGATTTGGATTTATGTTAGTGTTTTGGACATCCTAAATATAATTCTGGATGCCATAAAGAGTATATTCTTTAAAATCCATGTACTACACTATATTATTTTAATAGAAATTAAGTTTATAGTTGGCCAGTACCTTAATGGTCCTTAGTGGTACTACATATCCAGAACATTGAAGATGATCAGCATGTTTCAATATCTCAGCATTATTTTTATTTTTATATTATGGTGTATTCTTAAGTCAGTACATCCAAATTATTGTTTATATAATCTTCCCCAAGTTTGGCAGTGGCTAGATATGTAGCCTTTGTATAATGCACCTCTGTTATTCCTTGTGGACTCAATCTTGACTGTTTTTGATATTTGTTAGTTTTATAATGCTGATGATTAATGATTATCATTTTTGTTTAATACTGGGTGAACTTGTAGCTAATTTTATTCTTTGCTGATTTTTCAAGCTCATTTCCTTGATATTTGATGATTTAGTCTCATGCCAATCATTGTTGATTGTGATCATTCCATTTATATTTAATTTTATTAGTTTTTATACAGATTTGGTGATGATTCTCCATTGCCCCATATTGATCCCTTCTTTTATCCCATTACAATATATATCTATTACAATATATATATATATATATATATATATATATATATATATATATATATATATATATATATAAATTATATATAATAAATTTTTGTATATGTTATGCATGATTGTTCCCAGATACCATTTCATTTATAGTTATCAATATATAAACATATTATTTAAAAATGCCATAGTTATCAAAAATGCTGTACATTTTCTTGACAAAATCAGAAAAAAATCAGATATCGAAAGGGTGTTAATTTAAGTTTATTAAAAAATGAATTGTTAATTCTGTGACATCTTTAGAGTCTTCAAAACATTTTAATGTTAGATATGTTCTTACTGTTTAGCACTCTTGAAGAATGTCTGATATCAACATCATAAATAATTACTTGATCTAAAACATTACGTAACATAAAAAATATGCTCTAAACAAATACTTGTTTTTTAAAAAAATATTGTGATTGAAACAAAATAAGTTTTAATATTTAAGACTTTTCAGTAAATCTAAATAAGCATATATACTTTTATCAGCATCACAACACATTTATGCTTTATTATTTTTATATACTACACTTTTAATTATAAATTTATTTAAACACACGTTAATTATGTAAGTAATATTTACTAAGGCTGTAACCTCAAGAATATGCATGTAAAAATGCAATAGTAGGGACCTCTACAGGTCTTAACCACAAGCTCACCCTACACTGAAACTACGTATTTTTACCTTTATCAGTAAGGAATTTAAAATTCAAAAGTAAAACTAATTCACTTACAAATTTAGTGAACACATTTATTTATTTAATGATTAATATGTCTGTAGTGTAATTTTCATTATACCACTCTGATGCCAGGTAGGTAGTGATTTCTATTCACTTTTAATACCTTGGGGAAGAATACAATCATAAAATATGGCCACAGATATGTGAAAAAACTGTATCATCCTCATGATGCACATTTTGTACTAAACAAGCACTCATCAGTTTGAAAAAACCACAGTCTCTCACACATATCATTATAATTCTTCAGTATATAATTGAGGTGGAATATCTCAATATATATTTTAAGTGCAAACTTGTATGTTGGCATATTTTTAAGTTTTGTTTTTATTAAATATGAATTGTGAACACATTAATATATATATATATGTTTATAATGTTGGCTTGGTTTATTCATTTGTAAAAAAAGTTTATTTTTTAAAGGTAAAATTTATAACCAAATTTATTATTAATATGAAAATGATTTTTATATAGTTTAGGAACAATGCTTAACCTTAAAAAAACTTTATCAATTGTTAATGCATCTGTGATATTAATCAAACTTCTAACAAAATCTGTGTTTTTTTCTCATTAAATATTCTTATGATTTTATGTTGTTAACTTTAAATTTTCAGAATGACATAATTATAAATTTGGTGAATACCTTAATTAAAATTACTGGCTTAAATATGCAACCAATGAGCTTACCGATTAGTAAAAATTTCTGAAATTCTTGAGTGAGAAATACAGTTAATGAAAGTCTATAAAAACATCAGTTAAAATTATATTTTATTCTGTTGATTCTGGTTATTCTGCATACTTAATGCTGAGACTATAGAATCTTCTTATTCTACATACTCATGCTTCTGTTTTTTATGTGGCACTTGATTTTTTACAGTTTTTTCAACAATGATTCCAATGTATTTTCATGTATCTGAATAGATGATGAGATCAGCACCCATACCAGTGATCTTTTTTGTGCTATGTGTTACTAAAGCACCAGAATGAACTCAACTCTCCAGCATAAACCTCTGATAATTGCATATTCATCTTGTGTGCCAACTAACCAACAAATTAAACAGCCAACTACTGACATCTTAGAGACCATTGAAGCAATGCATTTCTCTTTGCTGATGAAATAGCTCCATGAAACTTTCAATACTCATCAATAAAACAAGAAAAAATACAAAAGAACAAATATCATCATGTCAAGCCAATATACCCATTTATATATAATCCTTCCTGAAAGTAATAGCTTTACAACTTCTTTCAGGACTGAAGGTAAAACTTATACCTGAATTATTGTTAAGATATTACCAATAAGCCAGTAACATAAGAGGGGGTATATTTTTATATGTCTCCTTTTATTTATTTTATATATTTCACATAGTATAATTGTTTTAATATTATTATTAGTAATGTTTTATTTAAAACCTTTTTTGTTATTGGAAGTTGATAGTTAATTTTAATAGCCCACAATAGTTTTCTAAATGCTACTTTTTTTTCCCCTAGAAAGTTTTTTTTTTAAAAAAAGTTACTTCAAAGAAACTTAAAGCAAGTTTTCCCTCTCAATTTTCATGATGGTTTTAGACAATATTGATTATATTAATAAAAATTTAAAAAAAGAAATAGTAAGTTACAAATCTAGGTTGATTTGTTTTATATGGTATCTAGTTGTATATAGTTAATAATGGCACAAAGATTTGAAAATTGTCATTACTTGACTTATAAATGTGCATATAAAACTTTTTATATAAAGTGTTATACTGTTTAAATTATTGGCAGATTTTTTATATTTATGTCATATGCATCTAAAAATAAGAGATATTTACACTTATGTGTGTGTGTTCATATATAAAATGATCTGTTAAATACCACATAAATTTCTATTTTTATGTTTGGCTCTTTGATTTATTTTTGTGATTGCTGTTGTAGATATACTTGAATTTAGATATTTCACTCTGTACTGGGACAGTGAATATTCTACCCATGTTCATTTATATTGGTTATTTTGTGTGCTTTATCCCATGATTTAATTACCTCTTTAAATTTGCAGTCCTTATTGATTATTGATTTTCATACTGGCTAAAATGTTTATTTTGTTCCCATGCATTCATATATATTTTTGCTCTTCATTTAACATGAGCTATTTATGGGCTTATTGATTATTGATATTATATATTTCTTTTTATAGTTAGAATTTAGTGCATTGCACATGAGCTTTGTTCAGTAGTGTCAGATCCTGTGAGGCTCCCAATATTTGACTATGGATTAATAATATAGAAAATATATATGTGTGCACATCAATTCAGTTTCTGCAAAATTTAATTGTTATAAAGGGGACTAATGTTAACATTGAGGGGAAAAAATAATGTAATAAACTATCATATGTTAATTATATTGTGTATTTACATTAAATATATTAATAATCATTTAAACCATATGCTTATTATTTCTCCAGTGTTTAAACCTTACCATTAATAAAAGCTTTTTATTTAATTGTTAATTAATATTGTTGTTAATTGTTAGATTTTTCTAGTGTGCTGTTTACTGTTCTCTTCCTGCCAATTATTTACTTTATCAAGAATCTCCACTTTCCCTGATCTACCATAATTAATAGTTATATATATTTGATGTGGCAGCTTTGGTAAGCACTGGTAGTTAATATTCACATCAGAATATTATAAATATTCGAGGCTAGAGTTCTAGTGGCACTCTCTATTATAGGTTATTGAGTGTAGACAATCTGGTATATATTATATTTATTTAAATAGTAGAGCCAATAAAAGGCCCCAAGATGATTGAGTTAGATGGTCTATCCATATAAATTCATTAAAATAATGAGAGTGCTAATAGCTTTAGCAAGCTATATTAATAAATGCATAAAATTATGACTTATTTTTTTATTTACTATATAAGTTCACATAATTACAAGCTCAATACTTCTTGAGATTAAAATCCATTGGCAGAATATGTGTTAGGTAGTAAGATGGCTGGTAAGTTTTAATCAAAAATAAATAGCAAATGAATTAGTTATTGCTAGTGTAGCAATATATATGGAAATGGATATATGCTTGACATAGGGTTCATGATTAAAAACCATTAATTTAAATGCTGAGTGTAATTTGTGATTAAAATAATTAATTTAAATACTAAGTAAGTTTGTTAGATAAAACCATTTATGTAAATACCAATAGTTAGTTAAAGAATAATTTAAGCACCAGTAAGAAAGCTTGTTATAAAAGCAGAAAGTAAAAGCATATTTGAAACTGTCTTGTAAAATAGATTATGTGAAAACCAAGAAGCAAAGTCATAGTTTAACATGTGAACAGATGCACATTTTGTGAATATGTTTATAGAGTTTCACCAAGCACAGAAACAGGATTTAGAAGTAATGTTTAAAGAACATTAATGTAGAATGATTCAAAAGTTTAAACAGTATATTAAAAAAAAACAGCAGATATGGGGAAAAGATGGCAACAATAATGAGGATAAAAGTAATAGTATTGAAGTCATAAAAGGTGACATTATTTCAGAAGACAATAAGGAAGAGTATGTAAAACAGTCAGAAATAACAAATGAGAAAGACCAAGAAAAACAGAATAGGGAAGTAATAAAATGACAAAAGAATGGGCATCATAATTCCATAAATATGAGAATGAGTTCAATGCTGACATAAAATGGGATTGTGAAATATTGTGCTTAAAAAAGATGCTCACTACATATAATATAATAATATGGTTGCAATTTTATCAACTATTTTCATACTTTCTTTTATAATATAGTCCTTGTCAACATGATAACAAATCATGAGTCAAAATTTAATTTGATTAATACAAATAATTTTAGTGAAATCTTAATTAATCGGAAAGGTAAAGATCAAAGAACTTGAAATGAGTTGTCAAAAGATTTTTTAGATACCTTGCCTCATTGTTACCTATAATGTTAAATATACTATAAGCAGACCTTTTAGACAAAAACGTTGACATGAAAATTGCCTTATTATGCCACAAATAAAGATATTGTCATAAAACTGTTTTTACTTAGCCTGAATGTATATTTTACCCTGAATTTATTGAGGCCTTCTTGAAAATAACTTATCTTCAAGTAAATCATGAAATGGTTGTTAGTGAAAGAGAAAAACTTACAAATGATAAAGATCAAATTTAACTAGATGAGAAGCAGGCATACAGCTGGAGCATATAAATATTAGAAACCAGAGGGTGCTTGAATCTTCAACAGCCCAGATTCCATAAATATGCTCCATATTCAAGCCATTAAAAAGCTAATAAATACCATTAAAAACAATGTGAAAAATATATTTAACATCAAAAACATTAATACTAATTTAAATCGACTAATAGAGAAAGTAAGCAAAATTTAATTGATAATTTCAAATTGAAAAGTGACATCAACAAATTAAAAGACCAACATGGAAACTCAAAGATCACATGATCTTATTAATAATGACAAAAACATCAACAAACTCCATAAAAAAAGGAACAAAACAAGGCAACATTTGCAGACATTGTCAGAGGAAGGAAAGAAGGAAAATAAATTCATTTATTCAAATAAAAATACTAAAAGCCAATTTCATTTATATATCACCAAAGAAACAAAAAAAAAAAAAACAACAATGCAACCACCTTTCAAAAGAGCATTGTCAGATATGGGAAACCAACCAATAGTGACATAAGTAATTTAGAAATTGAAAACTAAGAAAAGTCAAAATCCATCAGCAACTGTTTGGAATGAGTAATAATTGAGTGCACAACTGAATTGTTCAATAAATCAATACTAAAACATCTCTTTGAAATATTTAAGAGATTTCCCCCCCAAGTCCAGGGTGTTGGTTTTGACAAACTGCAACTAGTTATAGAAATTTCCAAAAGATTTGATGTATAAGGTGATAACAGCAAATAGATTCTGGGACACCATACAACAAATTATAGAACACCCCATTGATAATCACCTAATACTGGAATTTTATGACAACACACAAAGAAAGAGATTTTGAAAATAAGTCAGATTATTGGGTACCTCGGCACTGATCATCACAGACCAGAACTACTACAATACCATTAGACAAATAATTAATAACCTTTATTTGGTATACACAGCACGAGATTTCCAAAGGATGATGGAACTGTTTGGCGAGGTTATGTTTAAAAAGGTATGCTGAAAAGACACACCTGTAACCAATCACAAGCAACACCTATGAGTTCAGAATGCAACTACATCCAAATTTTATACCAAAACAAATCCTAAATCAGGGAGTCATTCTCAATCTGTATATCAGAGATCTAAAACCATAGTGTTACTCATGCAAGCAAAAGCAACATGTTACTGCATAATGTCCAAACTGGCATACATAAGCAACAAAATTCCAACATTGACAACAAACCAATGAAAAGGTAAGCATCACTAATGGTAGCAGTGCATAAATAATACAAAAAAATAATAATAAAAAAGCAGAGACATCAAGTTTAGACCTAATAGATTTGTTCACTGAAAAGACAACAAAATCCCAAAACACTGTTATATGATGAAAGAAAAAAACAGAGGACAAACAAAAAATAATTCAACAATTAAAAAAGTGTATATATGACAGAATTTGACTGTGGAGCAGATATAAGGACACATCATATTATTATCAGTAAGACAGTCATAGAAATTTTGGATGGAATGCTGCCGTCAAACAGTCCTAGCACAATAATGCAATTAACAAATCCAATCCAACCAGAAAGTAAGAGAAGGCCTGGGAGACCTATCAAAAAACACTAAAAAAAAGTAAAGATGAATGATGATAAGCCTGATTCACCAATAATTGATAATATAAATGAAAAATCAAGTTAAATGGAAATTATAACAAATTTATTAGAAAATAATTTAATAACTATGACATCACAAAATGAAGGAAAACCGGAAAACACTCAACATAAAAACCAGCCAGAAGAATGATACAAAACCAAGCAAAACAGACAAAAAAACAGAAATAAAACAAGTCACTAAAAATATACAATGTAAAACTCCAAAGTAACCACAATAAAAAATACCCACTAATGCCCACTACACAGTTAAGGAAAAATTAAAATAGCAGTGCTGAATGTCAGAGGCATTAATTTAATAGCAAAAATATATCAATTATAACAAATGGATTAACATAATATAAACACAAATACTAGAGCTGCTAGAAACAAAAAATCTATAATGGATTGCAAATTAACACAGCTATATATGTATATATTCAAGTTTTTTTTCCAGATATTCCAAGGATACCTCATCATCTTCAGTGGGCACATGCCTACTCATAGCCCAAATTGCAGTTTTTCAACATTCAAAATTATTTACTTTGACTCACATCTTCTAATCAATATATTCAAGCATCAAATTACAACTCAACATTATATTTATGTACAAACTCCCAGGCCTCAGCATAATTGCACATATAATTTTCACAATAAACTCTCTGCTCACAACCAGCCACAACCCAACAATATTAATGAACAATTTCTATTTAAGTTACATAAAATTCTATACAAAATGGATACAGCTAATAAACCTGCCACTCATGATTGGTCAGGACTTTACTGCTGCAAATTCAACGTTTTCTATAATCAACAGCACACTGCTCTCAATGATCTCTGCTACCACATGCAAATGCTTCATCACCTAATCAACTTCCAATTCTATCCATGCCCATTTTCACACCATGTTGCACAAGCCATCACAATGAGTTTGGCAGAGCTCCAAACAACATTCATTCATCTAGAAAAAACAATCAGATTTCTATTCCCAACAATCACTACCAAATTCCTAGTCTCATAGACTCTATATTAAGCTAAGTAAAATTAGTGATATGTTCAAGACCTAATTCAAAAGTACAAGTAATTCATTAACATATTATCCTTCAGCATACATCACATAAGATGGTATACTGACCTCCACTTTCCCATTTAATGGTTCTATCAGACAATTTCCATAAGAGAATCACCATGCCAGATTCATGCACAACACCCACCAAAATATACAAATATTAATGCAGCTGTATCACAATATATGTAAAGAATTAAAATAACTTCACAAAAAATATGTTTTATGCTACAACACACATGGGCTGATGATATATCCAATTGTTCTGGAATATCCAACAACCAAAAAAGTGTCCATGGCAATTGAGATAAGCTGCATCATCTAAGAAGTGCACAATGTACTGGACCCCAATATATCTCCATTCCAAACAAAGGCTCTAAACATATACACAATACACACCAACCTCTGATCAGTTTGGAATACTTGAAACAGATATGTCCTTTTGAATACAACAAATTTGCTGAAAAACTTGAAAAAATTCCCAACAATTGCCAACCTGGAACCAATGTCATATCAGCATTTGTATTTTCACATTTGAGTCAATTTATCACAGGGTACTTTTGAAAAGCTTGCTAACTTACTATCACAAAAATATACAATATTAGAGGACTATATCCAATAGAAATAGTCCCATTTAACAAAAAAAATGCAGCCATATCAAATCTCTGCAACTTTCAATGCATCTTCATGGAAACATAGAACATCAAATATTAAAAAAGGTAGTCAAAGATAAAATAGAAACATACATATTACTTCTGATATCAAACATGAAGTACTCAAAAAAGACTTTCTTCACCATACAGGTTGCACTAGTATTTAATATGATACAATGTACAGTGCAACAAGATAGAAAGTATGCTTAGTTGCAATTCAGTTGTATATACAGGAAACATTTGATTCCATCACAATAGATGTTTTAATGAACATGCTCCCTAATAAAGCAATCTTGCCCATATATTATACATCATCACCAATCTATTACTGAACTGAGAAATACAATTTACACTTAGCAGGATAAATATGATATCATTTATTCCTATACCATCAATTTCACATGGATAACCATTCAGCTCACTGCTGTTCATCCTTTATGCAAATCCACTCCTAAAGCAGATTAAAAATTAGTTGTCAAAAATATTGATACCATAAATTTCTTAGCATATTTGATGCATTGCATACATGGATGATATAAGAGTGTTTCTGACATTGTGTAAAGAAATGACAGTGTTGGAAAGAATACTTCAGAATTACACAACTACACACAAACTATAATTCAACCTCAGCAAAACATCAGCATGGTTCATCAACACTAATAAACCCCACACACAATTATATCAAGAAAAATCCACCCATTTCTCAGATTCCCATCTTATCTGGAAGCACATAAAATGTGACAAACACTGCAAAATAAACTCAAACAGAAAGCAGCCAACATAGTCACCTCATAGTCAAATGCATACTTGTCACTCTATTCAAAAGTGTACCTATTTTACATACTCATAACAACAATAATTATATATTATTCACCTACTGTTAACTTTACAAAAAATGTTACAGTCGCTATATCACCTCTCTGTAACAAACTATTATGGAGAAAGAAATATGTAGTCATTTCAATTAAACAACTCAATCAACCAACTATATGAATTAACCTGGGACTCTACACAATACTAGTTTTCCACACACAAAAACAATAAACCTACTAGCAAAAATCACTGCAAGGTATCAGCAGCTTTACAGCCTCCTTAACATAATCCCTACAGATCATTCACCACCTACATATGGTTATCTTGTATTATTAGCACACTCAGCATAGATTTATATCAGAACTACAATCTCACCTTTGATAGTTAAGTACACATATTGGCAGACATAAGAGTTGATCAACACAGTCACAACAATTATAACTTTATTACAATGCTGGAAATAAACAACAAGCAACTCATTAACAACTTCAGATAATGATCAATGGAGCTGAAGTTCTTCAACTTTTTGGTCAAGCTAAAATTATTTGCATTACTAACATCCTATTTCTTATGCTTCCATCACCTTTATAGGTCAATAGATCCATTTTGCAACTTATGCCCTGATGCTACAATTGTTCAGCACTAAATACCATGAGAACAACATGCTGTATAAATATAGAACAAGGTATTTTGAACATAAAAAGACAACCCCACAGCATAAGCAGAAATCTTTGTACTCTACACATTTTGATGCACCCTCTGTATATTCAGCCAAAACATCAGATGAAATCTGACAACATTTTACAACAAACTACAGCATATAAGGAACAGAGATGCAATGATAGCTGATCCAGGTAACTTTGCAGCCATCTAGTCACTATTAGTATTATAAGTTAACTTATAAGAACATGCAACCACTAGCAGTTATATAAATACAGCCTATTCAATCAAAAACAATAATGAACAAAGAACTAAGGAGACAATATGAAATGTTGATATTTCCACAGCTGAACCACTGAATTAAAACTTTTGATCATTGAACACAGTCAATAACAGACTATCAAAAATAACAGACTATGAACAAGAGATTAAAAGAGAGACTAATCAATAACACCACCACAAACTAACAACAGTAACAATTAAACAATGATAGAAATGACAATAAAATCATAATTTAACTCCTCCATATCTATGTAATTAGCAATGAAAATCTCAAAGTGAAAACAAATATGTAAAAATCATCATGTCACTGTAACCAAAGCATAAGCATGTAAACATCATGTAACCTTTGTTGAGAATAAAGTACATTATTGAAACATAAATATTAGATAACCATAGTAAAATGGCAAAAAGAAACAAGAAACCACCATATAGAGGTCAACTTCCAAAGAAAAGTGATCAAAGACCTAAACAAAGTAGTAAAAAAAAATATTTTGAGAGTGCATTCAATTGACAGATGATAGTAAAACAATATTCAACAAATATAATTTTAATTGAATTATAATTTAAATTTATTTTCAGTTTAATTGTAAGTCAATTGTATGTCATTGTTTTTTTTTTTAAGAAAAGAAAGGAAAATTTGTCAAGCATTGTTAGCTGAGAGGTCAGCACAGCCACCTTGTAAGCAAACAGTTGTTTGCAGATGGCTGTTGCAGGTTCACCTCCTGGTCAATGCAACAACATATTGAAGAAAGGAAATTTTCCCTATAACTAAGAGTTTACATTAATGGTCAATTTTACTTATTTTTATCCCCCAATCTAAGGAAAGTTGTGATTGTCATCCTAATATTTATTTTAAGAGCAAAGTTGTATATTGACACTATTTTAAGTTGTTTTTATTAGGTGAGATATTATATATATATATATATATATATATATATATATATATATATATATATATATATATATATATATATATATATATATATATATATATATATATATATATATATATATATATATATAAACACACATTAAAATATAAGTTTATAATAGCTTGGTTTATTTAATTGAAAAAAGGTTAACTTTGTAACCAAATTTGTTATCAATCTGTAAAATACTTTTTTTTTTACATTTTAGGAACAATGCTCAATCTAAAAAAAAAAACACTATATCAATTGTTAATCCATTTATGATAAAACTTTCAGAATAACAAAGCTGATTTACAATTTATTTATTCATTTGATTACTACTATAATGTATACTAATATAATAAAATTTTGAATATATAAGATAAGGATGATGAATACAAATTTAAATCATTGACACACTAAATCAAATGACATAATTTAAATGGAGTTGGTAAAAATTTATAATGATGTCATGACATACTCATTCAATAATCATTTGTGGATTGACTAAAAAACACCTCACCTATTACACCCTTACAAACTTCATAAATTATTAACTAGAATCTAGATTATACATTACTTCTGTTTACCTTTTTCAAGATAGCTCATTTAGGATTTTACTCATTCAATTATTTTTTTCCTTGAGATCATTTACCAACATTTGTTTTTTCTCTATATCCTTTTCTCTTATTCTGACACTGGAATTATTTTACCATGATTTTCTATTATCTTTACATTTTTCTGACTTCTGATATAAGCTGAAACATCTATTTGATTGCGTTTCATTTAACATGATAAAATTATTAAAATCATCTACTAATATTTTTTAAATTTAGAAATATGGGATTGATGAAGGCAATTATATATACTATTATCCTATATTTGTTTCTAATGCTTGATCCAACTATTCTAATATTTTAATTACATAAGTCTGATTACAGATTTTTAAAAGAGTGCTTTAATCATAAGATTTTATGTTAACTAATACACAAAGAGAATGTGTCTGTAAAAATACAATGTTTTTCATGGGTAAGGCTAATGTCCAGAAACTAATTTGAGAAATTAGCAGTAACTAGCATATATTGGGTGATAATTATTTAAACCTAACATAGATGGCTCTGAATGTAATAAATAAAGTGAATAATTTCTAATATAGATGTTGAATGTAAGCTGGAAATGTCATGTGATGCTTTATTTGATAGGCAAACAACATTTAAAACTATTACTTTAAGATTCTTTCAGTTTTAAACCTTATCTCAATCTTTCACACAGCTTTATAAATTATATATTAAACTGTTATATTCTCCTCATATACACCTTAATGCAAATTTTATACATAATTACACCTTTATATTTCTTCTAGTTTCAACTGTCCTGCAGTCTTCATCAGAGCTACAACATTTAAACATATAATCATATAACCCTTATTTTATATACATAAAAGAATACATATTATACATAATTATTTATAATCATATTTAATTTTAACTATATACTTTTACATCTTTTAATTCACGCCTAGTATTGTATTATCATTTTTATCCTATTCTATTTTATTTTACTCCTGTCACCATTTCCATTTTATTTTTTATTATGAACACTCAAGGACAGTCGAAACTGTAAAAGAAATAAAGGAGTAGTCATATATAAAATTTGCATTAAAGTGTATATGAGGAGAATATAACAGTTTAATACATATGAATATATGAAGAAAGATGCAAAAAAAGTTAAAAGAAGATAACAAGAATAATAAAATGTCTAAGAAGCTTTATAAATTTCTGTAATAAAAATATTTACCAAGCTACTTTTCTATCAAAAATATAATATATATATATATTAATTCTTATGGTGGTTTGCAGGCAACACACAGTGTTTTAAGTGTATGAAAAAAGTCTATTGTAACATGACTTCAGGGATGAATCTATAATTTTCTTTCTTATTTTTTAATGATATTATTATTTACATTAATAGTCTAATAAATTCAACAGTGTATATACAATAGTAGCATTTTAAATATCACAAAAATAATTTTATATAAATCTAATTGCATTACTTCAATGTAGATTCATTAATAATGAAATTTCTTTATTAAATTATAATTCTTTACACAGCTGAAATCTTTACACAAAACATGTTTTCCTTAGTTGGAGAGTAAAACTTTTCCAAGAGTTTTTCATTTATATTTCATTATAAGAATCTACCAATCCAATTGAAACTTGGTCAAAGTTTTCATTTAAACTTTTACATTTCATTTCCAAAGATGCATTTTAGTTTCGCAATTGTTTAAATTCTATTTTGGAAAGAGGGGAGGGGGAAGTAGGTTGCTTAGAAAAACAGTCATATTATCAAGCAAAAATTTTCTCATTCTAAGGCGAAACCTTTCAAAATCAAAAATTTGCAGGTAAGGAGACTGTTAAAATGGTAGCTTATTCTTACTTTGTGTTCATGCTACAACTGATTAGATTCTGTGGATTACACCTGAGTGTAAGAAGTACTGACAAACCTGATTCTTCTATCTTGAGTAATTTTAAGAAAGCGTTTTTTTTTCTTTAAGCAAACATTTTTCTTATAACACAAAAGTAAAATAGCAAACACACCCTTTGTGGCACGAAAAATTGTAATGAAATATATTTAATTTTTTTGAAGCAAAATTTTAAAATAAATCGACCTAGAAATTGAAATAGTTATTTCAGCAAAAATTAGTTACATTTTTGAAATTACATGAAGTATATTAATTTTTTTTAATTGAACTTAGACATACAGACATATCTTTATTTTATATATATATATCGCTTCATATTGCTACACTATTAAAATAGACATTATATGATAAGAAAATTGTTTTGCATGTTGTAATGCTTCGTAGGCTCTGAATAATCTCATTGGATTTCGTTTATTTTATTTCTAGTGTCGACTTTCTTATGCACTTTCAAACAATAAATAATCCCATTATATTAATCTATATTATTGATTTATTGTGATTACTTTATTTATCTGCATTAAATTATGTTCTAGTCAAAACTTATTGACTAATTTCAGCCATTGATATTTTTCATAATGGTTTGTTTATTTTTTTTTCATATGTCATAGCATCGGCCGGGAGGCGAACCCACAACCGTCTGCAACCAACTACTTGCTTGCAAGGCGGCTGCGATGACCTCTCGGCTAACAACGCTTGACAGATTAATTATTTTTAACATCAAATTATGATGAAATTTTTAAACTTTTTTTTTAAAAAGCTTTCCATTAGAACATATTTTAGAATAAAGGTATATACTAAATAATAAATTAATTTTTAAAATTCAGTTAATTCAATAGTCCTACTAATCAGAAAATTATAATTAACAGTTTTAATAAAACTACTCAGCTAAATTTAAACAATTTAGATAAAAACATAATCGAATGGATTTATTGTTTGGAACTCCATAAAAAGTTTGAGTTCCCAGAAGAGTGAGAATTGGATTCAATCCAGGGACATTATACTGAGAGGTGACATCAATTCTAAGCTTTTATGCTTTTGAATTTGACTGCTATTAAATCATTAAACCACACAAACTATTAACCACACAAAGAATTTGTTAATCATTTAATAAATATACAAGTTTGTGATACTAAATATACATTAATATCATTAATTTGCACTAAATTTAATTTATGAGATTTACCTACAATATATATATATATTCATGTGGAAAAGGGATTTGAATTACTTTTTTTACTTTTTATTAGAATCATGTAATAAGTTTAATGTTGTATTCATTTTATCAGGATATAATTTTTGACTTAAATTGTTTGAATGGAGTACTTGTGGTACAAAATATATATTGTGTAGAGTTAGTGGTCATCCCATTTGATATATAGTCACTGTATTTAAAATTTATTTATTTACATATTACATTAAATGTGTAGCTTTTAAAATTATACTTATAGATATAATAGTAATAATAACAAGTCAGATGTCACATGACTTATAGATATAATAAATGCTTGTTATATGTATATTGTGTTATCTTGGGCTAGATTTATACCCAGAATCATTATATTCTTTTAAAAAACATTTTTGCTGTGGCTTATTTTATTTCTGTTGTTTAAAAAAAAAAAGAGATTGATATTTTACATTATTAATAAATAATGATCATTAATAAATTTATCATAATATAAGATAAAACATTCAAGAATTTTTAATTTTATTAACTAATTGTATAACAAATTGTATATTGTAATTAAATTAATATTTTATTTTTATTATTATAAAGATGTAAGTAATATTTACTAAGGCTTTAATCTCAAGAATATGCATATAAAAATGCAATATTAGGGACTTAATCAGTGAAGTATTGAATAGCTTCACGCTCTTAGAGATCTACCCACTTCAGCTTCATCTATTTAAAATAGAAAGTAGGTTGAAGGAAAGAAGGGTTCCTTTCTTTCTTCCAAGGTGTAAGCTTGTGGTTAAGACCTGTAGAGGTCCCTAATATCGCATTTTTACACGCATATTCTTGAGGTTAAAGCCTTAGTAAATATTACTTACATAATAAATGTGCCTTTAAATAAATTTATAAACATGTAAAAAACTGATTTACATATTAATATATTCATTTATTAATATTATTTATTTACTGCATACATTTAGCAAGTAATACCTGAACATAAATAAACAAAATAGTCAATTATTAACTAGAATATGGATAAATGTATATTATTTTCCATTCACAAAATTAAATCAGTAGAATATTATATATATTTAAAATATTGATTTTATATATAATTATTTGGATAAATATTTAAATAAATATAAATATGGTATATTAAATATATAAGGATATGAATATAGGGGATTTGGACTCAGACTTTTAAGCCTCATTATCCACATTATCTCATACTACTGATGGTCATGTGTATCAGTAATATGCATTAGTGTGGATAGTGAAGGGGCTTAAAATCTGAGTTCAAATCCCCTATATTTACAATTAGTCTTTAGGTATAAGAGTCCATGGTATTTCAAATCTTATATAAGATATGTTTATATTTTGTTTAAATTATGATTTTAAAATGAATTTTAATTTGCAGATATATTTATTTATTTTTTTTTAAAAAATATTTCTTTATTATAAAGTTAAGAAACATTTTTGTTTCATGAATGCTAATATATTTCAAGAATTCTTTTTAATGAGAGAAATTTACTTGTTAATCACAAAGAACATAGCAATAATTTAAATTTGAGGGTTACCATAGGGACAATTTCTAGTATAGAGATCTAATCATCATAAGAAAAATATATTTAAACCATTTATTTTAGATTGGTTATTTTGATCTGCATCTCAGTAAAAAAAGTCAATGTGTTATATACAATATTAATACTTGGATTTTACTACAAAAATAAACAGTTAGGCAAATAAAAAAAAACATTAACTCCAAAAGATTTCTGTCTTTTGAAAGAAGTGCTGATATCTTATAATAAATCATCTCATAATAAAATATATTTATAATGCCACAACAATACATTAAGTTATAAAATGATCTCAATGTTGCAGGTAACTTGTGTTGAAAATAACTTAAATGATACAATGTGAAATTTATTATATATTAAATTTTCATTGATACAACAATGTTTATTATGAAATATCTAAATATTAACCAATATGAATATGGAAAATATTAATGTTTCAATATTTTTCCACTAAATATTTTATATATAATGTATGCTTTGTTCAAGTGGGTAAAAATATTGTTTTAAATACTATATTTGTGATATAATTAAACTTCAAATTCCATGATTACTTAATATATATTTATACCATGAAAAATCATCATAAAATATAAATATAAGCTCTAAAGATTCATGAACTTTAATTTGATCATGACTTTACAAATAATGTTGTTGTGTTAATATGTATTAATGATTTTGCTTTTTAATAGTGTTTTCATTAAGGAACATACCAGACAGTCTGTTGGGACAAAATTAAACAGGTCATACATTTTTATTATTTATTTATTTAGTATGTTTGTTTGTTTTTGTATATATATAAAGAGCAATAGATCTTAAAAATAAGACTGCTTGAATTATATTTGTGAAAGAATATATTATAATATACAGTGATTGTATCCTAATTTCTGTATTTAAATTAATACATGACTGTTAATGAAAACATTCATAGAAAATGTAGGCTTATTTAAATTAATAATTTCACTTTATAATTGTAAGAAAACAGGAAACAAATTAAATATAAATTAGTTAAAATTTATATATTTTTACAGTACAGAGTGAAACAGGGTAGAAAAAATTAGATGATTCCACAATTTGGTCATCATTTGTAACATAATAAAAAAGTGGTGACATATAAAGAATATGGTGTTACATGGTTCCACAATTGAGTAGTCATTTATAATGGTACACATCATATTAGGGCTAAATTATGAGATGATAAACCATCATCATCCCCACATTCAATAATCAAAATTAAATATAAAAGGAATGAGTATGCAAGATCAGCAGGAAAATGATTAATTATGGGTTCACCCACTATTAAACAATATTATTGATAAAGTTATTTATCATTATAAACAATTCAAAAAATTAATAGTCAACTTTTTGACTACATTTGGAAGAGGTCCATTATAAACAGGTTAATTATCTATCCACTACCAAACAAAGGCTAGCAATATAACCCAATGATTTGGATGCACAGACTTAAGTGTTAATCCATCAAAATATAAAAAAATAATATTATGATACTAAAATATGATCATCTTCATGTTTCATGGAAATTTATTATTATTATTATGATAATGATGATATTTTAAAGATAGATCTTTATTCAAAAAGGTTACATTGGATTTTACATAATCTGATTGTGAATGGTTACAGGAGCAATCATGCCTATAGTTCATGATTACAATAGTTCTACTAGTATCGAGTTCACTTGTTTGTTTACAGATGCTTTTGTTGGTCTTGTTATTGGTATAGTGGTGTGAACACTGTAGTATATTAATTAATATGTATTTATGGAAAGTATCTGAATGATTAAACAATATTTATTGTTATGTATGTGAAGATGTGATCTATTATTGCTTATTTAAGCTATTGAACTTTGGTTATAGGTTGGAAGGTTGTTTTATGAGTTACCATGTTGCAGCTACAATGTCTGGATAAGTAATTTTGCAATTTCATACTCTTAATTGTTGTAGTTTGTTTGTGAAGATAACTAAATGTCATCTGGTATTATTTCCAAATGTGAAGCTACAATGAGTACACCAGCATGCGTATAATAGGAGAGTAACTGCACAAACTATGGGTGTAGAAGTTTTTTATAGGATTCTATAATGTTTTTATTGAGATATTTTGGTGACAATAGGAATCCATCATGACTTTGCGAGTGTTGGATAGAGCTTGGCAGGTGTAAAATATGTGCTGTTGTGTTTGCTCTGCTGTGTGACAAAGATTGCAGAAAGGATTAATATTGGTGTATAGACATTGAAAGTGAAGTACTTAGGCTCTATTATTCTTTGAACCTTGTAAGTAATTGATGAATGTTGATTTATTCTTGCAGAAGCATCTGCTTATAATATGTTGTATATGTGCCAGTATGTGTATTTGTTTGTAGATTGAATATGTATTTGGCTAAATATGTTTGTGACATCCTGTATTAAGAATAAAATATATTTAGATAATAGTGATGGTTTATCTGTTGGAGTGACTGTGAGTAGACATGAATGTGCAAGGAATTGTCTTATGGTTAATGCCAGAAGGTTATTGTTTTTTTGTATGTGAAAAGGGGAAATAGTGTGAAGACCAAGTTTATTGTGAGTGGGTGTTTTTCTAAGGCATTTAGCTGATACTGCAACAGCTTTGTGCCATAATAGTATAGGGCAATGTGATGAAATTTTTGAAGTGAAACATTTTGAAATTTTTATTATGGAAGGGAAGTAGTCAATTTTTATAATAATAAGCATGTTGAATAATTGAACTTTAGAGTAAATAGAAAGGAAGGCTTTTGAAAGGGAGATTGTGATTTTTTTGCAGTATTTTTTTAATTTGTTTTGTATGCTTTGCCTCATTGCATTAGCCCCCATGTAAAATGGAAACTTGAGAAAAGTAGATTTTTTTTGAAATATTTTTGTATAATGATTGGTTGTGTATATAAGCCAGGCAGCTGTTTTATTAAGGTTGAAGTGTAGTTTAAAATTAGAAGTATATTTTTCAAGTATTTTTTGTAATATTGGAAACAGTTTGCGAGATTTAAGAAAGATAGTGATGTCATCCATGTATTCTATACATGAAATATACTGTTGAATGTGTGGGATTTGAATTCCTGGAATTTTCTGTTCAATTTTTCTTACGAGTAGATCAATAAAAAGGATGAAAAGAAGTGAATTTAGAGGTGATCTTTGTGAGATTGATTGTGTGGGTGCGAATGTTGGTCATTTTCTACAATTAAGTGTGATGTGAATCTGTCTATTAAGAAAAAGATTGGCAATTACATAAAGTAGGGTAGCAGGGATGGTGGTGTTAGCTAGGTTATCTAGTAGTATTTTGATTGGCACTGAATCAAAGACTGCCTCAATATCTAATTGATCAGCAATTGGTGCATACTTTTTCTGTTTTTGTCCTACATTCATGATTGTCTTGAAAAGTAGTGCAGCCTGTCTGGTGGATGATCCTTTTTTAGCAAACTGGAAGTGTGAGTTTAGTGGAAGTATATGTGGTTCAAGTTGATCTTTAATGACATTTTCCAGGGTTTTAATGCTTAATGGTTGTTAAGTGTTGATACAGGAACTGGCTTTTTATTAAAAGGTACAATAGCTATGGTATTTAGTTCTTTGATATCATAAATTTTCTGGGACAAGTAGTTGAATAGATTACATATATATTGTGTAGTAAATTGGCTCAAGTGTGAAAAAACAAACTTAGAAATGCCATTGGCTCCAGGATGACATGTCAATTGTGGTAAGCTTGTCTGCAAACTGACCAAAATAATCATATGAAGACTTGTTGTTCCTGAATTTTTTTTTTTAAATGATGAAAAATAGACTATATCATGTTTTGGCTAGCATACAAAACTTTTTCATCTTATATTGCAATGGGGACTTTTAATGTGGGTGGATATCCAAGGTGCCAATGAATGTAATCTCTAGACCATGTATGAGATTGTCTAAGGCAAACCTTTCTCTTTTTTGTAGTTAGATATTTTTTGTTTATTGCATTCATTGTTATATATTTGTGTGTCCATTTATATATATATATATATATATATATATATATATATATATATACAATGTATTGATTGATTGTTCTCAACAGAATATATATATATATATATATATATATATTCTGTTGAGAATCTTGTACTGATCAGCACATGGTGATCCACCTGTGTATTTCATCTGCTATTGCTAGAAGATGAGAGAGAGTGGGGGTGAATAGTGTGTTAAATGGTCAATGTTGAATGAGAGTATGTTGATGAATGCAAAGTACTTTTGGATTAGATCAAGTATGATGGCATTCAGTTTTTGTAACATATGTCTTGGAAAACAAAAACTCTGTGGTAGATGAAAGAAGCAGTATGCACATTGTTTTTTCTAGTGAAGTTGAAGTAATTTGCATATCTGTCAGATTTAGTGTGAGTGTCTGAAATGAGTAATCAGGGAAATGGAGAAGGATTTGGGGTTATTTTGATCAGTTGATGGAGCATTGGTGAATAAAAACACAAATCAATGTGTGTTGTAAACTGTTTATTATGAAATGAAATTGAATTTAGAAATTGAATTTAATGGAAAAAACCCTTCACCACTCATAACTGGTAGGGCTAGTCGGTGAAGCTATTTGAATGCAAATGTTTCATAATTCATATTAAAATCACCCATCAAGATGATTAGAAAGCAGTTAATGCTAATAAAGAGTTAATTGTGAGAATGATATGTGATATAACAGAAGGACCTGGAGGAATATAGACAAAAATTATGAGGATTGCTGTGATACAGTTGTGAAACATGGCAATTTGTAAGTTTGAGTCAATATATATAATTTTAAATATTGAAAATACACAAGTGGGAGTAATAACCATGCCAATCCCTCCTGATGATGATAAGGGATTCCATGAACATGCATAAAAAACATGCTTGTTTAGATAAGTAGAAGGATCTATATGTGAACTAGTATATTTTTTGTTTCAAGAATGCCAATGGCATGTGTTTTTACTATGTTTATCCATCTGTTAAGTCAAAGTAACTATGAGATTAAATTAATGCCTCTAACATTAAATACTGTTATTTTTATTTTCATTATTTAGTTGAATTGGGGAAGTTTGATGTTGATGATATTATTAATGGATCTATAATATAAACTTGAGTGCATTTTACCTTTTTTATTTGTGAATGGCTGAAGAATTGGAGAGTTGAAAATATTGAAGCTTGTCCATTAAAGTGTGTAGATCTGCTATCTTAATGTAAACAACGCACTGATTATATATGTGTGAGAGAAGATGATCCAGACCAAATGATGAGCACTGGTTTAGCATGAATTATATATATATATATATATATATATATATATATATATATATATATATATATATATATATATACTGGAGATATACTGGAGATTATTTACCTTTTTTACATGTATGTTGTCATGTGTATCAGTTATATTGGACAGAATATATGACTGTAGAGAGCTTGAAAGTCTGAGTTCAAATCTCTTTTAATTACATTTAGGAAACGCTGGACTAATTAGTCCATTTGCATATGCTTTGCATACCACTTCTCCCGCTCCATTTTTTACATTTCGCAGCTCACAGCACCGCTATGAATATGAGGTAAAGGACCTCGAAAGCGCTTAGCGTATATTATTTCCTGTATATTATTATAGCTTCACATTCAAGCGTGACATACGCTTAATTGTTTTATAAATATGCTATGTAAGCAAAATGAATAAATATCACTATTCAGTCATATTGCTTCATATTTATTTGAGTTTGTTTTTTTTGTTTTAATCTGTAATAAATAAAAACTAGAACATCGCCTAGCTTTTCTTACTAAATAGAGTTTAACTTTTGTTCTGGTAAGTAATTTTAACATGCGTAACATTTATTTTCATTCAATTCATGTTATTTTCTTTTTAATTTACACATTATATCTATTAAAATATTTATAGCAATACTTAATTATCAATATAACAAATAAATATGACATTTAATTGTTTATGCAGTTCCATTTGAAGATTATTAAAATTACTCCTTTAGTTCTTGAAATCCTTTTTATTATAAATTTATTTGGTGCATCATTCTTTTACAACAATTAATCACGATAAACAATAATGTGTATTACAAGTAATATTGTCAGAAAATTTTTTTATACAGATAGTGAAAATGTTATTCTCTGTAGAAAATTACATTGTAAAAGTATTTTTATCACTTTAATATTTAGAAGCACATGTTTCAGTGTTCATCTTAAAAGATAAAGATGAATCATGGTAATCATAAATTATTTTAATAAACGGATTCTAATGAAAGTTAGTCTATATTGTAGATCTTTTTTTTTTTCATAAATCTTTTTTTTACAATAAAACCTATAATATTTTTTTATTCTCTGCATCAGATCAGTTTCTAGCAATTATTTCCTAATGGCTTAAGGCAACTTGTTTAATAACACAAGAATAAAATTTTGCTAAAGTAGATAATCATTTCATATTTTTTACTTTTATAAATAACAGATATATATATATATATATATATATTGTACTCTGCCAGTAGGAGATATATAACAGATATATATATATTGTACTCTGCCAGTAGGAGATGATCCCTAGAAGGTATGCCAAGCCCCTACATTAGACTATATTAAGACTTTATATAAGTATCATTTAATACCATTTTTTCAACTATATTTAATCAATTGTATTATGAGACTCCCTTATCCTATTAACAGGATTACTTACCCTTTAACATTGAATAAATACTAAAGTATTTATCCAATGGCCTAAAAATACCCAGACACTCCTCCTTATTCAGTATCTAAATACTCTCATGACTAATGATTATGCTTAAATTAATAAAATAAAACGTCTATAATGGTGATGCTTAAATTAATCTATTCAATAAGTTGTATTGTTATTTTATTGTATGGCAATATTTTATTATTTTACTTTTATAACACTATTATTAAGAATAATCATAATAATAATATTATTCTAAGGAGATCTCAGGATTATCATTGATTATAATTGACTATTTATACAACCTATAAAATATCAAGAGTAATTTCACTGAACCCTGTAAGTAGTATGTCATCTTATGGATGACTCATAACATTTATCTATAATTAAAACTGTATACCTATTTTATTTTAAATTTTCTACTATTGTAATCATCATACCAAAATTTAAATAAAATTATTTCGTAAGATGATTTCTTAACAATAAATATATTTTACTACATTTGCAACGTATTTGAGCAATGATTGATATTATTGAAGCAGTTTACAATAATTTAATGTTCAACTTAATAAGATTTACCAAGATAATTGTGATCAACATCTTATGCTGCTTCAGTTTTTTTTTTTCAGATTTTCAAATCATTCTTTTGGTTAATATGCATATGATAATAAGTACTCTCTGGTGATGGTGTAGTGATGATGATTTTCCAATCAAAAAATAAAACTTTAGACACTTAAGGTAACTTTTAAAACATTAAATTTAATAACATTTTATGTACAAAGTTTAATAATGTAATAAAATCAGTAGATAAATAAACATAAAACAATAAAAATTTATATAACAATATACTCAACATTTTTTTCAAAAGATGTGCTTTAAATATGCTTATGTGACAGCCAATCAGATGTAATAATAATGCTCTTACAATGTTATCTGCTTGTGCTTAGTAAATTTGATATATTAACATTGTTTTACACATTTATATTCCCCTTACTTGCAATGAGCTATTCCACATAAAATTTCTTGATAATACAATCAAATATTATACAATATTGAATTTTATTATTTGTATTATCAAATAATGTGTGTCTTAAACAATCAACCCCCCTTTTTTTAATAATGATCCCCATTTTTATTAATTACCCTTCATAGATTGTAATGAAACCTAGAAAATAAAAAAATATGGATTGATATTTGAGTCTCAAGTAAAATAATTTTATTATAATATTATGACAGATTATGTTTTATCTGGTTTGTTTTGTGATATTAGCCAAGGGGTCCCCAACCTTTTTGCTTTTAAGAGCACATTCTATAATACCAGCCAGGTGGCAGGTTCTGTTTATTTTTTTCAACCAGATGGTGGGCACCATTTATTTTTTCAATGTAAATTTATAGTTGGATATTGTTAATAATACACATAATGTACAAAAAAATATTTATTTCAAAAATAAAATTTTAACATATAATTAACGTGTATATTTTTATGCCGTAAAAGTATAGTATGCCCTACAATTTGATTACAATATAATACAATAATTTATAAGAAATTTTAAAAATTAAATTTATTTGTATCAGACAAATAATTTTTTATCATGTTCAGATAGCGGCGGGCACACGTAAAATGGTTTGCGGGTGCCATGGTGCCCACGGGCATAGGGTTGGGGACCCCTGTATTATTTGATCCCTCCTTTTACCTTATTCTTAATTTTCTTATAGCATTATCACTTAATGATATCATAAAACTACAATAAATCTTTTTTTTTTATCATATCCAATCTAGATATATATCTCTTCTTGCCTAATCTTTAATTACCATTCAAAATATTTACTGAATGTATATATCATTCTCTAGTGCTAACTGTATTGAATAAAAATATTTATCTTAATCTTTTCTAGTATTTTAAGTCATACTTTCTGACTTCAAATTTCTATTTGTCTTATATCTGTATTATAAACAGTGCTCATGAAATGTGATATGGTGGATTATTTCCACCATCTATGAATGAATGTTGAATAAATATAAAATTTTAAAATTTATTTAAACTTTCCAAATACAAACAACTTGTTAGTGCATTGTCTATTTGTGTGTTATTACTAATAAATTGTTTGTATTTGGAAACTTTAAATAAAGTTTAAAATTTTCTATGCACTCAACATTCATTCATAGATGATGAAAATAGTCTAACATATCACATCTAATAATATACCATCATCACAAACCTTCAGACAAATGCTCATGAAAATTTATCTATTAAAATTTTCTAACTATATTCTAAAGCTATTACTAGATTAATAATTCAACGTCAGACCAAATTTTAAATATCATCATTTGTTATTTAATATTATACTGGAACACAGATATAGCCCCCTTTTTTCTCTCTAATATGTTTCTTTACTATTGTTGTGTGTGTAAATTACTAGCTCATAATATATTGACAATTATTTTAATAACTTATGGATATTTAATCAAATAAAACTTTATATAATTACTAGCATAAATAAAAAATGTATTAATTATTGATTTCCCCCAACTCTTGACTTATTTCCCCTCTATATTAATAATTATTATGATAGTTTTCTATTCTATCATGTCAGCCATTTGATGACACTATTTATATGCAAAAGCATATAAATATGTTGTTTATGTGGCCGCTGCCTTCTAGGCCTATATATTTATACAAAAACAGTTTAATACATAGAAGCTGGTGCTGATGTTGTTAATTTCTATGCTATAAAGCATAAAAAAGATGCTGTTTATCGGTGGCCAGCCTGCTTTAGTGTTATGTACTTTATCCAAATGCTTACAGTTCAATGTTGGCTACAGTATCATGTGAGGAAGTCTGAACTTCATCCTGCCACAACTCTTCAAATATGCATGTCAAAGAAATTAGCTTACCAGTCATTTCACCTATTATTACCTCTTAATAATTGTCCACTGTCACTATGCTTCCCTACTCAATGTGAAACCTTCAAATCAATTCGGAAAGGATAGGTCCAAGCAAGATTTCAACAAGCTCATGTGAAAAGTCACGCTTTTATGAGAACAGACAAATAAAATAGCTGACAGGTTAAAATTTGGGCAAGTGCTGTCCACAGAAGCCAGTCTGCATGGGAAATTAATTTATTCTACTGTAATAGAATCATTGCAATAAGGTAGATCAATTGATAAAGTTTTAATTCTTGCAGATGTGAAAAGACATACTTTTCTGGCCTACATTGCAGAACTAAGATGAAACTTTTTGAGGCCACTTGGAGTTGAATCAGGTTTGAAATTTTCAGTAGTGTAAAATTGTTCTTGACTAAATTACAAAAATTGATGAAGAAAATTGGAATGAATTGCATTAAGTCTTTAAACAAAAAAATGAATGACTATGAAAATTATTATAGTTATATCTAGAGACCAAAAGAAATTGTCCAAATACTGAATACATTTATTAATTAATCTTTAAAAACCAACAAAAAAGTAATAAAAAAAAACCCAATCGAGTTGGAAATTATTAATCATTCTTAATAGGTGTGCCATTAATATCCATACACATATTATATTTCAAAGATAGCTATTGTAAGAAATCAATAAATTAATAAATAATTATTTTTCTTTTTCAAAAATGACCTGAAAATGTAAGACAGTTCAGTAAATAAAGCATTATCAGCATCATTGTTGGCCATGGCAATGTAAATGTAAAGTTTGTGGGAAGGGGGGAGGAAGATTTTGTCACATAGAGAATTCTACTATAATAGAATATTTGCAATAATGTATGTTTATGCAAAAATTGTTCCAATAAATGTTATTAAGGAAATTAATGAATTACTTTAACATGTATGACTGTTATTATTTCACAAAGAACAGGGTGGTAATGTTATATGTATATTTTTTTTTGCTTAGCATCAACACCATCAAGCACCTGACATGATAGAATAGAACACTACCATTATTATTTTAAAATGTAAACTTAACTAGATATATAAACATTATGTTACTCATTTTCTCTTCTTTTGGACATACAAGTTTATTAAAAAAAAAAATTGATTAATAATATCTCAATTGTTCATCTCTCTTTTCATGCTTCTGACTTGTCGCATACTAATCCTTTACCACTTTTTATTCTCTTATATTTATTTGAACACTAATAAAACTATGAAATTTTCATGTTTTCATGTTATCCACCAGGTATATATTTTTTATTTTATTTTTCAAGATTGTTTTTCTTCTACATGATATATTTTATTTAGCTCCATTTCAATCTGGATCTTCATATTATTCTTAATGTCTTCCTTAATAATATTCACATGTAATAGATCCAATATTGTGCATTTTTCCTAAATGTAATGAAAATGAAATTATTTTCAACATAGTTTAGATTTTTTGGAAGCTAATGTCACTGATCATGATATATTTTACTTTGTTCTTTTTTAATATATTGATTGTTTTTTTCCATTGACAGTATTAATAATTAAATATTTCAGTCTTCCAGGAGACTGCTATAATTTTTTCTCTATAAATATAGTTCTTGGTTAGAATTTTCCTTTTCCATTGAACCCTATCGATAGTTTAATCATAAAAGTTTTCCTTATACTTAAAAGTTAGGTTCACTGATGAGATTATGTTTAAATCTTTTCCACTCAAAAAATTTTTATTCAGAGAAACATTCATAACCTACATTTGAATATTAACTACATTTTTTAATGTATAAATATTTCTATTTGAGTTTATTTTTAACTTAATTTTAATTATCTTGATAATCATATCTTTAGATTGGTCACACCGATTTTTCTGTTATTTATGTATTTATTCTTTTTTAGTTTTTCATAAATATGTTGACATTTAACAAGCCTATGCATTTGATCTTGCTTAACTTTACACTTATATATTAATATATTACTTATAGTTTGTTCCTCCTAGTTTGAAATTTCTTGGTAAAACACTTGTGCACAAATACATTTTTTTCTTTCCATTGGTTTATTATTTTTTTTAATATAATGATTTTAGAATACTCTAGTGAATTCATTCATTATCATTTTTGGGCAGCAGAGATTTCCTTTGATTTAGATGATCATCTTATTGAAAACTTGTTTTTTTTTTTTTTTTAAAAAAAATAAATAATAAGGTTTAAAAACTTCAGCAAACTTTTTTTTCCAACAAAACAAAACTTAGTTGCTTGGTTTTATATTTTTCTGATATGTAACTAATTTTTTTTCTCCAAAAAAAACTTTTTCACCAAAATATCATCTGCTTTTTCATGCACTTCAAATTGTGCATTCTCATTGGTTAATTTGCCCCTACTTTGATTCTGAGCTGAACTATTTTATAAAAACAAATATTATCTTTTAAAAATATTTATTAGAAATAAAAAAAAAAACAATATTTTTTTAGTAACTGAATAAAATATAATTTAAATCATTTTTATTCTATTTTGTTTATACAGATTAACTCTGAAATTAATGCTATGAACTTTTAATGGAAAAATTAATCTAAGATTTTACTGGAAACAGTTATTAGTAAATAATTCCAAATGTGCACAGAGATCATTATTCATCTATATACTACTTATTTCCCTTTATCAAATTAGGTTTGAACTCTCTTATCATTTTAATTATTATCAAATCATTATTGATTATAAAATATTATTAACTTATGGTTTTTTATTTTATCATTTAAATACCTTTAAAAATAAATATCTTAACAAAATTAAATTTATTAAGTCCAAGTTCAAATCCCAACATCATTAAAATTACTATTATTTTTCATAGTTCAATAAATGAATATTATTTCATTTTATAAAATTTAAAATTATACATACTAAAGTTTATTATCAATTTGTTTTTATGGTGAGGTGTACCAATAAAAAAGGCATGATATATATATATATATATATATATATATATATATATATATATATATATATATATATATATATATATATATATATATATATATATATATATATATATATATAAAAACAAGTCATATATAATGTGACATTGCTTTTAAAAGCTTGTATTTACAAATATGTAATATAAGAAGCATACCAATAGTTTAAACAGGCTCTTATTTAATAAGTGCAGCAAGAGAAAATATTTAAAATCTCTATCTAGAATATTCTTATCCCCAGAACAATTAGTTTTGAGCTTACGGCTCACCTCAGTGAAAAACTAGAAGTATGTGAATGTTCTCATCAAGTGTTTGAATGTTCTAGATCCTCACTGAGGTAAGCCATAAGCTTCAAACCAATTGGTCTGGGAATAAAAGTATTTTAGATAGAGTATTAAAATATTTTTTCTTACCACACTTATTAAATAGAAGCTTGTTCAGCTATTGATATGCTTCCTATATATATATATATATATATATATATATATATATATATATATATATATATATATATATATATATATATATATATATATATATATATATAAAAATATATATAAAGAAATAGAGGCCGAAATAGACAAAATTCACATAAACTATCAATAGACATATTACACTCACTTTTTCTATTAGAAAACCATTATATAAAACTTTATTTTTTGACAAATATTAAAATTAAGATATAGAACCAAATCCAAATTAGTTGCAAATGCAGTCATATTAATTTTAGCAAAATCTGAAGACAGTTTCTCATTCTTGATATCTTTTATAGATGGTTAACTCTGAATGTTGCCAGTAAACACAATACAGCTTGTTTCCCCTATGTTAGAAAACCATTAAGAAAAGTTTTTGTTACAATCATACATTAAAACTGAGTTTATTAACATATATTAAAATCATTTTTATGCAAAAAAAGGAGCCAGACAATACAGGTGCCTGTAATAACCAACTATGAAGTGTATGGTTTGACATTTAATGTTTCTTAGATATGGTATATAATAATTAACTTTACATTTTTAATATATTGCATTTTAGTTAATAAATTCATACTAGTTTTTAAGAATGCATTATCAACATTATCCATATAAAAGATTAAATATTAGCTGATTAAAAGCATGAATGTGTCAAAACTAACTATATATTTTTATAGCACTTAATAAAAATACTGTTTTATTTAAATACATTTATTTTATCCTGTTTTGCTTTTAAAAAAGGGGGGGAAATTGTTATAGATTAATAAATTGTTTCCCTCCCATTTCAGTGCTTCAAATTATTGTAAATAAGCAGAATGAATACATATTAAAAGAGTTTAATCTAATACCATAAACAGTATGACATTAAATTGTGAATTTATTTATTTTAAACATCTTCAAGCTCAATCCAATCAATATCAAAATCAGAAACAAGATACATAAAATGTGATAATAAACAAATTAATTATACATGAATATAAATGTCTATTTATTTTAAAATCTTTGGTTAATTAAACATAACAGAAAATTATTCAAAGCTTCAATATAGAAATTGTAATGAGTTTCATGTGTAGATATACTAAATAAACATTTCCATGTGTTTATTTCTTTTAAATAAATAAACAATAAAGATTTCAAAGTGTGAACTATAATAATCATATTTTTTTTAGTTTTAATACATTATTTAAATTTAATATCTAAAAATGAATATGTTTGAAATATGTAATCACTTTATATTTGATGTATTTATAGAATTTCATATATATATATATATATATATATATATATAGATTCTATATGATATATATATATATATATATATATATATATATATATATATCATAAGAATCTGTTTATAAATCATTATAACTATCCCAACAATGAAGTTATTAAACCAGTACATCTCACCTATGCCAAATACATCACATTCTGGGTTTTTAGTATTTTATTGATATGTTTTTTACTGATATCACATAAGATAAATAACATTATTTCATGATAATTATTGGTCTTTTTTATTCTCTTTTTTTTTTGTAAATTTTAATAATAGATGTTTTTTTTTAAAAAAAAAGAAAGCATATATTATAAAGAACCACACAATTCTAAAACAAAATCCAATATTTCAAAAAGTTCTCCATGGAACCCATAAAGGCCCATAGTCTTCTTTTTAATAAAATAGTAAGAAAAAGTAATTGCTTTATCATTCTTGATTATATCTGCCCAAATCAAATTAGTCAATTATATATGAATTAGTCAATTATATATATTGTAACAGTATACATATATGCCGTTACATCATATCAAATAAAATTGGAAAAGACCTATACATAAAATTGCCCTCAAATAAAAATATATATATAAAAAGAAACTTTAATCATTTCATTTAAATTAATATATTGAATTGGGTCCATTCAATGGAAACTCTTCTATTGGATTTTAACCTTTTTTAAACATAATTTTAATTTTATATTTTTATTTATTATGTGAACAGATAGGTCCTTCCAGCAGAAGGAAAATATCATCGATAGCAGAACATGCCTGGATGATAGGTCCATCCCATGTCTAGCTCACTCTGTCTCAGGGTCCAGCATATTTACTTAACACATAAAGTAACTTATACAATAATTGACTGATGATGCAGTGATAAGAGAGGAAAACAAAATAGACAAAATAACAATTAAGGCTAACATTAATATTTTTTTTTAAAAAACACAAGTATATAATATAACACAATAATATTAAAATTTACATATAAAAAAAATAAAAGTAATTACTTAGGTTAAATTATGATAGTCATTCATTAATTATAGTTCATTCATTTAAATATAAAAAGTTTAAACTGTGATCAGAATATATTTTAAATTTTTTTACCAAGGGTTTCATTGTGTGTATTTTTCAACTAGTTGGCTTTCTGGTTCTCCATTGATGGCTTCATGGCTTGTTTCCATTCTGTGACTCAGAAATGGGAGAGAAAGTAGAGGTAGCATTTATTTTATGATTATGGCATCAGTTTCCAGCATTTTTTCTTAGTGAGATAGTTGACTTGTGGAGGTTTTTTGGGGCCTGAACTCCAAATTAATACATCTGCAAGTCTAAAACACTTATTGCTAGTTTTGCATCTTGTGCAATAAGATTCTCTGCAGCAGTAATTGATTGATTTATTACTTACTGCATTTACAAATCTGAATATCTGGATCTCGGGCTGTTTGGATTCTGCATTTTGTACGAACTGAATATTAATATTCCAAACAGATGAACAATCTAGAAAATTGCAGCCCCAACTGATGAACAATAGAGAGATCATCTTATGTGTATTTTTTTCTATACTTGTAGTTTCTTATCATTATTTTTTAATTTAGATTTTAACTTGAAATGTCTTTTAATTAAATTTCCATTTCTGGTTATCTTAATCCATTTCTTAAATTCATCTAAACTTTTTCGATAAGATAGTTTACAGTTCTTTTTTAATTAATACAACTATTGATTTTGATTCTATTATTAATCAAAATCTTATACACTAATTACATAATGAAAGTTATTATTATTATTTTTTTTACAAACAAATTTTTACAGACTAACTTTATTCTAAATTTTATATATTTATTTAGTTTTTACTTTTTAAAAGCTCTGTAGATTAAAAAAAAAGAGAGAGAAAGTTTTAATTGTTCTTTAATTTTATTATACATTTCTCTCCTACTAACAAGTTTTATTCCAAGAAAATTATGATGCTGTAATTTTTTCCTTTTTGTTTTTTTAAATAAAATCATCATGTCACTTATAATTTAATTTTCCTAAAAAAATTACAAAACATGTAAAGCTGAATAGTGGTACAATATATATATATATATATATATATATATATATATAATGCACAGATGGCAAAACATGTATGCTGAATATATACAATATATATATATATATATATATATATATATATATATAATGCACAGATGGCAAACTAATTATATAATTATTTAAAGTTAAAAATCTAAAAACGAGATTGATTTTAATATAAAAGAACATTAAAAAAAGCTGTTAATTAGTTATTTTTAATCGTAGAATGGAAATATTTTATATAATGCATTATAGCAAACAAGTCCTTGGGCATAAAGTCAGATAAGAGATAAATTAAAAAAATACTAGGGATAAAAATTTGAGTTCCCACTCTAAAGCAAGCTGGCCAATAACAATGAAAATAAACACATGGTCTATAGAGAAAAGTCATCATTGCCAATACAAACAATGCCAAATAAGGCAAGATTGATTCTGGAATTTGGTAATAAGAATTCAAAGTGATATAAAAAGAAAAGGTTCTTTAGCATTTTCCACCCAATGACCTATTACCCTGAAGCCATATCAGTCTGATCTTCCGATATTTAAGATAATGTCTCCAAATGATTTGTGGACAAATGCAATCACTAAAATTTGTCCTCAGATCATGTGGATCCAGCATGTTAAAGATTGCAGGATTAGATTGATATGCCTTCAGGATAATACATCATTGCTTGGAAAATACTAAAGATGACTATTGGGTAGAAGATGACCATTGGGTAGATAATGAGCACCACCATGTTTGTTGTTCCTGGAAAAAAAAATGTTCATGCATGCGTCAAAATAATTTAAAAATTAAAAGTACACCTGGGTCTCTTCTTATGTGGACTTATTTAACGCGATTTTGAAGTTACGCGATTCATGTTTATTTGGAAGTCGAACTCAGATAATGTGCTATTATTTTAAATAATAAATTTCACGCACTTATGTCATATTGAAAGTAATAGCTCATTATTGGAATTCGACTTACATCTTAGAAATTTCAATATTTTCAATGCATTATAATAGTAAGATTGTATGCAATAATGAAATTAAAATCATGATTTCCACATTTTATATATACACACATTAAATTTTACAAGATTATAATGTAAATTTGTTCAAACATTGTGCGCGTTAATTTTGCATTTTAAATCACATTCTGTTTTGCTTTTTAAAAAAAAATGTAATCAATTATTAATCATTTAGTGTCCGCAAGTTTATTTTTAAAAGGGGAGTAATAGCAGTGGGCACACTTAAATGTGACAATTAAAAATTAAAATCTGATTTTTAATTGTAATTAATAATTTAAAAATTACTTATGGTGACTTGAAATTAATGTGATATGAAACATAATTTGATTTTTAAACGGAATTGAAAATTAAAAAGTTAAAGCCAAAAATAAGAATTTAATTTTTAGTTGTTAGTTTCATAAACAATTAATAAAATCATCTCAAAGATTAATTACTAATTACGTTGTCACCAGAAAACCATTAACATTAACCCAACATAAGTGTGAAGTTGGCACTAGTTGCATTTCCTCTTGTGAAGAATCTGATTTTTTACCAGTTCGCAAATGAACCTGTTTATTGGCAAATAGCGATAATAATTAAAACATGTATAAAAAAACGTAAATTACTGTACTGTAAATTATGCATAAAAATATATTATTTTGAATAAAATTAAATATTTTAGTTAAAAAAAGTTTGTCTTGTATCAATTTTTTTCAAATTTGAAATTTTTTATTAGTTATATTTTATTTTCTTATTTTTTTTGCGCGCAAATTTTAAAGTAATTTTACATTGGTGCTTTGCTTTTATGCGACTTTTGAAAAATTGCAGTCCATATCCTTTCAAGATAAGTTACGTCTATTTTTGCGCGATTTTGTTTGCGCGTGTTTTCTGATGAACCTATCTATCACGTAAAACGAGACCCAGGTGTAATTAAATGTAAATGTGATAATTTAAAAATTGAAAGTAATTAAGTGTAAATTTGATAATTGCATAAGTATGTACAAAATTGTTTTTGTAACTTTAAATTAAATGGCTAAATAAAAAGTACTATGAATTTTTATAACAAATGTACTTGAATGAAAAAATAAGTTATCTTTACAACATTACTGGTGGTATTTAACTCTATTTTCATGTTAAAAATATATAAAATAAACAGTTTGAAAATATCCCTCATTTTTGACTGAAAATTAGAAATGACAGTGCATATGCTGGAATTGGCGGGGGGCTCCGATGTTTTTGCTGGGTCGAAGGCACAGCCAATATGTGCTCTAGTCTCAAAACACCTACATTATGATTTACAAAATCACTGACAATGCCAGACATTGTATTACTCTCATAGATGTAATTTTTATAATTGCGGATGAATTTACAAAAAAAAAATTCTGTATAATATAATTCAGAAATTAAAAATAAAATTAATTAATTATGCATTTTTAAAAACAAAAATGATAGTTAACAAGATCTCAACAAAAAAATCAGTAAACATGTGACTACTGTCATTATTAATGGCAACCTGGAGAATAAAAGGTACTCTATATTACAAATATTTTAAAAAGAAACAAAAAAATAAAATAAAAAATGTACTTGCATGAAAATGGTATATTGAATATATGTCTAAATACATAATAGTACATAATATACATCAAAATAATTTTCAAATTAAAAGTAATTAAGTGTAAATTTGATATATTAAAAAGATACTTTATATTGCAAATTTTTAATGAAAAAAATGAAAATGGAAAAAAAAACCATGTACATGCTTACGTCAAAATAAGTAATTAAGTGTAAGATTGATAATTGCAAAAATATTAACAAAATTTTTTTTGTAAATTTAAAATTAATAGACGATATCAGGTACTTCTCCCAACTTAATATAAATTTTGCATTAATGGCGACCTTGGAGAATAACTTAAAAGGTGCTATATTATGCCATTTTTAGTCGAATTTATAATATAATATATTTCAGAATTTAAAAACTATCAAAAGTAATTAATTGTATTTCTTATAATTGTGGATGAATTTACAAAAAAAAAATTTCTGTATAATATATTTCAGAAATTAAAATAATATTAATTAATTGTACTTTTTATAATTGCAGAAGAATTTACAAAATAATATACATCGAAATGACATTATTTATTTGAAACAAAAATGAAAATTATTTACATATAACTATGGTGGACTGAATTGAGATATGTATTCTAAAATTGCACATAAAGGATCAGATTTATCTGACCACCTCCACATAAATTCACTCAAATATGAGTCCAGGAGCTGCCATGCTGTCCCTCTATGTTTTTATTATGCCATTTGACCGAACTCCACAATCTGTCAATATTTTGTGTATGTGCACCGGTTAAGACATCTATGAAGTTGTTCATGTGGTTAACTCAATGGTGTTCATATCCAGCCTCAGCTAACTCTTTGCTCTTATATTCTTTCCAGCAATTGCTGTAAATTGTTGAGCCTTGGTGCACAATTTGTAAAATGTCTTGCATGAGAATTTATGCACTTCTATCTCTAATGGCTACAATAAAACATTTATCAGTCTTTCTGCATATGCCACCAAATAGCCATTGCTGTGGCAGGACTCTTCCAGCATTGTTCTGCTTTGTGAACATGCTTTTGTCAATCTCCACAATTGTGTCAGGATCTCCAATTTTACAGCTTTCATTTTTTAATATTTTCCACGTAATACTCCATGGAGGTAGTTGCTCCAATCAACAAATGTTTTGTCAGCCATATACAATTGCTCCACACAAAAGGCTATGGATGTTAATTCTCTGGACCACCTGCATATGAAACATGGTGACAAAAGGAATTTTGGAGCCCTCGAACTATGTCCCTTTTCTTATTGCAATTTGGAACAGACAATCTTTCAAATAACATTGCTATTGCTTTACAGAATTGTGTATATATTTTTTCATTTCTAGGCCATTTTGACATAGTTTCCTATTGGGGAGAACTCCATGGTCTTGAAAGAAAATAATAGCTTCTTTTTCGGTACTTGGCAAATAAGTTTCAGCCATTTGTAGCAAAAATAGAAATATGACAGAATGAAAAAATCAGTGTGAAGCCATGAGTAGCAAAATCACAAAAGACAGGCAAATATCAAAATTTCCCAAAGCTCTTACCAATTTTTAAATCATGCAGATCAAAAAAAATTGATTCTCACATGGATTAATCATTCCAGTGTCTCAGTTTCCATGACAATGTTGTCACGTTATGATCGATGATGTCTACCGAATGGAAAATCGGTAGGTGTAATACATCATCAGTTAAATAATACTAAAGTACTGTAACAGTCAGAATCGTCAATCTCGCTAACACACTGCAGAATTCAAACCCCAGACACAAAACTGAACATTCTAGGAGGGGTTGCCTTCTAGATATACTAAGTTCGAATCTAAAGTCCAAATTTCACAGTGCCATCTACATGATAACGCATCTGATGCCACTACTAGTATAACCTTTGACCGATGCCTGGTGGTCAAGGAGAAACAAAAGACTCTAAACTAAAAGAAGCTTGGGTGGGTAATTAACATCTATGGATTTACAAAAGAAATGCAGAAAAAAATATATATATATATAGAGAGAGAGAGAGACCGAGACAGTGATAGGAATCAATAAAATAAGATATCAAATTTAGTTTTAAATAATTTCACAAAATTTATTCATATAAATCATATATATATAATGCCACTGTCTGCTTATATGAGACAGGGATGCATATTAAATAATTGTTGGCATTATATTTCAATAAATGACAAAAAGGTTTTAAAGCAAGGTGATATATTCTATTCTTCGGGTTAATGTGCTTGATGAGATAGGAACATATGCGAGGTGCTTTGAACAATTATACAAGTCTAAGAAAATATTTGAAAATTAAGTGTACTAAAATATTTATTGATTTCGAGAATAGCATGGACAAAAGCTTACTAAGCAATAAAGTGGGAATGTGATCAAAGCATTTATTTGAGAATAATAATAATAGAGTTGCATTGGGAGGTCAGTATTGCTAATAATGAATTTATTAAAGTTGGAGGGTGTGACATGTTTAAGTCACAGATGCTTTGTAAAATAAATATAAAATAGAACAATATCGAATATCCGGAATGATTTTGGAGGGCGTCTCGCCGCTAACCCATAGGAAAGTATTTTGATGAACAGCCGAAACTTAGCAAGTGGGTGATGATTGCGTTTAATTCCCAGGTGTGTCACTTGGGGATACACTCTGCCTGGAAAACGCAAACACAGAGAATGGACTTAGCCATGTAAAGAATCCTTGGAAAAGTAAAACAAAGTGGTCTCAACAACCAATTCATGTACCAGCAATACGAGACTAGTATATATAAAACATCTAAATGGGTTTTACTTGGATTAAGAGAAATGCCCAATCAAATTCCCAAAAATTCATTTAAAAGGGTCCGCACATTCTCGACATCAATGAGGAACTTTGTAATTAAAGTAGAACACGGTAATTAAAATATGAAAATTCATGATTGCGGGTTTGAAAAGTAAGTATAAATTTATATACGCAATCATGCATTTGGGGACACATTTAATCATTGACCTCGCACATACTCTCATATTAGATTAAAATCAATAACATGTAGATTTTAAACTATGTGATTATATTATATATTAAAGAAAAAAATCGCCCTCGAATGAGTGATTTGCAAGATAATAAAAATTGGAAATTATTTAGAAATTTAAAATATGCCTTTATAGCGGTGTCTTAGTTTCAACAAAAAGAATAATTCACTCGGTCAAAGATGATTCTGACACATTATCATAATAAAATAACAGAAAGCTTAATAAATAGAAAATATTAACCCAAGGATAGAGAAAAATGTTGAGTATATTTAAACACGTTAAAGAAATACATAATGAAGTTATGTGAAATATAAGAAAAACAATTTTAAATAACTATAGCATGTTAGTTATCACAAGAGCTCTTGGGCTAATTTAGGGTTACCTCTGGAGAAGCATTTTATGTAGATTGATGGTCAGCAGGTTTTTATATAATTTAACAGCAAAATCTGGAAATGTTCATATTTTTGCAGCAGCAGCAGTTCCGGGGTTCCTTATGTGATAGCTTTTGATGGTCTGGAGCATTGGCTGGCTCTTCCAAGGGAACATAGTCATCTTGACGCCTCTACTCTGTCATGTCAAGGTTAGCAAATTATTAAAAAAGAACTCAGAAAGATTTCTCTTAGAAACATTAGAAGAATAGAGAACAAAAAAAAATCCTCCTTTTTATAGTAGAATTTAACAATAGAACTGCCCTGGAGCATTACAAAAATATATCAGACTTATCAGCTGTAATCATCCGAATGTCTAAAGGAATTCAACATTAATTAATTTCTTTTGTTACTTTCCCTGCCGACATTCGAATTACAAACTAGATTTAATTAAAAATTACTTTTATTAATTTAAAAAAACCTTAAGTGGACATCTGCTGTTTTTAGATAAACTTATATAACATTAACTAATTACAACATGAAACAATTAAACTATTGTCCCTCATTTATTTTAACAGAAATATTTGGAATAACTTTTATTAAATTAAGGAAAATGATTTTACTTTTTAAATTGCAATATTTGAATCTATTTACTAAATGAATATTTACTAAATGAATTTTATTTTAAATCAAAATACATTACGATGGTAATATATTTGTAAATAGATTCAAACAAAATAACTTTAACAATTTATAATTTTGATATGTTTTAAAATGCATATCATAGTGTGTGCGCAATTACGACTTATATAACCTACTTTTTAATAAACCAAAATTATGTGAATATATACATAATCTATAATCTTTTATTTATTTGGGAATGAATTATATATCTAATATGAGCATTGTACTCATGGTTTAAAATTAGGTGGGATTTTCAGTATATAAGCATATTGCAGACACACTACAATAGATTGGGGTTCAAACTAAGGTATGAGGGTAGGAAATAGGTGAGAAAAGGTGAAACGAAGATCTGCAAAGCAGACCTTACTGTTTCACATTCTCTTAGTGACGGAACAAAAAAAATTGTTAAAAAAAAAGATCTTACAACAGGTGTCCACCTATGAAGCCTGCATAAATAAAAAAATTTACAAGATAACCCATAATGTACAGGATATAAATATAATGAAGAAACAAAACTGAATTATATACCCGGATCATATTAATAAATCTACCATCTAGCGAACATTTTCTATTATCTCCCCCCTTCAACAAAATTTTATTTAACAAATCTAATAGATTAACATTGTTTATATCCGATCTCCTTTTTATATTATCCTGTGACGTGTCCATTTCTTTTTTGTTGTTGTTTTTAAAAAAAACTACGATAATCCTGGGTCTGGTGGGTAATAACTGCTTTGATAATTTGATGACTGCAGTCTTGGATTATCAAGTCTCTTTACCTTGTCTGGTGGTTCTTTGTCCCAGGGATTGAAATCCAGAGTGGTTGTTAATAACTGTAGCTTTAGGCTGTCGCAATTTTTTTGCCTTATCGGGTGGCTCCTTGGCCTATGGGCTGAAATCCAGTGCCATCATTGTTTTCACTATTTCCTTTATTCGATATATTCTTGCTATATCAGGTGGGATATATTCCTGGTTTTCCTTAAGTACTTTGATGTTGGTGGTAAGCATCATTAGCTGGGTTTGAATCCCTAGATCTCGTACATTCATGGCTGGAAATATCTCGTCTAAATACAGTTGTGGACATTTTTTGACTTTGTGAAAAAATTTTATGTGATGAAGCTTGGTTAGCTGGGTTTGATGTCCTGTGCCCCGGACATCATTTGCTGGAAATATTATTTCCAAATGAAGTTTGCGACAGTTTTTTACTTCATGAAATATTTTAACGTCACAAGCTTGGTCAGCTGAGTTGGATGTCCTAAGTCTTGGATATCCTTTGCTGGAAGCACCCTTTCCAAAAAAAGCTTGGGACATTCTTTAACCTCATGAAATATTCTAGTGTTGAGCTTGGTTGCTGAGTTCGAGGTCCCAGGTCTGGTGTATCAGTCTTCTTTGCGGAATCATTTGTCTCAACTTTCTGGTTCAGGAGTTTATCTGCCATCTCTTGCTACCCAGAGAGGAGTCTGTACAGCTCTCTTAGTTCCTCACCTCTTCTTCAGCTTTCTTCTGCCCATCTTTTTGCTTTTTTTTCACCTTGCTTAAACAATTCTATAATAGTCCAGAAATGGACCTCATTAGTATCCATATTTTCCATGGCCTTGGATGTTACTGTGATCGATGATGATTTTTTTTTATTTTATTGCTAACTATATTATCCTAAACACAAACTTTTTACGTTTGATTTCAAATTTTATTAATGGCTAATAGGCTATCTCCCTCTCGGTTCTGTTGGCCTAATTGCTGCTTTTACATTTATCACTAAAACCCCAACTACTGCCCTTTTACTATTAGTAAAAGTTCTTGTTTAATCTGCTGCCAACATTTATATTTTACTGTCCGTACATAAAAAATTTCTTAAATTCTATCTGTCAAATTGTTTTGCTAAAATATATTTTTAAACTCAAGCAACTTTATTTATATATATAAACATTCGCTCGATCCGGGTATAATTATTTCTTCCCTCTTATTTAAGATTTGCAAACATATATATTTATTTACATAATTATTGATCCGATTCACGTCTCATTATTTGGTCTAAGAAAATTTACACATGTTGAAAAAAAACAAATTACATATAAAAGAATTTAGCCTGGTGACAAAATTTATTTTAGAATTAACTCCGTTTAATGAAATTACTCTTGGGCGCCATGTTACCAGTTAAAAGGATCCATAGACTGTTAGCTTCCGAAAATGAATTTTAATAACTATTCCATTTAACTACGGGCACTTGTTACAACATTCACATTTTTTTTTATTACAAAAATTTGATTTATGATTATTTCTGAATTCCACATGATAGCCTATTACATATCTAGGTCATTACCATACAAAATTATTATTATGCTATCTTGTGCATTGAGCCAATAAAACTTTATTTTGATAGAAAATACAATATTTGAAATATTCATAGATTGTCACAATATTCACTTGGGACAATATTTAAGTAATTCATGCCATGCATATATAGTGTGTCGTAAGTGAAACAATAAATACAGATAAATACAGATGGCTCGTATCGCACTATAGCAAGTTTGGAAAAATTCTGATTATACAGTATAAGTAATTGAATACCCGAGTCAAACAAAATATATGAAATATACACACAAATAAACAATATAGATAACATAGAGTTTGAAAATATTATATATATCAAAAATATAAAGGATTTGAATGATTAAATACGAAACAAAATGCTAACATTAAGCTACAGGGATGTGGGTGTTTAACTAATTAAGATCTACAGGGATGTGGGTGTTTAAATATTTAAGGCTCCATGTTTGGGCAAGCCATGGACCCGGAAAAAAAAATTTACTATGTAACAGTCAGAATTTTCTATCTCGCTAACACACTGCATAATTCAAACCCCAGACACAAAACTGAATATTCTATGACGGGTTGCCTTCTAGATATACTAACTTTGAATCTAAAGTCCAAATTTCACAGCGCCATCTATGTGATAACGCATCTGATGCCACTACTAGTATAACCTTTGATCGGTGCCTGGTGGTCAGGGAGAAACAAAAGACTCTATACTAAAAGAAGCTTGGGTAACTAATTAACGTCTATGGATTTACAAAAAAAATGCAGAATATATATATATATATATATATAGACCAAGACAGTGATAGGAATCAATAAAATAAGATATCAAATTTAGTTTTAAATAATTTCACAAAATTTATTCATATAAATCATATATATATAATACCACTGTCTGCTTATATGAGACAGGGATGCATATTAAATAACTGTTGGCATTATATTTCAATAAATAACAAAAAGGTTTTAAAGCAAGGTGATATATTCTATTCTTTGGGTTAATAGCATTATGATAATATGCTTGATGGGATAGGAACATATGCGAGGTGCTTTGAACAATTATACAAGTCTAAGAAAATATTTGAAAATTAAGTGTTCTAAAATATTTATTGATTTTGAGAATAGCACGGACAAAAGCTTACTAAGCAACAAAGTGGGAATGTGATCAAAGCATTTATTTGAGAATAATAATAATAGAGTTACATTGGGAGGTCAGTATTGCTGATAATGAATTTATTAAAGTTGGAAGGTGTGACACGTTTAAGTCAGGGATGCTTTGTAAAATAAATATAAAATAGAACAATATCGAATATCCAGAATGATTATGGAGGGCATCTCGCCGCTAACCTGTAGGAAAGTATTTTGATGAACAGCTGAAACTTAGCGACTGGGTGACGATTGCGTTTAATTTCCAGGTGTGTCACTTGGGGACACACTCTGCCTGGAAACTGCAAACAAAGAGAATGGACTTAGCCATGTAAAGAATTCTTGGAAAAGTAAAACAAAGCAGTCTCAACAACCAATTCATGTACCAGCAATACGAGACTAGTATATATAAAACATCTAAATGGGTTTTATTTGAATTAAGAGAAATGCCCAATCAAATTCCCAAAAATTCATTTAAAAGGGTCCACACATTCTCGACATCATTGAGGAACTTTGTAATTAAAGTAGAACACGGTAATTAAAAATAAGAAAATGCATGCTTGCAGGTTTGAAAAGTAAGTATAGATTTATATACACAATCATGCATTTGGGGACACATTTAATCATTGACCTCGCACATACTCTCATATTAGATTAAATTCAATAACATGTAGATTTTAAACTATGTGATTATATTATATATTAAAGAAAAGAATCGCCGTCGAATGAGTGATATGCAAGATAATAAAAATTGGAAATTATTTAGAAATTTAAAATATGCCTTTATAGTGGCATCTTAGTTTCAACAAAAAGAATAATTCACTCGGTCAAAGATGATTCTGACACATTATCATAATAAAATAACAGAAAGCTTAATAAATAGAAAATATTAACCCAAGGATAGAGCAAAATGTTGAGTATATTTAAACACGTTAAAAAAATACATAATGAAGTTATGTGAAATATAAGAAAAACAATTTTAAATAGCTATAGCATGTTAGTTATCACAAGAGCTCTTGGGTTAATTTAGGGTTACCTCTGGAGAAGCATTTTAGGTAGATTGATGGTCGGCAGGTTTTTATATAATTTAACAGAAAAATCTGGAAATGTTCATATTTTTGCAGCAGCAGCAGTTCAGGGGTTCATTATGTGATAGCTTCCATTGGTCTGGAGCAGCAGCTGGCTATTCCAAGGGGACATAGCCATCTTGACGCCTCTACTCTGTCATGTCAAGGTTAGCAAATTATTAGAATAGAACTCAGAATGATTTCTCTTAGAAACATTAGAAGAATAGAGAACAAAAGAAAAACCTCCTTTTTATAGTAGAATTTAACAATAGAACTGCTCTGGAGCATTACAAAAATATATCGGACTTATCAGCTGTAATCATCCGAATGTCTAAAGGAATTCAACATTAATTAATTTCTTTTGTTACTTTCCCTGTCGACATTCGAATTACAAACTAGATTTAATTAAAAATTACTTTTATTAATTAAAGAAAACCTTAAGCGGACATCTGCTGTTTTTAGATAAACTTATATAACATTAACTAATTACAACATGAAATAATTAAACTATTGTCCCTCATTTATTTTAACAGAAATATTTGGAATAACTTTTATTAAATTAAAGAAAATGATTTTACTTTGCAATATTTGAATCTATTTACTAAACATATATTTACTAAATGAATTTTATTTTAAATCAAAATACATTACGATGGTAATATATTTGTAAAGAGATTCAAACAAAATAACTTTAACAATTTATAATTTTGATATGTTTTAAAATGCATATCATAGTGTGTGCGCAATTATGACTTATATAACCTACTTTTTAATAAATCAAAATTATGTGAACATATACATAATCTATAATCTTTTATTTATTTGGGAATGAATTATATATATAATATGAGCATTGTACTCGTGGTTTAAAATTAGGTGGGATTTTCGGTATATAAGCGTATTGCAGACACACTACGATAGATTGGGGTTCAAACTAAGGTATGAGGGTAGGAAATAGGTGAGAAAAGGTGAAACGAAGCTCTTCAAAGCAGACCTTACTGTTTCAGTACCAATGGTTTTTTTAGTATTTTCCAATCAATGACATGTTGACCTAAATCCATATCAGTCTGATCTGCTGATATTTAAGATAACATCTCCAAGTGATTTGTGGAAAAATTCAATCGCTAAAATTTGTCCACAGATTACGTGGACCCAGCACATTAAAGATTGCATAATTAGATTGATATGCCTTCAGGGTAATATGTATTTGGTTGGAAAATGCTAAAGATGACCATTGGGTAGATAACAAGCACCACCATGTTTGTTATTCCTGAAAAAAAAAATTGTACATGCATGAATCTAAATAATTTAGAAATTAAAAGAAATTAAATGTAATTTAATCAAATTTGATAATTTAGAAATTGAAAATAATTAAATGTAAATTTGATAATTGCAAAAATTTGTACAATTTTTTTTTTTTGTAAATTTAAATTAAATGGACAAATAAAGAATATTACCATTTCTTATAACACAAAATAAATAAATAAATAAATAAATGTACTTGAATGAAAAAATAACTTATCTTTACAAAATTACCGATGGTATTTAACTCAATTTTCATGTTAAAAATATATAAAACAAACAGTTTGAAAATGTGGCTCATTTTTTGACTGAAAATTAGAAATGACAGTGTGCAGCGCTGGTATGGGTGGGGAGGGGGGCTCTGATGTTTTTTCCGGGCTGAAGGCACAGCCAATACATGCTATAGTCTCAAAAAACCTATAATATGATTTAAAAAACCACCGACAATGTTAGACATTGTATTACTCTCGTTGATGTAATTTTTATAATTGCAGATGAATTAACAAAAAAAAATTTCTGTATAATATAATTCAGAAATTAAAAATAAAATGAATTAATTATGTTTTTTAGAAACAAAAATGAAAGTTAACAAGATCTCAATGAAAAAATCAGTAAACACGTGACTACCGGCATTATTAACTGCAATCTGGAGAATAACTTAAAAGGTACTCTATATTATGAAATTTTTTTAAAAAGAAACAAAAAATCAAAAAAAAAAAGTACTTGAATGAAAATAGTATATTGAATATATGCTTTTTATTTTTAGGTTTTATTTTTTTTAATGCATACAATTAATAGATAAATTGAATAAAATGTATCAAAAAAACACAAAGTAATGGTTATCTATTGATAATGTGTAACAAAGAAGTCTCATGTTTTAAAAACAAATAATTAAACATTTAGAATGTTTGATATCTGTTAAAACTATTAATGCTGATATAAGAATGACTTTTGAGTGGTCAGCAATACAAAGAATGAAGGAAAAATATTGTGATTGATAGTTCCAAATCTCTATTAACTGCTGTATATAATTTGCCTGCATTTCTCAAGGAGAGAGAAAATAAAATGATTACAGCTACAAAATATGCATATTTTAAAATAATATTTGACAAAAAAGTTCTTACATTTAAACATGGGTTGTCTAATTAGTTGTCAGCCAGAACTGTAAATATATACATTTCTTTATCTGCTTTGGGACATTTAAAAAGAAAGAGACTTCAACTTTACAAAAAAGGAAGTCTATATATACTTTATTTCACATATGGCTAATATATATGGTATTTATTATTAATGTTACTTAAAATTTATATTAAGGATTATTAATATTTAAACAGCATTAAATTGTTGCACATGCACTTTGGATTTTAACTATAAAATGAATGAATACTAACATTTCAACCACATGATAAAGTCTTTGAAAAAGATAAAATGACCATCTATCTTTTTGAACCCAAACGCTTTTATATGGGCGAATCTTAAGTGTTTGAAAGTGAAAGCATGAAGATATTAAATAATCACTTTAAATTACTCCAAAGACTTTATCATCTGGTTGAAGTGTTAGTATTCATTCATTTTATATTTAAAATCCAAAGCGCATGTGCAACAATTTAATGCTGTTTAAATATTATTGTTTATAAAAAAAACATCGTGCTATATAAAATAATTGACTTATTAAGGATTATTATAAATTGGAAATTCAATGTGATAGCTTCCATTTTCTGTATAGAATTATAACGTTAATTAAAAATCTTAATAGTTTGGGGTATAAACTTTAATAGTTGATTAATATTTCGAGATAAGGAAGGCTATTGTTGAAATTGCATACGTAATTACTAGTTAGGTTTTTTTTTTTTTTGTTTGTTTAAAAAGCAGCAAGAAATAAATTTCATCTGCTCAATAGATTATATTTAAAATAGGATAATTTAAAATTTTGAGAATTTACATTGCTTAAAGTAAAGTAAGTATATTCTTAAAGGAGAGTCTTAAATGTTAATTTTTGTATATATGCATATAGATGTGTGTTTACTAATATGAATTATATAGTTATCCAAGCTCTCAATAATTGATTTAAATAATTAATAGTAATATTTGGGAGATGTGTAATAGGAAAAATAATAGTAGTATTGACAAATCATAAGAAAATGATATAATCTGGATTTAATAAACCATTTAATCACATAACTTTAATTCTATTATTATAATTTTGTCAGCTGATTGTAGATTAAAGTATTGGCCAGACAACATTATTTTTAGTTGCCTATTAATGGATTAGACCTTCTGATGAAGAGCTCATTATGCACCTATCATTTGATGAATAATTGACTAGTAACTTTTATCATTGTTTACTTATTGATATATATATATATATATATATATATATATATATATATATATATATATATATATATATATAAAACTGAAAAAAAGATTCAAACACATCATTGTCATTGTTGTATATTTATATTGGACTATTTCTATCATCTAATATATGTATTGAATGTCTTTAGAAAAAATTAACTTTATTTAAATATTCTAAATACATTCAACTGTTAATAATAGTACATCACAGGTTAATATATGCACAATGTTTTGAGAGGTATTAGTCTCCCCTCTTCTTCAGGTGTATCTGGCCTGACCAATGATAGTACTAGCATGGGATTCAAATCTGGGTCCTTAGATTCTTGAGTTTTGAATCCTTAGATTCTTGAGTTTTGAATTTTAAGGTAACGCTCTAACCAACTGGTTAAAGCATTACCTTAAAATTCAAAACTCAAGAATCTAAGGACCTAGGTCCATATCCCATGCTAGTACTGTCACTGGTCAGGCCAGCAACACCTGTAGAAGATGGGAGACTAATACATCTCAAAACATTTTGCATATAGTAATCTGTTTGATATGCTATTACTAACAGTTGAATGTATTTAAAATATTTAAATAAAGTTAAATTTTTCTAAAGACATTCAATACATATATTAGATGATGGAAATAGTCCAATATAAGAATACAACTAGAATACCATCATCACAACACCTTCCGGAAAACACATCATTGCCATGTTGTTGTTTTTTTATTATAAATAATTAGATATATTTGTAATAATTTAAAATTAAATCATCAATGAATTTTTTTTTGAGAGCAGTTTTTTCTAAAAATATTTAAAAATATAAACTAGACCACAAGGTATATTTCAAGCGAACTAGTCACTTTTGTTAGTCAAGTCACAGTAACACAAATATTCATAAAAAATATGCTCTATACAATTAAAGACATTTGCATCTATTAAATTACAAATGGTCATCCTTTCAAAAAATAAATATATTTTAGATATAAACATCATTGACAAAATAAACTTTACCAATTACATTAAATATTTTATTTTTTATGATATTTATATAATATAATTGCTGAAGATTATTTTATGAGTTATATTAATATGTAAAATAATATTTATTATTTTAAAAAATGGCACTAATAATTTAATATATATACTATTAATGATGTCCAGAACAATTCATAAATAATACATTATGAAATTGAGTAAACATTTAAGACAAAACACATTTAAAATTAAATTTAAACCCATTTAAAATTAAATTTTCAATGTAAATTTATAAATAAGATTTTTATTTATTTATTAAAATTGATTTTGAAACTGATTAACAAGTGACGTACTGTGACACAAAATGAATCACATAATGTTCATTTTATAGGAGTACAATTTAATAAAATTCTCTTTATTTTTTTTAGATTAATATTAAAAAATAAATTAGTATTAATGGACAAATTACACAAAGTGAGGCCTTTGACTTCATGATGATTTTAAAAAAATAAATGTCAGCAAAAATATTTGCCAGAGCTAGATTTTTATTCTTTTTCTTATTTTTAAATAGGCATAATTAGTTTTAATTAACATTTAATTGTAGAATAGAAGCCATACCATCTTATCAGTATGAGTCACAGAATGTCATATACATAAAAAAATAAATTAGTTTATATTAAAAAATGATTGCACCAAATGAAATTTTTTCAGACTTATCAGTAATTATTCTTGCTATTAAAACAAGGATTAATTTATACATATATATCTAATATTTTGGGTAATGTATTGACTCATCAATAAATAAAAATAAAACAATAATTTAAACGTTTGTATTAATATGGGAAGAAATTATAATATTCTAATAACAATAATAAATTTAAATAAATAGTATTATTACGCAAATAAATTTTATATAAATGTTGTTATTGTCAGATGTGTTTATAAACTAACGTAATATTTTTTTGCAGAATATAATCCCATTCAAATTAGCTAAAGGAAATATTATTAGCAAATTTCACCAATTTATTATATAATCCTATTATTAATTTAAATTTATTACATACTGTTAGCCAATTTGTCAAGTTACAAACCTCCTCAATCAAGTGAACTTAAATTGTAGGACAAACTAAATATCCTCGAATAAAATAAAAATAAAATGATGTAATAAAGTATTCTCTCTATTGTTATCATATACCTATATGAATATATACAGTTTAATTTATATTTGTAGTGTAATAAAATGTATATTCATAGAGAGAAAATTGTACATTCAGTAAAGTGAGCAGAACAAAAAAAAAACAACTAGAAGCATTCAACAAAAACTTTATCGTACTTCAAACCACCAGAAATTATCCACTGGTGGTTAGCTTACTAAACTATCCAGAGAAACTGCAGTAAGAATTTAAAATTAGCTGTAACAGATACATAAAAAACTTCTTTAAAACATAAATACAATATGTGTATTTGATAAGTATAATTTTTTCTTAAATGTATATATATTGTTTACATTTTTTTTTTTGGTTATCATTAATAAAATTAATTAATGTAATGTAAGTAGATATATTTATATGTTAGTTAAACGTGTTCATATTAAAACAGGTCTGGTATGTGGTACATAATAATATAGTATGCACAAGTATGTATGTGTATATATATATATATATATCAAAATATTAATATATAACAAACTAACCAGTCCTCTGGTTGAAATATTATATTATTTATTATTTAAAGCTTTATTTTTTTGTTTTTATATATATATATATATATATATATATATATATATATATATATATATATATTTTCAATTCAATTATATATATATATATATATATATATATATATATTGAAAGGAAAGGTAGAAATAAACAGACATAAATTTTATAGATATTTTTAACATTTCATTGTGAATAATAATAACCACTATAAAAATTTAAATTGTTCTGAATTTAAAATAATATTTTATTATAAAATTAAATATTTAAAAGGTTTGATAAATAAATTAATATTGAATTCTGATTTTGAAAATAAATTTAAAAAAAGCATGTTTCTGATAATTGTAAAAATGTCTTATATATTTTGAAATCTTTTTAACTAGTTAAACTGATAAAATTTCCAAAATCTACCTTCTAATTAAAAGTGTTTTTGAAAGAATTAAAATTGGTTTTAATCAAGACAGATTGAACACATTCTGTAATGTGTCTTTATCACAGCAAATGATTCTATAAAACAGGCAAAACTCTCTATATGTACTGCCACTCAGTGCAAGCCAGAATAATCAATGGATGCCAGAAATCTTGTGCATAAAATCCCCATCTAGTGCCTACTCATCCAATATTCCCAGACTAGTTTCTAGCTTGGGGTCTTCATCAGTGAGAAGCCTTGTATCTGAGAGCACTGCACCTAGATCTTAGAATCTAATGCAACCTCCAGCAGCCACCTTTTATCTCTACTTAACTACAAAACCATAAAACTTAAATTAAAAACACTATATTTTCAATCAAAGCTCATCATCTTATATAGTCATATAGGTCTGAACTCAGTTCAAAGTGTATAGGTACTAAACTGAGTTTAGACCTATATGATTATATAAGCTGATGAGTTTGGATTGAAAATATGTTTTTGATTTAAGTATCATAGTTTTGCAGTTACATAGAGTTAAAAGGTGGCAGCTGGAGGATTGCATTAGATCCTAAGATCTAAGTGCAGTGCTCTCAGATCCAAGGCTCCTCACTGATGAAGGCCACAAGCCAAAAACTAGTCTAGCAATATTGAATTAATAGGCACTAGTTGGGGATTCTATGCACAAGCCTTCTGGAATTTATTGATTACTCTGGCATGTACTGAGTAGCAATAGGTATAGAGAGTTTTGCCTGTTTTAATAAAAAATGTGACCATGTTATGTTTATGATTCTATAAAAAGACTGATAAAATGTCAATTCATATTTGGCTTGCAGTTTTTATAAGAACTAATCAGAAGAGTATGGCTTTAATATTTTGAGAAGTATCTGGCCAAATTGGCCAGCTGCAAAGTCCATATAATAGTTTTTGAAAAGAACAGTTTGGTTTTTAGTTTTTGAGAAGCAGTTGGAAGAGTTGCAGAGTTGGTTTCCAAAATTATTCTAATAACCACATTGGTTCAGATGTAACTGAAGTCAGATCAAAGACAGTATTTTCCTCTTTGCTATGCTGGAGTTGATTCATTATGCTGGAGTTGATTCACCTGACATCCACTTTTAATATGACTAGCCTGATTAAATGTAAACAGAAGAGTTTGCTGCTCTGAAGTCTGCCAGTCCAAGACAAGGAAACTGACTCAATGCCAACATTTACATGATTATATCTTCCTGATGATGACAATACCTAAATTATGCTGTTTCCAATGTGACTATAAACTAATCTCACACAGACCAGCAAGCCCATCTAGAGAAACATCAGCAGATGAAGAAATAATTATATGTATGCTATTTCAGCTATATGCATAGATGCAAAGATAAACATATTTACAAAAGTGAGTTGTTTTAAAATAATTCATTTAAAGGACATTTTTAAATTTCTAATATTTAATTTAAAGACATTATGATTAGTTAAATGTGACCTGAGTGGCATTGTATATAATAATGAAATTTTAAATAATTTTCTTAATAAAAATGACATTTTAATAACTGATAGATATATATTAAATGATATTAGTTTAAAATCAGTTATTAAAGGGAAAAAATTAAATTTATATGTTTATATTAAAAAGAAAGAAAGAGTATAAATAAGTAATTTTGCTTGTATATAATTAATTTAATTAAGAATCAAAAATAATTTGTTCACTATCAGGTTTACCACAATGGAATAAATTGAATTTGCTTTTTACATTAAACATCACATATAGATAAATTTTATTTTAAACATTTATAGTATTTTTATACAACTGAAAAGTTTAATCATGTATTTATTTTATATGATGATTGTAATATAAGTCAATTGTACTGCATATTTATGTGTGCATATATATGACAATGCTTGTCAAATAGGACATACATGTAAAATTTAATCATTTTTTGTCATTATTGAATATCAATTGAAGTATATTAATTGTACATTATAACTTGTATGACTGTGTGTATATAAATCTAAACCATTATGTAATAAATTGAATTTTATATTAATCACATATATGTAAATTACAGTGTGATAATTTGTTATTATTGTATGTTAATAAAAATCAGAAGGCTTAAATGATGTGCATAGACTTATTCTAGAACTTAATATTACTTCTTTTTTTTATTGTCCATAAACTAGTGTTCAATTATGATAATTATTCCAGTGGTTCTAAATATTTTAGAATATCTGTTTCCATCATTTCTTGGTCACATACAGTAATAGAGCTTATGTTCTTCTGAGATAGATTTATGCAAGAATGGCTGATATATAAAAGGGTTTATATTTAGTGTTTGGGCTGATTGGCACTAAGAGTATATTTTTAAAGCCCATGCCCTACTTTCAGTTTAGACTTAGAAATTAAGTTTATAGCTGACCAGTACATTAATGGTAGTAAGAGGCCAGAGTATTGATGATAATCAGCATGGCTTGATGTCCCAGCATTAGTATTTTTCTGATTTTTATTATGTATTCTGATAAATAAGCACTTAGTTTGCGCCTCCAAATTAATGGTTAAATAATTGTCCCAAGCTGGCATTGGCTCAATAGTTAGCCTGGACTTCAAAAGGCCCATTTTCAATCCAGTCACCAGATTCACTGTTGATTTTATTCTGATTTAATTGTATTGATTTATTTTAATGATGATATTCCCATCAATGATGTTAATGGATAACTTTTTATATATTGATAGTGCTGGTTGATGATGTATAACTTTTAGTTGCTCTGAGGAGTGATTAGCTGATCTCACAGTGATCTCATTGTCTCATGCTCTCTCTTTGAATATATAAAATGTCTTTTATATTTTGTGATATTAAACATTGCTTTAATATCCTTATTTAAACATATCTTTAATATTTCTTGTACTTTTATATCTTAAATATTATATTATTTGTAAATTTTGTTATTTTAATTGAAATATTGTTAAACTGGGGTTGATGATGATTTACCATTACCCCAGGTTTACCAAAACTTTGTTTATCTTTCCTCAAACCCCCTGACACCCCATCCCATTACAGTATATTTATAATTATATTCAATATTTTTTAAAAATAATTTTAGTTTTGAAAGAAGTTTATTCAAGGAAATATATATAGGAAGATTTATTATTGATGGCTTTTCACAGTATACATGGTTATTCCAGATTAACAAACAGCAAAATTTTATCAATTTTTTAAATAAAGGTTTCAGGTAGGGCTAATACATAGAGACCCTCATGCTCTTCGATAGCGATGAGGTTGCAAATAACTTCAGACATTTTTTCTCTTTTTTATATTTTATTACAGTGAATCTGGTTACATTTAAGGAAGGTTATTTTCAGCTTTTAACTAACTTAACACATGGATTTCATTGTAGAAAACATTTTTATAACTAAAACCATAGTGGGCTAAAAACCGGTTTAAAACTTCTGTTCAATGCAACAATTTGGCTGACTTCTGCTTCTTTTCTTTTTTAGAAGCTAAATCAGTAACTTCTTTTTTTTACTGTGTTTTTCAGCAGATGGATCATGACTGTTTATTTTTACCAGACCCTTAAGCTTTCTGATTACCCACACATCTTTAATTTTGAAACAATACTGTCACCAAACCAAATCAAACACAATTCTGTCTCCAAGTCAACACAATTTAGCAATAACCAATTAGGTGAAATTTTGCTATCCCTTTTTAATTATTTCTTTGCAAAAATGATAAGATAATTAGTTAATTACACTGATTTTATCACCACTGCTTAGTGCATTGAAGAAAGATAAAGAGAAAAAAAGAGAAAACAACTCTAATTATTTAAAACAAAATGCATCAAAATGTTAAACTTTTAATTTTTTTTCTGTTTTCTATTAAGACTTTATTTATTTATATTTCTTAAAGTTACAATTAAAATTTATAAAGTAATTTACTAAAGGAAACAAAAATATTCTTTTTATACATTTTTAAAGTTAAAATTAAAATTAGTAATTAATTATAATTACTGAAGAGATAGATTAAAGAAAATTTGTTTACATTATTTTATAATTTTCTCTTTTTCTTACAATTATTTATATCTCATAAAAATAATCATATTATTATTTTAAAAAATTAATGTTTGAGAATTCTCATATTATCATATGATATGAATATGATATATATAAAAAAATAAGGGCCATTATTATTGTCAATATTTAATAAAGCAATGTCACAAAATGGCTGCATTACACCTATCTTATGTGAAAAATGAAATTGAATTGAATCTGTTTTTGAAACTTTAGTTTAATTCAACCAATTTCATTTCACCATATAAAAGTTTAAGATTAATTACTCTCAACAAGCTGACATACTTGAGTGTTTTTTATTCTAGTTGGAGTGGGATAGGTGATGATCTGCTGAGATTTATTATGACTAATATTTTTTTTTCACCAAGGCCTCTTTCCTTGGATTATATTTATTCTTTTTACCCAAAACCTTCATGTTATACTAGTGTTATCTCTCATTTTTAGAATCCCTTATATTGAAAGTTGCATATGGCAAAATGTCCTTCCCCTAATCTTTTAAGGATTTGTTTGCCTGAGCATTTCAACTATCACCTCCATACATATTTTACCAATATCCATAAACTATTTTACCCTATTTGATAAGTTATAATTAACTAATTTTATTATTGGACCATGGCCAATAAAAGAGTCAGTGTAGGTTTCTGTGGTATCCATATTGTGTATATCTGGTGAAACTTAATTTTATGCTTATTTAATATTTGTAGTATATGTTGGACTGCCACCTCTGTTTCTTTTTTTTTCCTTTTTTATTATTTTGGTTTATTATTTCTGTATTCATTTTTTCATTTTCAACACTTTTTCTCCAATTCATTGGTTCATTTTTCTTCTCATTTAACTATTCTGGTTTATCTTTACAATAAGCTATTATTTTAGCTTTATCCTGTATTGTGTCATGCACATAATGTATCACATCTTGTGTTTTCTTATTGAGTTCTTTCTTGTCATCATTTGAATGATTATGCTTTTCAAAGACATCAACATCATTACTACTGACTTTATTGTCCATGTTATATTTGTAGCATATTCATCAATATCTTCCATATTTTCTTAACTTTTTTGGGTTATATTTTTATTATTTTCCTAACATTTTTCTCATTTCTATACCTAATTTCCTCTATGACTTGGTTGATTCATTCTGCTATTTCATTAGCCATTTTTACTGCTTTTATCTATTTTCTGTGTCAGCACTTAAAATTATTCTGTTCCTTTTTTATTATCCTCTTGTCTCTGTTCTTCTCACTTTTTATTATTTTCTCATTCTTTTGCACTTTTTCCTTTCCCTTTTTAATAGTTTCCTCTCTTTGCTGATTACATTCTTTTATTCTATTAAATATTTGTGATAATTGGACTAACATGGATACGTTTTCTGTTCTGTGGGCAACATCACTTGAGTGCTGATTTTTTTTATTATACACTTTCTCTATTTTTTCAGCTTGATTTTTGTCACCCTATAAGTGTATGATCACTTTTAAACTTAAAAAACTGTGTTAAATTATTTTTACACACAAAATACAAATATGAATTTTTAATAATAACTCATAAAATAAGCTTAATACCATATCCCTTCTCAAGCTACCTTTCACCTTATTTACTACTAAATTATTACAACCCTAATTTGCCTTTTCTAAAATGTATTGCCCCAATAACTGGCTTTTTTGTCTAATTTAATTTATTTCCTTGCTTTAGTCTTTATTTCTATTCTGTTCATATGTGTATGACTGACTTCCAATTCACAAATATTTTTATTATAATTCATTTTTATTTTAAGTATATATATATATATATATATATATATATATATATATATATATATATATATATATATATATATATATATATATATATATATATATATATATATATATATATATATATATATATATATATATATATATATATATATGCATGTAAAAAAATCAAGTTCATATCACAAACCATTTATGGAAACCTTTCTTACAGATATCATAAAAGTCTGACAACAAAAAATGCATAGTGACCTGCAATTTTGGTATAGATATAGAATCCACTCATTGAAATACAAAATGCAGAATGTATATTTTAATATAGACGTTATAAGATGCCTTCCATCAAAATAACACAAAAATTTTGCAAAGCCCCACTACATTAAGTCTTGTTTCTTTTTGGAGACTCACAGATTGGGATCATAGCAGAACTATGTTAACTAAACCATGATATAAAACAGGAAATATCAAAATTTGAAAGTGGGTTGGAGCAGTGCTTGTGATAGAACACTCCATGGAAATGCATGAAAACATTGTATCCACAAGACAATGTATAACCCTCCATCTATTACCAGTAATAAAAGTACAGTTAAACAAAGTCCAACAGTCAATTGCTCAATTCAATATTTAAAAATCATGCTTATATTTTCTGTTCAACTTTAAATATGAACTCCATAAATATACACCAATACTATTATATTATAATTTATAGTCAAATTATAACTTAATCATCATCTATAATCCTGCCACATTTCACAGCAATATATATTTTAAAATTAATTCTGCATCAAAATGAAGAGTTTTCTTTTTCGGGATAATTTTTGAGATTCAAGTTATGTGGTCATTTTTATACTAACCACCAGAACATGATTATCATCAGTCTCTAGTTGGGTGCTATTTATAATGGTGCAAAAAATACGGGGTAAACATAAGGAGGATATAAGGAGATGAAAAATTATCATCAACATCATATTTAATGATCAATCTTGAATATAAAAGGAATATAGTAAATAGAAGTAGAGTCAGCCTAAACAATCCATAAAGTGCAGTTCCAACATTACAGAAGGATAATAGTCACTAATCATCAACAATTAACAAAGGACAAACATCACAAAATCAATAAAAATGTCAGTCAAAAAAAATCAACAGTCAGCCTTGTGACTAGATTTGAAAGTTCATTATAAACAAACTAATTATCTAGTCACTGTCAAACATAGGGCAGAAGTACAATATTTATCTGGATGCACATACTTAGTACTAATTCATAAAATTTTAAACTCAAATAATGCTGAGATACTGAAACATGATGATCATCGTCAATGATATGAACACATAGTACTATTAATGTACTGGACAGCTATAAACTTAATTTTTAATAAAAATGTAGTCCATGAACTTTAAATGATATACTTTTGTACCATTTAGAGTAATCATATAAATGTTGAAACACCAACCTAAATTCCTAATCTCTAAGTATTCATTATGCTTTAATCTAGCTTAGGAATAATAACTTTATGAACTGTTATTGAAACAAGAGATAAATAAATATAACAACTTATCCTAAATAAATTTAAATATTTTTTTTACTCTACTATAATTAATTATCTTTACTGGGATAATTTAAAAATCCCTATTTTCTAAGCTGTATTGAAATCAAGTCACATACTACCAATTAATGAAACAGATAGTTGAAGGAATAAAGATTTTAACATTAAAATATTTTAAACAATTATTTAATAAACTAACTAATTAACAATAAACAAAAATGCCAAAAAATGATATAATATGAATGTTTAAACTTATTAATTTTATCAAAAAGATATAGTTTCATAAAAATTATAATTAACCAGTTTTCTATTTATTAAATTAACTTTTAATTTATTTTAAATTGTTTTTAAATAGAAAAGGTGGAAAAGAAAATTTTCTATCAGAGATAAAAAGTTAAGTTTGCTTAACTCTTTGTATATAATTCTGGGGGGGGGTCAATGAATCAAAAACTCTATAACTATTTATTTGTCCTTTCAAATCATTATATGTAATGTTGATCAAGATAATTAGGTTGAAATAATTCTAAAGTTTCTTATTTGCTCCAAATATGTTCTCTTAAACTGATTTTCCTTTTTTAAATTTTATTCATTAATTTTATTCTGGTAATGGTGCTATAAAACCCTGAAATTGGAGTACATTAATATATTTCTGTGTCTTTATTTATAATATGTTGCTTGTTGTTCAGTAAGATTAAGACAACACCATAAAATATTTTCCCAAAGGTTTGTGGTGTTGGTGTTTAGTTGTATTTATATGTTGGACTATTTCCATTATGTAATATGAGTATTGAATGTTTTTTGGAAAATTTAACATTATTTTAATATTCCAAATACACTCAACTGTTAGTAATAGCACACGTTATTATATGAATAACATTTAAAGAGGTAGTATTATTACCTCTTCTTCTGGTGTTACTAGCCTGACCAGTGACAATACTAGCATGGCAATCAAACCTGGATCCTCAGATCCTTGAATATTGAAATTTTAAGGTAACACTCTAACCAACTGAGCCATCCTGTCAAAGGCAATAGTCAGTAGAAATTTCATATACTTATCTATGAGGTTTCTCTTGATTTCTCCACTTTTTTCTAGGAGCAAAGTTGATTAGTAATTTCTATACATTGTGTATAGTCACACTAGTTGAATTATGGCATTGTTTGCTATTATCATGTGAGCAGCTTTTTTAAATTTTCTTCTTTTTATTTTTTCTTCTCTATTAAATATTTGTGTATTTTCACAATTAAATATATGTTCATTGGTACATACATGGTCTGCTACCTTAGGCAGGATGGCATAGTTGGTTGGAGCATTACCTTAAAATTCAATACTCAAGAATCTAAGGGTACAGGTTCAATTCCCATGCTAGTACTGTCACTGTTCCAGCCAGAAACAGCCCAAGAAGAAGAAAGAATAATACCTCTCAAAACATTGGTCATATACTAACCTGTGTGCTACTACTAATATTTGAATGTATTTGAAATATTTAAATAAAGTTAATTTTTTTAAAGCCATTCAGTGCTCATATTAGATGATGTAAATAGTCCAACATATGATTACAACATCATAAAATATCAAATGAATAAAAAAATGAACCAGCATATTCTTATGTAAACATATTTATAGTTTATATCATTTTTTCCCCTTTATAATTCATTAATTTTATCTCATTGAAATCAAAGATATCTTTTTTTTTTATTGACAAGTTTACTATCTTTTTTGGAGTGACATTATTAATAATAACAACATATAATTCTGACAATTTGTAATATTTTTAATACTTTTTTAATGTTTGAGCCATATTATTAAAAACAAAAAAAATATTTTACAACAATATTCTTTAGGCAATTTTACTTCCATATATTCAATCACTATCATTATTTATATGATTTAACAATTGAACTCTGAAGTTCCATGCACTAAATTTAAGATTTTTGATGTTACTTTCAAATTTAAAAATTAAATTGAATATCCATTTAGCTAGCTGAATAAAATTGTTGTGTTTAACATGTCATAATGTACTTCAATGATAATGTAACATCTTTGCTGGTGATCATATATACATTTATATATTTACAATTTTATTTACTTAAAGCAATGCCTTCCTACCAGTCATTTAAAGTTAAATACATGAGATACTGTATAACTATGCTTTTGATTGTTTCTCTAGCAAAAATTAGTTTTATTATTAATACAAGTTAAAACATTATACAAATAACATTTTTGTTTCATTAGTAGGTTCAATCTTTTAGAAAAGATATGATAATTTCTCATGATCATACAAGAATTCTTACCCAATCATAAAAAAGTTCATAATTATTTTGGGCTTCAAACAAAATTCAATTCAATATATTTATTCATTGAATAGATTTACTCAGATTGATTAATTTTATACTTTATCTCCTCTGCAAAAAAAAAAAGATAAATTATATCATAATCAATACAAATATATTAATTTATTAAGTGCAAGCAGTTGACAAAGTAATAATGTGAAAGGCTAAAACCTTTGGCAGATGCGCTTTAAAAATGCTTATGTTTCAGCCAATCAGAAGTAACAATGACTGCACATGGAACTCTTAATTCTAAAACACAAGCCAGAACTATCACAAAGAGTTCCATGTGCAGTCATTGTTACATCTGATTGGATGTCACATGAGCATAATCAATACAATAACTTATGTTACTTATTGTTGAATTGTAAATATATTTATTCATAAACTAAATGGTACTTGATAACTACTATTTTCCTAAAACATCATTGTGTTTTTAAAGTCTTTTAAATCATTCACAAATATTTTTAATTTTATTGTTTCTTAAACAGGAATCATTTTTAATGTTTTTAAAGTCATTACTATACTTTAAATTTTTGAATGAACTATAATAAAGTTTTTAATGTTTTAAAAGTTTCATAAAGGTTTATAATGAGCCTCTAATATTGAAATATTAAAATTATTTTAAAATGGCAGCTATCGAAGTCAATTTCCATTGATGTTAATTAAATGTTTTATTTGGTTTTGGAATTCTATTATCTTCTTAACTCTAGAAAATAATATATACAAAGTGTACAAGCCACACACACAAAATGTTTAAGTAACTTACTGCCATGAAAACACTTTTTCAATAATCTCTCCAATAAAAAGAAAAATATATTGCTCCACCATATCAGATCATGAAAAAATAAATGGGTTTTCATCAATGGTTTATCTTATGCATAAATATATCTAGATAACTATTTACCACCATTATTGGATGATTGTTTGGATAGTTTGATACTTGGATAAAAAGTAACAGTCTATAAAAATGTCTTTAGGCTAATTACATATATAAAATTTTACCTAGCAAGAATGTGAACCCAGGTTATAGGCAAAGCAAAATATATAATAATTTTATCACAAAGCATTCAACACACACACACACACACACACACATATATATATATATATATATGGAAGACACACACACACACATATATATATATATATATATGGAAGACCTAAACAACAATATATTTTGTTTTGTTTTATTTGAATTCTTAATGTACCAGAAGAAGAAAAAATAGAAACTTAACTTTAAGTAAAAAATATATACGTTTGAAGCTCAAATTAAGTTTGTCTTATTTCAATCAAATTCTGTGGTGATTTGGATTACTAAAAATTTAATAAGGCCTATATTATTAACAATGAAAAAAACTAAATAAATTAGCAATGAAATAGATATGCGATTGAGGATTCTAAACAATCAAATAACTGATATGTCATTCTGGACGATTGTTATTCGTATGAAAGTTAAAAATCAATATTGACTTAAAAACTTAATTATCGAAATAATATTAATATATCTGATTATCCAATAAGTATCATTGCTAGTCTTTATCTTATCTTAATATTTTTACAACATTTTTTGGAAAAAAAAAAAATCTTTCATAATTTTAAAACTACAATCATGTTTTGCATAACCCCTCTAAATGCAATTTTCTTTAACACATCAATTTATTTGATTACATCAAATCACTTTTTTTCCATATTTTCAGCAGTATTTTTAAAGATATATAAAAAAGGCAATTTTAAATAAAATATGCCTAATGAATTTATACAATAACCGCATATATATACACTCAAACATATACAAAGTTATTTTATGTTCCCACTCATTAACCTTTTTGTCATTCATTAGCTTAGTAATGAGCGAATATTAGAATTAAATGAGAATAAATCAATTAGGTTAAAATTTGAAAAACATCTGATAATCCTAATTCTAAACATTGAGGTTTTATTATCATGTTTTAAATTTACAGAATGTGAGAAATTATTTTTCACACGAGCAATACTTCCCACATGCTACCCATCATTACAATTTTTCATCAGATTAATATTTAATGTGTTGTTTTCTAGTAAAAAGGTAATTTTTATTTATTTTATTCAGTTGGGAATTCATAATGTGAGTTGAGCTAATTTTATCTAATGGTAGAAACTGTTAGACAAATCTGTTATTGATAGTAAAAGTTTATTAACTTTGCAAGAAGCACTTTAAATTTCGATCACATTTTTGTGGATGACAAAAGGCAACCCATTGGTTGAAATAGTTTTTTTTTTTTTTTTAAATAACTCTTTTATACAAAAGATGTCTTATGGTATTATAAAATTTAAAACTAAATCATTAATTATAATAAATTACATTCTAGTTTACATAATGTGTACATATTTCTGATACATTTATTAATGATATTTATAAAATTAATATATGTATTTCAAATTAAAATATTTATTAGTGTCTGTAGATATTTATAAAGAAAGATAATATATAGTCTAAAGGTTTAAGCAGTTGTTATCACTTGGAATAAAGAAATATAAGGTTTATTATAGAGACAATTAATTAAACGATTTCCTATAGGACATATCCAAATGTTTAATGATAAAAATGTTATTTTAGAATTGGGTTTAATGTAATGATTAAAAACAATAGTATACCTATTGTCAAGCGTTGGTGGCCTAGCTGCCTTTCAAGAAGCTGGCCCAGATTTACTTCCAGGTCAATGCTTTGACATACAGTATATATATATATATATATATATATATATATATATATATATATATATATAGTATACCTATTTAAAAAGAAAGATAATTACAGTTTATATGTTGAAAATAACTAGAGTAAAATATTTGTAATAATAGGTCTGACTATTTCCATCTTTTAGAATTAATTGTTATATGTTATAGAGAAAATTTAAATTTTATTTAAATTTTTCAAATATTTTCAGTTGTTAGTAATAGTATGCAAGGTAGTGTGTAACATAATGATCATTTGGTATTCTTCTTCTCTTCTTCATAGTATTAGCATTAGAATCAAACCTAAAACATTTAGACCAAAAATACTGAATTTAAGGTGTTGCTGCAACTGACTAGGGTCTTTTGTCAAAGGCATGCTAATAGTATCACAAGTCAGGTCAGCAACATTAGAATAACAGAAAATAAGAATAGTAGCTCAAAGCATTGGTTTACATGCTAACCTTTATACTATTATGAATAGTTGAATGTAATTCAAAATTTTAAATAAATTTCTAATTATAGATTAGCCAAGATAAGCATCTATGTTAATTAGTCAAAAATTGAATACCTAGAATATTTTTAGTCAAAATTCTTACTAAAGTTGATCAATATTGTTTATGTCATCTTAAGTAAATTGTGCAAAGATATTGATATAATTTAAAATGCTTGAATTAGAAATAAGAAAAATACTAATTTCATTTTTAATTGCTGGTTTATAAAACCATATATATTTATTTTCATTGCTTAAATAATAACTTTATGTTTGTAATTATACAATGAACATTTTGCATTATCTAGAATTAATAGTTAAATGTCTTTAGAATAATTCAAACTTTATTTAAAATTTCAAAAATGTCCAATTGCTATTATTAGTAAACATGTAGTAAGTAACACAATATTTTGAATGATGTTATTTTTCTCTCTTTTTCAAACATTTCTGGTCTAACTAAAGATGGTACTAGCGAAAGAATCAAATCTGAGATGTTTAGATTCATAAGTAGTAAGTTTAAATTGATGCTCTAAACAATTATGGTATTGTGTCAAATGTATAATTGGTTAGAGAATCACCTTAAATTCAGAATTTATGAATCTAAAAATTTTCAGATTCAAATCCCATGGCACTTTATTCTCTATTTCTATTCTGTTCATGCCCGTGTGACAAACTTTTTTCATCCATTATTTTTTTCCATAAATAAATCATTTATTTATCATATCTTTCAAAGATTCAGCAGCCATCTGACAGGTAAAGTGACCTAAAATTCTGGGATAAACAATCCATCCATCCATCTACACTGTAAGTACATAAAGCAAGACCTGAAAAAAAAGACAAAAATAACACCAGTTAAAATGTGATGTTATATACTCATATGTGTGCTATCACAAACATGGGAATGTATCTATAAAGATTAAGAAAAATATTTTTTTCTAAACACGCTTAACATTTTTACTACATGGTGGAAATACTGCAACATGTAATTAAAGTAAAATATCTTCATTAGCAATTGTTACAGTTTTATGGTTAGAAAAAAAAAATAGTTCTCTTAAACAACTGACAGGCTATTCTCTCTATCCAAATATTTTCTATTCTTTATTACACATAAATTTTTTAACATACAAAACAATTACTTCTCGTTATGCTTTCTTATAAATATTCATGATTAAGTTATGACTATTAATTAATTTTAAGACTGATACTAATATCTCAGAATATCATATTTTTAAATTAATGTTAGAATTTAAAATGTAAATCAATTCATGCTTTATTGAATAAAATAAGTATTTTCAGACACAAAGAAAGCACAATTCAATGTTAAACTTAATTAGAATTGCAGTGTTAATCAATCTATTATACTGAGAATAAATTCTATACATGCATTACCTTATGTTTTAAATATTTGTGACTTGAAAAAAATCCAGTGCTAATGATTTCTCAATGTTGTGATAGATGACTCTGGAGTAGATCAAATAATATTGAAAAAAATCATGTGACGTGACATTTTTTTATATATACACATATCATCTTCTCCTTAATTTGATTCACAAAAATTGAAAAATGTATTCACTTATTTAGCAATATTCCCAACTAAGGTTGTTAATAGTCAAATAAAAAATAGAATCATAGATCACATGACAACATTCTCTTAACCTTGTAAGATATAAACAATGAGCATTGCCAATCGCTCAACAAGCTTTGTGATAAATGCTTAGCCCGAGAAAGCATTTAAAATATTTCTGTCAGGAAACCCCATCCCCTTTGTGACAGATATATATTGAAGGTTGTTAATACGTTTCAAAAAAATCTATTCATGTAAAATTTAGCAATGATAATAATTTTTATATCAAGTAATAGTTATTTTCCTACAATAATACAACTAATATTTGTAAGCTATATGAAGTTAATTAAGTTATATAAAAAATCATGCCAGACATAGACATTAATGCATTATCTGACATATTTTGGGTTTCACTTTGGAACAAATTGTTAATTGCAGATTAACATATATATATAATTTTGTTTGTTTAAACTTTCAAAAATATAAATTTTCTACTATAAGACCAATAGAAAGGCATATACATTCATTTATATGAATTGAAACTTGCACCTGAGACTGAAGATTTTCTAATGACGTTTAAATAAAACTAACTAATTAACATGCTAATTATGAATGAAATGTAATACTAACGGAGACAGAGTTGACTGTTTTGAATAAACTCATTAGACACCTTATGCATTTCCTCATGCAAGAATGTCATCTAAATTTCTTGCTGTCAGTAAGAGTTGAAAAGCCTGTGTAAATTTCAATCATTTTTTAAACTATTTTTTATTTATTTGCCTCATGAAATAGCATAATTTAAAATATGTTTAAAATTTTCAATAAAAAACGTTAACTAATCATAAATGTTTATATTCAATCCAATTTTTATTATTTTTTCATCGTATTATTATTAATGAGATATTTAAAAAGTTTGACTTTCTAAGCACATACAATATATATATTATTAATTTTTATGATGGTATTATTTTAAAAATAGTAATTCTAGTAATCTCATATTTCTACAAATATGAAATATTTTTCATATAAATCATCACTTTTTTAATAAAAGATTTTCAATGCAATCAAACATTGCCGAAATAAAAGTAGTCATAAATAAATAAATGAATATATTTATGATCACGAAACTGTAATAATTACCGACAAACAAACATAAAGCTTATTTTATTATAGTTTAACCCTTTTGTGATTACTAGCATTTTTTTTTAAAAAAGTTATTTATAAAAACTTGTACCTAGTTAGATTATGTATATATGTTAAGTCCATCTGCTAGAGACAAGTCGGTTAAACAATGCAGCAAGGGGCAAGTACAGTTACAAAGATACCATTAGTCTTGAGAAAAATTGGCAATACTAGTTGGCAGTGGTAGTCTGTGATTACATGTCACCTATTCATTTCAGCATCAAAATTTTAAAACTACATTATTAACCTTAGTTGAGGTCCACGTTAAAAGGATCAAATAATTATGGGCAAATATCTACTAATGTCCTACCTATTTAGGCTTTTTAATGAAGATCTTTATGTATATGTTGAAGTTTCTACCCAATATTTTTAGACAACAAAATACTGTAACTAAAAAAATAAGCATATTATTTCTATTACTTTAATCTAATTTATTAAAAGAATAACAATTACAGAATTGCATTGGAAATTTTATTAAGCACTATCCATAATTAATATATCCTCATGTGATCATATGTGTGGAGGAAAAAACTCTGATATTAATTAGTGAATTATTATTTCAAAAATACACCAAATTTTTAGAAAAATATTGTTATAAGAAAATATTACCCAAAGTAAAAAAAAAAAGCCCAAGTAAAAAATCCACAAAAGTATATTAAATAAACCTATGTTGTCTGAAATTGCAAGATTTTTAATATGACTGTAGTTTTATATTGTCTTTTCTCTTAAAGAATATTTTCCTGTCACAATAAGACACTTCATATTATATATTTCTCTATTTTTTAAGTAACATTTAATCAGTTATAATGCTCTGCATGATTAAATGCAGTGATAGATATTTAGATTATGAAATTTAAGCTCATCACATGATCACCATTCTTTATGTTTACACAAGCTGTTTTTCACAGAAATAAAACTCTCATACAGTAATGCCATGCTGTGCAAATCGAAGATCCAAGGCCCCTCACTGATGAAAGTCACAACCTAGAAACTAGTCTGGGAATATTGGATGAGTAGGCACTAGATAGGGATTTTATGTACAAATCTTTCTGCATCCATTGATTACTTTGGCTTGCACTGAGTGGCACTATTGTATGCAGAGTTTTGCCTCTGTGAAAATTTAAACTCTTTGGATTGATTCCAGCATTTTCACTTCTGGAGTTTGAACATCTTACAATCCCTCAAGCATTAAATAATTTGTTCTTGTTTTAGTTACCAGATAATTAATAATTGTAATTACATTATACATATTTTTTAAATTCTGAATTTGTCTCAAATTCATGTTACTTAAGAAACTTTTTAAAGAAACAATTTTAATTTGATTTATAGTAAAATATTGGCCAAAATTTCAGGATAAATTTGTAAATCAAAAGACAAAATATCAATTAAGTATAAAGGCTTCCTAATTAATCATAAATTTGATAATATATGGAAGCAAAACTCTCCATACAGTAGCACCACTCAGTGCAAGCTAAAGTAATAAATGGATGCAGGAATATTTGTGATAAAATTCCTAACTAGTGCCTACTCATATAATATCCCCAGACTAATTTCTAGCTTGTAGCTATAATCAATGAGGAGCTTTGGATCTAAGAGCACTGCATGTTGAAGAAATCAGTTTATATACTAAAATATGTTACATTGATTTTAATTATGTTTGCATATTCATTTATATATTGATTGGCTAGTTTTAATAACAAAAGTTAATATCTTAAGCTACATTTTGAGTATTTTTATATTGGACTATTTCCATCATCTAATATGTGGGTTGAATGTCTTTAGAAAAGTTTAATTTTATTTAAATATTCCAAATGCATTCAAATGTTAGTAATATCACAGCAAACAGGTTAGTATGTGCACCAACTATTAGTAATATCACAGCAAACAACTGTTAGTAATATCACAGCAAGCAGGTTAGTATATGCACTAACTGTTAGTAATATCACAGCAAACAGGTTAGTATATGCACAACATTTTGAGTGGTATTAGTAGGCTTTCCATTTTACAAAGACTTTTTTGGTATGAGACTTACCCTACAATCCAAATTACAAGATGCTGTGCTGCAAATTATCAACTCAATTTCTACAGAATATCAATTTACTTCAAGATATACCTGTTCTTTTGCTAAGATAAAGACAAAAAATGCATAATATGCACCTATTATCAAATTTTTCAAAGATGTTCATTTCTTCAATCAACTCCATGTACAATAAATAGCTCTGGTGCTGCAAGACCATATCAATATCCATAAAGCAGCTCAATATCTAACCCTTGTACAACACAGTAGGCTTGCACAGAATTTGGGTTTTATGCACAAAAAGCCATTAACTTAATAGCAGCTATTACCAACTGGTTCCAAATCCTCCAGTACCTGCTGAAAGTAATCCCTTCAGATAAATATTCTCCTTCAATGTCATATCTCATAGATCTTATTCACTCACTCCTAGGTACTACCAACTAGATCAGCCTCCCCTACAATTCCAAGTATATTTTCTTGCAAACATATAACCTTATTTATCCCAGACCATAACAATGATTAACCCCTCCCATGCTTGGAATAAATAACTATTGCATTATCCATCAATTTAACAAAGGGCAATATAAGAAATGTTTTTTGCTTCCTAATTAGATTCAACCTGCACACATTTCCAACATCTTCTGTACAAAAATATCAACCCATTCTGTAGACTATGCCATGTAGCCTAGAAGTCTCAACAACACTTTTTCAATGACTGCTGAGATCTAAACTCTACATAGAAAATTATGTTAAATGCATACAGGCATTGTATTATTTCCATCTGCTACACAACTCCCTCCTTCCAAAGATTATACATTCCTACATGTATGCAGCCAGATTTATCCTGTTTGCCATCTGGTAAACATGTTGCACTTTTTGTTATGCAACCATACCAGAAGACATCCATCCACATTTGTCAATAAATTACATTATCTATAAGCATGTAATAACAATGTTGTCCCCAGACATTTTCATGGCCAACTGGTCACTCATTAGAAGCACTCCAACCTATAAGTTGCCACTTCAACAGTAGGCAGTACTAACAATCTTCTTGGACACTTCATCTGCTTCATGAAAAACTATGTTCCAGATAACGTTATAGTAGTTCAATACCACAGAAAGAAATCTAACTAGACCAGTCAAGCTCAAGGCAAATAAAATTTAATTCTAAGGTTATGAACATTTCTTTTTTATATACCCAATATTATTTTATACAAAAAATATAATTAACAGCAATCATGTACAAATATCAATGTTTATATAATTGTATTGTAATCCACTAAGTTAATCAAGTTTATACAGTAACAAACTATCATTATACTTGAAAGGTTTTTGTAATTCTGGAAAACCCTTGTAAAACATTTGTAAAACCTATGTTAACACATTTTTAGTTAATAAAATATATTGCTGAAGTGTAACAATAATATAAAAAAGTAACATTTGATAAATATAATTTCATAAATAAAAAGGATGGCTAATAAAAGAAAATAGAACATATATTTTATTTTTAAAAAGTCATTCATACAAATGGCTTTATAAGAGCATATTTTTCCATATTTTTGACACTCAGTGTAAGTTTTAAAAATGAATAATAGTTGTTAAATGAATAGCATTAATGAAGAAAATTAACAAGATAATTACTATTATTTAGTAATTAATTGTTAATTAAATGTCTTAAAAATTTTCAAGTACTTTCAACTTTCAGGTTAGTATGTCACACAGCATTTCAAGTTGTACTATTCTCCTATTACTGACAAGCTTTGTTATCCAGATTAGTGTTACTGTTAGCACAGGAATCAAACCTGAACATTTAGAATCATGAAAACTGAATTTAAAGAGTTGCATTAATTTAAATGATGCTCTAATTAAAGCAGTGGTTAGTAGAAATTTCATATACTTATCTATTAATATGCTCCTGATTTCTCCACTTTTTACTCAGGGAAAGTTTAATAAGCACTTGTTAACTTTATCATTAGAAAAAATTAATAAAATTAGAAAGACCTCACAGATAAATATATGAAATTTTTACTGGCTATTGCCTTTGAAAGAATAGCTAGTTGTTTAGAGTGTCATTTTAAATTCAATATTCACAAATCTAAATATCCAAGTTCCATTTTCATGCTAATTCTGTCACTGGTTAAAGGGCAATAACATCTGAAGATAAGAAGAGAATAATACACCAAAACATTGTTATATATTAATCCCTGTGTTATTACTAACAGTTCAATGTATTTGAAAAGTATAAATAAAGTTTAATTTTTCTAAAGTCATTTAAAATGATATATTTACATACAATTAATATTAGCTGAAAGAAACAGTCCCTTATCTAGTTACCACCATAATCTTTCAGACAAATATTTATATAATCATAACTTATCATTTTTACATTTTGAAAACATATTTAATTATTTGAAATATAAGTATTATAATTAATTATAATTTAAAAAATATAATATCTTGTACATGATTGGAGGATAATAAAATAATATATAAGAAATATAGGACTATGTTTAAATAATATATGTTTTTAATCTTTAATAAACATTTAAAAGTTTATCTAGAATTGAAGGGGTGTAATAATTTTTGTCTGACTAATGATGGCCAATACTCATTTGTGTATTTATTAAAAAAATATAGTTGTCAAAATGCTTCTACAAATTCTAATGCAGGCTTGTTAAATTGATATATATATATATATATGAGTATGTGTATATGTGTGGTTTACATGAACTTGAAAAGAGGTACTTTTGGATTTTATATCATATTGTAAAATATAAAATGATATATGCTGGAGTAATAAGAAGTGACCGAAAGATGAGCTTGAGAAATTGGTTTTATTCTTCATTTAATTAGCATAAGAATGTTTTTAACAGTTTTATTATTAACAAAATATCATAAAAGAATCTGTAGTAATTCCAGGTAAAAATATATTCACCAAGGTCTTTATTAGTTCTTTCACAATCATTAAAAATATTGTTTACTGTTTGTAGTTATTCAGATCTATATTAATAAGTAACTATTAAACTCCATTTATAATAGAGATTAGCATAATCCAATGGTTTATCTTAATCTATTGATGAGGCTTCAATCACATCAAAATAGATAAAATCCAACTCTGAAGAAGTTTGTTAGGTCCATCTTAAAAATTCAATTTATATCACAATTCATTGTTTATAGATTTTTTAACAATCATCCATAAAAGAGATTTTGAATTGAAGTGAACCTTATGCAATAAATATATAGCATATGTTGTTAAAAAATTCATTCTACTTAGCAACTGTTTATATTTTTACTGTGAGACAATTTTTTTAAAATTATGGTGGGAAAATATGTATAAGAAAAGAAAGTAATTATAGAATTCTAGTACCAGTAGTATTTCTACTAGGAATTTTTAAGTGAGGATCCAGAAGTTTAGTTTGAATATTTTTTCTTCACACAAAGATACAATATATAAAAACATGCAAAACTCTCCTAACAGCTTGAGCAACCATAAGAAATGGTGATCATGTGATATTTAGTGGTTTACTACCAATCCTTCCTTCCTGACAGGATAGTGGTGGCTATGGTTATTAAAGGAGCAGACACCAAAATGTATGGGTACTGAACTGAGTTCAGACCTATATGACCATATAAGTGAGTGAGCTTGGATTGAAAATATTATTGTGTTTTCAATTTCAGACTTTTATTTCTGTAGTTAAGTAAAATTAAAGGTGGCTGCTGGAAGATTGCATTAGATCCTAAGATCTAGGTGCAGTGCTCTCAGATCCTAGGCTCCTCACTGAAGAAAGCCTCAATCTAGAAATTGGTCTTGGGAAATTGGATGAATAGGGCATTATATAGGATTTTTATGCACAAACCTTCTTGGATCAATTGATTACTGTGGATTGCACTGAGTGCACTACTGTATGAAGAGCTTTTCCTGATTTAACAACTTGAGCAAGCATAAGAAATGCTGATCATATGATGTTTAGTGGTAGATACAATATATACCAGAAAAATATGCTAGGGTTATGAAAGTTATCTATAAAGTAATTGCATCAACTACCTAAGCAGTGTATGTTATTTTTTCAATGAGTTATTACTAGAAATTATTATAGTTCTAATAATATGATTTCATGTTACTTCTAAATATTTAGAAGGATTTCTTGGGTTATTGTTGCAAAAAATTATATTCAAGATTACAAAATGTTTCTTTGTTTAGCTGAGAACTTGACTACATTTGCTTATTAGATTGTGAATAAAACCCAAATCTTTCAAAAATATTTCCAAACTTTTAAAAATTTTATTGACAGATTTTTTTATTTATTTATGAAAGAATTATCTTCTATGAAGTCAAAACAATGCCATTCACATAACTTGATTAATGGATTCTATATCTGGAATAGCACTGATGAATATATTAATAAAATAGATGGGAGAACTAAATTCCATGATAGATCATGCTGTAATAATATGCATTTACTAAAATTTAGTGTCACTTAAATTTGTTTTTTGAAGTGCATTTTGTCTAGTAAATTAATGGTTTTCCTTCTATTAAGGATTTTATAAACTATTGAAAGAAGTCTGTTACCATGTTTAATTTGTTTTTGTTTAAATCTTTTTAAAAAATTTGAATACCTTTTTTGACCTAAACTCATTCTATTCTATTTGCAGATAGCTCTGACTATTGATAAAATATTTGTTAGTGTGATTATTTTAATAATGATGTTGGGTGATAATCTTTTTGTTTAAGTTTGGTTATTAGGTTTTAAGACTGCTATAGTTTTGCTTTATGCCAAATTTTTGGAGTGGTTTCTCTATTAATAATGTTGCTTGAAGAAATTACAATAAGTTGTTAATTAAAATCTTAATTGGAAGCACAAAAGATTATAAAAGTCTTGGAAAAAGTCATGTATGAAGTGAATGCATAACAGAAGAATGTTTTAGGATAATGTGGAAAAAACAAGTTACACAATGGAGAAACTTGTCAAGCGTTGTTAGCCGGGAGGCCATCACAGCCACATTGCAAGCAAGTAGTTGGTTGCAGAAGGTTCTGGATTTGTGTCCCAGTATGTGCTATGACATATGAAAAAAAAATGGAGAAACTTGATTTAGGTTGAAGAGAAATTCATTTTGAATGAGGTGATAATGATTAAAAAGAATAATTATCATATATAAAATTATCTTCATATATATCACATTTCAGATTAATGTTTAAAAGGTTGCACTGCCCTGAGCAATGCAGCTTAGTAATAAGAATGGAGAACTTGTAAGTCAAGGATCTCCGAATCAATTTTCTAATTTAATAAAATGAGGGGGAAATGCTCATATATAGGAGCTCTTTTAATTGTGTGATACATTTCTAAAATTGAGTAGTTAATCCTATTAAAATGGAGTCAGTAATAGCACACTACCATTAGACTTGGTTATTATAGTCTCTTGCCTTGTTACTCCGTCTGCTTTCAGACAATTTAACATATATACTTTTTTATTACATTTATACTTTAAAAATAAAACAGTAAATAATACTTTTAACGTATTTAGTGTGAATGGTCTTAATAAATAAACTCAATACATCAATAAATATTATAAGTTAGTTTATAATTGCAAAATATTAGGTAAATAAATACGGTTAACTACTTTTTACAAAATAAATATTTAACTTGTATCCATTAAGAACTGAAAAGAATATCGCTCAAAATTATTTGTAATTTAATAGACACAAAAAGTGATAGAGAGAGGGAAGAGAAAAAAAAAAAAACATAAATCAATTTTCCTGCATAAGAATTATGATAAATAGAGCTGTCAAGATAGAAGACTTTGAAACATTAGCAATCTTTCTGTAGGATCAGGTGTGCATGAGAAATATATTGATTGGTTAAAATTGCTAAATGATTACCATTTTTACCTGTCTATTGATGATCCATTATTTATAAATTTATGATTTATGATTAGAAACATGTCTTGCATCAACAAAGATACAACAATTTCAAAAGGAAATTTTCATTTGTGTAATGATAATATTTATTTTATTGTAAAAACATTTTCCCATGATGCAACATATATCAAATCATTAGAGTAAGATCTAAAATTATAAAATATTTAAAAAAATATTATAGAATATATATGAGATATCACATAATCTGTGTAAATATTTAAAGATCATAAAATGTACAATAAACATCAAATAAAAAATATATATGTTGAATACTTAGAATGAAAGCAGATACAATAATTAAGCAATGGGATATTATGAACAATTAATAAAAAATTAGCCATTATCAGTAGTAGGTATCTATTTTTTGCAACTTGACCGGTAGAGGTCCCTATGTGAGGTTACAGCCTTAGTAAATATTACTTACTTGTAATCAATGTGCGTTTAAATAAATTTATAATTACAACTACCTTAATATAATTTCTTTAACTCCATAAAAATAATAAATGAAAGAGAAAGATAAAAAATATAAAGGTATAAAAAAAATTTGGAATAAACATTATTCTTCACAATCTCTCTGGTACAGAAAGAGCAAAGGGTATTATGACAGTACATTAATTAGATATAATTAACTCGTGTATTTTTCAGAAAATGGAAAAGTATTATAAACTATACTTGCTTTAATATACAAATAAAATAACATACAAATTAATAAAGAATGAAATTGGGATGGATATGCTACTAAAAAGGTGATAATCAAACAATTAAAAGTTTAACTTGGATCATAAAAAAGTTTCAATGATGATGATAAAGAACATATAACAAAATTATAAAGAAAAATGTAATAACTAAAACAAGACTAGCAAGAGTCATATATACAAAATACAAAAGCGATAACTATGCCATTCATAAAATCAGAAATTTGTGAGGAGTTTATAGAAGTTAACCAGGACAAGGATAGGTAGGGTCTGCAAAAGAAAAAGCATGTATATTGCAGTAAAACCATTTCTATCAGTAATATTCAAGGTAGAAGCTACAATAAGCCTACAATGCATTGCACAAATGTCTACACATACATAGAACAACCAGAAAGCCATGAGCCATGCCAATGCAAAATTCCAGAGGTGATTAACCAGGTTTAGGTTGAAGTAAATGAACATAAAACACAGAGCAGTGCATACATAAGGTCAATATGCACATACTTAATCGGTACTATTATATGTGAATATTTATGTTTCAATTTTAGGTATCATCAATATCAGATGAAGCAGTTGAGACATTTACCAGAACCAACAAGGATGATCAAGAATCATCAGTCAGTCGAAGAGCTGAAGATGTAACACAGAGTATCAAAGATCAACTAGGATAAGCAACTACCTGAGCAGATACATCAGTCATTGACACAGATTCAGATTAGAAATATGAAACCTCACAGCAACTGATGGAATGGATTGTCTATCTCATTCCTGTAACCATGAATATATGTTTAAGTTATTAATACATTATTAAATGTATGAGTATGTATTTATAGATTACAATTGCACACCCAGTTTTAAAAACACCAAATATCCTAGTAATAGTTTGCACTATATTACAAACTTATTTTATCTTTTCAACCATAATATGAGAACATTCGTTAATTTAACAAGATGACCTTTGTAGCAAATCATAAGCATTGTTGTAAATGTATTAACCACAAGACCACAATGCTTTTCAAAAATAAAAGATAGTAAAAACATTTAGTTATTCGCAACATAAACTTATTGTTCTATCTTGGATTTTAGTTCATATATGCAACTATAACTTCGATAATTTATTTAAATATATTTTATTCTTTTGCACTAATATTTGGTATCAAGAATAGAAAATTTTATTATACTGTGTTTGCATTCACGTAGAAATGTGGGTAAGTATTATATCAAAACTTCATGTTTTTTTTTTCTTTGTTAATATTTAAAAAATTATCGAATATTCTGATGCTCTGAAAATATACTTAATCATCGTCAGTATTATTATTTATATTCCAAAGCAGACGGTCTCACGTATTAAACGAGATCTCATCGCCAAGATTTTTGTCTCAATTTATTTTTCATTATTTTTTTTAAAATCATCAATCAGTTTAATTTTTTACTTTTATAATTTTTAATCACTTATTATGATAAATGCTTATGATTTTCGTGCTTTATTATTATAGATAGTCTTGCGTAATAGTAAATTTTTATTCTATGGCGGGAAAATACAATAATTGAGACTTAAAAAATATACACACATATATAAACACAAAATAATGAAATACATTTTTTTTTTTTTTTTTGCAATCGTTAAAAGCATTTATTTGTTATTAAAAACATGTATTGCATAGGATATAACTATTTTTTATTGTAATCGTGGGATATTCGTTTCGAAATTTTAAAAATTCTGAAAAGCAATTACTTTTTAAAATATTTTTTGCCCTCGTAGCTTTTAAAACTTTAGATAAAAGGAGAAATATAAGTGGAATATATGTAACAAGTATTAAACATTCTTTACTTTTATGTTAGAAATTTTGTGATGTTTTCAAAAAGTAATATATATCAAATATCACTTGTCTAATTTTACTTTCATATAACATATGTCATTAGCAGTTTTTCTTTTTTTTTTTATGTATGGAAGAGCCGCCTATCGTAAGCTTGAGCAACTTTTAAATCTATATCCGGAGCTTTTCATTTACATCCCTAAACTAGCTTCTAGAAGGAGATATAAGTGCATTAGGTTCAAACTATTCACTGACAATAGCCAAAGTAACTAATCTGGAAATATGAATAGGTTAGCAATGAATGGTTATAAATATACAAAAAAAATACAACATACAACAGATATTTCTGATGTAAGTAAAATAAAATTTCATTGCTATTAACAGTATATATATATATTATGAATTTATAATTTTATGATTTATTTAGAAGTTTTAGAATAATTTATGGTATAAAAAAATCAAGAATGATAAATTACTAATTCAGGATTTACGTATGCACAGAATCATGTAGAAGATATGATGAAACCATGTCAATGGGGCAATGAGTGTGTTCATGATGATTTCAAGATATCAACATGAGGGTTTAGAAAGTTTTATAAAATATAAGACAGAAATATTTATATAAGCAAGGGCAGCTTTTTATTCTAGTGATATCTACTGCAAGTTTGAGAAATAAGTGCAGACCAGAGATTCTGATAAATTTCAAATTCATAACATCAACTAGTTGTAGATTTTGCATTTATCACTTCATTACTTTCAGATTAGCAGTCAAGCCTCATTAATAAAAACAAATTCCAAACATTGTTTGATGTTAAAAAATTTTAATGCAATAGAGAATCTATTAATCACTAATTAATTATTCAAATTCCCTGCAGATGGCATGTGGATAGAAAGCAGGTCTTGTTTTTATCATATAAATAGAGGAGAAAAGGTACTTATATTATTAAACAATTAAGGATTGAAATATATAGTTGGTGAATTGGAATAAGACCTATATATCTATTTGAAAAAGTTGCTGGAATTCAAAATCTTAGGCAGGTTTAAATTTTAGAATGATAGATTGAATAATAAAATGAAGTTAATAGTGATTAACAAATGCATAATTATATTAAATACTTCCAAGTTTGAATCCCAGACCTCAATGATAAAGGCAAAAATTAGAAACTGATCTGAATTTGGGAATTTAAAATGGAATAGGGTATCTAATAATAGTAAAATATTCAAGCTTGTAAGAGATGACATTACAGAAGAAAACCATTCTTCTTGAATGATTTATTTCTATTAAATAAAAATATTCAATAAATTTTAACATATTGCACTATAAAAAAGCATCCACTAGTTTAAACTTCAAAGTAATCTTTATTAAGTTATTCTGAAATGCTATATTTCAATTACCATTAACATAACATTTTTATGTCATTAAAGCTAAACACAAATCACATATCAACATTAAATACAAGACAATAGAGTATTTTAGAGGAGTTATGTTATGATTTGATAGCTGCAATAGCAATGAAGACATTTCCATGGCAAAAATATTCCAATAATAATAATAATAATAATAATAATAATAATAATAATAATAATAATAATAATAATAATAATAATAATAATAATAATAATAATAATAATAATAATAATAATAATAATAATAATAATAATAATAATAATAATAATAATAATAATAATAATAATAATAATAATAATAATAATAATAATAATAATAATAATAATAATAATAATAATAATAATAATAATAATAATAATAATAATAATAATAATAATAATAATAATAATAATAATAATAATAATAATAATAATAATAATAATAATAATAATAATAATAATAATAATAATAATAATAATAATAATAATAATAATAATAATAATAATAATAATAATAATAATAATAATTCAATTCAATTCAATTCAATTTATTTACCGTACAAAACTACAGCATTAAGCCAATTACAGAATTGCACTATAATAACTATACAATAATATACATAAATAATATACATAAATGAGTAAAAATGATGAAAATAATATAATTATATGCCATACTTTTTTACAAGATAAGTAACAAATTTTTTAAAGTCTAAAGAAAAATATTTTCATTAATAAAATCATGATTATAGGTATTAGGCAAACGAAGCAAAGGTGAAAATTTTAATATGTTAGAGCGACAAACCTTAATATAAAATAAAGTAAATGTACGTGTTTTATGTAAACAATTATTAAACGCAATATTTGAAATTTTGTTAGTTAATATAATTTTTTGATTCACAAGATTATATAAAATTTTAAGATCTCTCATTTTTCTTCTAATGGATAGGGATAGATAATGGTCTTTTAATTTAATGTACTTAGAAAATTTGTCATAAACCAATTGAATTTTGATAATATCTCGTTTGGAACTGGGATTCCAAACGACAGATCCATATTCTAAAATTGGCAAAACCAAAGAGAGAAACAATTTATATTTTGTAAAACTACTAAATTGTCTACCATGCCTTAAAATTGCACCCATAATTTTAAAAGCCTTATTTACTACATTTTCAATATGATGATGAAATGATCCATTGCTTGCAAAAATAATTCCAAGGTCTTTCTGAGTATCAACAAACTTTATATTATGATCTTCAATATAATAAGGACAAATTATCATTTCAGATTTTTTGGAATAAGAAACTGTTGAACACTTATCCATATTAATATCCATTTTATTATCTCTACACCATTTCACAAAACTATTGATATCTTTTTGTAATAATATGCAATCATTAATTGAGTTTATATTCCTAAAAATTTTACAATCATCTGCATAACATAAAATATGCGAAAATTCTAAACTCTCTCCCAAATCATCAATATAAATGTTAAACAATAATGGTGCAAGGATACTGCCCTGAGGTACTCCTATATTACAATAATATGGATTAGAAGAATTATTCTTAAACTTTACATAAGCTGTTCTCTTCTTAATAAAAGATTCAAACCATGCAACTAAATTATAGGAAAAACCTAATTTATACATTTTGAAAAGCAACCTGGAATGATCCACTTTATCAAATGCCTTGGATAAATCAAAATAAACAACATCTAAACGACATTGATTCTCAAAGGCATTAGCAATGTGATCAGTTATTGTTAAAAGATTAGTTTCAGTTGATCTTCCAGGTAAAAAACCATGTTGCACAGGAACCAAAATCTTATTTATGTCATTAACAATTTTCTTATAAACACATCTTTCAAATATGCGTGCAACTGTATGAAGCACAGAAATTGGTCTATAATTATTAACATTATCTTTTGAACCATTTTTAAAAATAGGTATAACTTTGGCAAGTTTTAGAGAGTTAGGAAAAATACAATTTTTAATGGAACAATTAAGAATATAACATAAAGGAGCAGCAATATATTCTACACAACCTTTATAAATGAAAGAAGGTATATTGTCATAACCTATACTTGAATGTATTTTGAGTTCTTTGACAGCTGATATAATATCACTATTGTTGAAACAATCGATAGAAATGCTATCATTAAAACATCCCTTGATCAAATTAAACCCAGACAGTTGAGAATTACCAAATAATTCAGAAAAGTGAACTGAAAAGTCATCAGCACATAAAGATGAATTATAATCCATTTGAGATTTTCTTTTGGTAATGCCAGAAGTTTTAATAAAAGACCAAAATTCTTTAGGATTATCTGACAAATTGAGCTCCATATTTTTAATATAGTTTTGAAAATCAATTTTCTGAATAGCTTTAACCAATCTTCTATAATTAATAAAATTATTGTAAAAAAGTATATTTCGTGTTTTAATGTACTGCTTATGATGATACAATTTCCTTCTAATAATTTTTTTAAGTTTATCTGAGAACCAAAAAGGGAAATAAAAATTGTGAGAGTCACGTTTTTTTGGTATATAAAAATCAATTAGATCATTAAATACTTGATTAAAAAAGTCCATATTATAATTAGCATCTGTTGAGGAATATAACGGGCTCCAATCAAAATTAGAAATTGTCTTACACAGACCCATATAATCCCCCTTTTTATAACATCTTTTAATAATTAAAGGAACATGCCACTTAAAATAATTTATTTTAACAAAAAATTCAATAGGTGGGTGATGTAAATCTATAGGAAAATTAAGAGATGAAACACAAAAACATTTAATCTCAGGTAAGTTACTCAGAACATAATCAAGTATTCGATTATAAGAATTTAAATGGGAATTATGCTGTTTCAAATTCAAAAAATTAAAGAATTGCAGCATCCTATATGCTTTGTGTGATAATGAAGAAATATCAAAAGAAGCATTATTAAATAACTCAGGAATGTTAAAATCTCCAGTAATAATAATATTCATTTTATAATTAATCAAAAATTCTTCAAAAGTACAAAGTAAAGCATCCAAGTCAGAGAAAGACAAGGCTGGCCTTATATAAACGTTCCCTAATAATAATTTTTTATGATGATCAAGGGAGACCTCACACCATCCATGTTGATTCACAAAATCTAGAATTCAAAAGCACAGATTTATGAACAATCTCTTTCCTGATGGCAATAAGAGTGCCCCCTCCTCTTTTAATTACTTCATGACATCTATCTGCACGAAAAACTTTATATCTATCATCTAAAAATGTATCATCATAAATTTGGTCATTTAGCCATGTTTCTGTGAGAAAGATAAAATCATAATCTTCTGAACAAAAAAAACTTTTTATTTGATTCAATTTAGTTCTCATTCCTCTAATGTTGGCATAAAAACAAGAAAAACCACCCATATCCAGTAAAATAAATTAATATATATATATATATTCCCTTTTTTTTATAAATATTAATAAATCAATCAAAAAGTATTAATTTACGGGCCAAATTACCATAGAAAAAGGAAAGAGAAGAACCGCGAGGCCAAAAATCAGACGAAATAAACTCACCATGTTTATTTTGGGGAATAGAAATATAAAAACTGGAAGATCTATTATTGAACATGTTAATTTTATAACACACAACTTTAACCTGAAATTTATTTTCCAAAAATGTTTTAATTTCTGATGATCTAATCTTTGCAGGCATATTAGAAAGAAAGTATTTATTATATTTATCATAACCTATATTGTATTTGTCATTATTCCAAAAAGTTTTAACAATTGGTGCATTAATAGTTTTATTAAACCGTTTTTGATAGAAATTAAATCTTAAACCATCATTTAACCCTGAAAATTGCGAATTGTAATTTTGATTATTTATACATTTATTATTTAAAAGATAATTTTTTTTATGAAAATTAGTAAAACATTTAGATTTGGAATTATTAATATAAAAGTTAGGAAGCTTATTAGGATTTTCTTTATCATTTAATACAAATAAATGTTGTTGATGTTTGGTTGATTGTTTAAACACTCTCGTTGGGTAACATTTTTTCACATTATTCTTTGTAAAGCTATTAACTTTGGAGCACACATTTTCACTATAACAGGAAATATCTTGATTAAGTATTTCTTTATTGTCTTTATCAAATTTCCACTTATTGAAGTTAAGTCTGTTATTATTTTTTTCATAGTCAATGCAAGAAGTATTTTTATTTTCATCAGAAATATCAAACAAAGAAGGTTTGGAGATAACTTCAGAGTCACCAACCTTATCAAAGTCCATAATGTGAAAATTACTATCTGAAATGTCATAATCACCATTATTATTATTACTCAAAATTTTAGGATGTAAAAAATTATCATTTCCAGTTAAAGATGGACTTGATTTTATATTACTGGAGATTACAATATTGGTATTATCATTAGAAATATGACCTTCCAATAAATCACATTGTATTCCTATATTATTGACAGTAATATTTTTATTGACAGTAATATTTTTATCAGTAATATTTGAACAATTATCACAAATTTTAGCCATATTCATTATCAAATTATATATCTCCTGAAGAGACATAGATTGTAACAATTCAATAGTAAAATTAGATGGATTTATAATATTATTTTCAATACTTTGATGTATATTAACAATCTCCAAATTGGATGTTGGTTCAATATCACTATTTAAAAAGCTATCAGTAGAATCCGTGACAGTATCTCTCGTAAAGTCTTCTTTTTCAAAATGTTTTTCAATCAATAAATTTGATTCCAATTCTAAAAGATCTTTATTATCTTTTAATTGAATTTCCTCAATAGTCATTTGATCCAAGTTAGTATGTAAATTATTACATTCTTTACACTGAAAAAAACCTAAACCAACTGATTTAAAATTTTCTGCATCAATCTTAGACAATTTCAAACATGAAAGATGAAAATAACCATAACATATACCAGAGCACTTAATTCCCCTAGACATATCAGACAAATCTTCATTGCAATAATTGCATTTAATGTTATCAATACTTAAGTCTGATCTATGTGCAGAGGAACCATTCATTAAATCCATAATAGAATCAGAATCACTTTCTACATTAATACCAGATGATGCATTAGGTAAACTATCAGGATTTTCTACCTCATAATTATAATTATAGCAATTAGAACAATAATCACATACAAAATCATGAGCAAAAGAATTATCATCTTTAAAATTGTTGTCATTACTTAGCTTGTAACAATCCAAATGATACTTTAAACCACAAAAACCAGAACATTTCAAATGTTTTTGTCTTCCATAAACATAGCATAAACACAAAGGACATACTATAGAAAATGGTGGCATGTCTTATTATAAATTATAAAAAGATGCCGTTATATATTATTATTATAATAATAATAATAATAATAATAATAATAATAATAATAATAATAATAATAATAATAATAATAATAATAATAATAATAATAATAATAATAATAATAATAATAATAATAATAATAATAATAATAATAATAATAATAATAATAATAATAATAATAATAATAATAATAATAATAATAATAATAATAATAATAATAATAATAATAATAATAATAATAATAATCTATCAATACTTCAAAAGTAGGCTGCAATCAGACAAAAACATTGCAATGGCATCTCACATATTCAGGATCCCTGAAACCAAGAGACCATTTACCATAGATGACTTTGCAAAAAAACTAGCTAATATACCTGAAGCTTGCCACCCAGGTAGCCCTGGAATCCCATTGTTTGTTTTGAAACACTTAAGCCAATTCACAACAAAATATGTCTGTAACTTAGCCAATCAACTAACACAAAAAATTCAGAACATAAAAGGAATTTACCCTATTGCAATTGTACCATACAATAAAAAAACAAAAAAAATATTCCCTCCATTGCAGACTTAAGACCAATATCAATGGGCCCATTGCCCATAAAAATAATAAAAAAGGTGATCAAGGAAAAAATTGAACAATATATATTACCACTAATTTCCAAAGTACAACATGCAAAAAAAGGATCATCAACAGTACAGGCAGCAGTACTTTTCAAGGCAGTACTCACATCAATTAGACATAAGAAAAAATATGCACCTATTGTAGTTTCAACTGGATATTGAGGCTGCATTTGATTCAGTTAACATTAAAGTTTTGCTGGAAATGCTCAAAAGCACCAACATTCCTAGAACACATCTATATATTATTGTGAATCTACTTATCAATAGAGAAATACATCTATCTATCAATGGAAGAAATTCACCATCTTTCACAACAAACCAGTCGTTATCACAAGGGTCACCACTTAGCACTCTGCTTTTTATATACTACATCAATCCTCTCATTAATAAGATACAGAAAACATTTGATAGGATTCAGATACCTGGAACAACACAGCACATAGCTTGCTTAGCATTCATGGATGACATTAGAGTTTTTCTCTCATCCAAAAAACAAATTCCACAACTGCAGCAGCTACTGAAAAAATACACTGCACATTATAAGCTTAAATTCAACCAAGCAAAAACTTCTGCTGGTATTTATTCACAGGAAAACCATGTGTGATGATTGATCAGTCAAAACCAACATTTTTCCTGGGTTTCTCATTTCATTTGGGAATCATGGGGATGAGATGTAAAATCCAAGATAGGATTAAGGAAGAAATAAAAAGAATTGCTGACTCCCTTTCAAAGACTTATATGTCTGTTTTCCCCAAAGTGCAGTTAATTAACCAACTAATTATGACAAAAATCAGCTATTATTCGCCAATTATTGAATTCTCAAAGGCTTTCATAAAAAAAATCAAAGCAATATGTAATCAGTTACTCTGGTCCAAGAAGACAGTTGCCATATCGAATAGGAAAATGTCTCGACCACTGATAAAAAATGGTCTAGGTCTCCACACAGTCGAAATCTTCCACATACAAAAGTTGAGGAATGCAATTATTACAAATATGAAACAATTCTCGAAACTAAAACACCTAATTGAAGTTACTCCTACTGACAGACCACCACCACTGGGATCATACATTTCATCCATAATTTATCAATGTAAAACCAATAAGGACATACTGGAACAATATAAGAACAAATATTCATATTGGGAAATATACAACCTGATAAATAAACAAACTAATGTAAATGAAACTTCACCAATGTTGGGAATTGATAACAAAAAACTGGTTAAAAAATTCAAGCAATGGGCATTGAAACCTAAATTCTTCAATTTTATAATAAAAATGAACCTCACTGCTATGCCCACAACCATTTTTTCCACTATAAAAGGATGTATAGAGACATAGGTCCATTTTGTAGACTATGCCATAGAGCCGAAGAAACAATTGAACACCTAATTTACAACTATGAATGTTTGGCAAAAATAAGACAAATGGCATGCAACATATATAGAAGGAGAAACACCACGATGGAACAAATTATTAATGCATATCAGAGTCGAGTGATACCAAACATTAGGGCAGCTACATTTGTCCTATATTCTTTTAAGTGCACGAGATGCAGCTTTATAATGAGGAAAAATACTCAATGTTATCCAGCCACATTCATTAATAAACTAATACAAATCAAAGCTAGAGATAAAACTATTGTTAGACCAGATTTATATGCTGCAACTTGGTCACTGTTAAATGAAAAATCAAGACTATGAGAAATTCAAAACAAAGACAATTAAAAACGCTGAGGTTGAAGCATTATTTATAGACTATAGAACAAGGAACAAGTTATCCACAAGAAAAAAAACTTATGTTTAAAGAAAAGTAAACCAAAACTGTAAATTTTGCTAAATCAAATTGTAAATACAGTGTAATAGAAACTATGTAAACCAAAGAAAGTAATAAAGTACCTTTTGAAACATAATAATAATAATAATAATAATAATAATAATAATAATAATAATAATAATAACAACAACAACAACAACAACAATAATTCAATTCACTTTCATTTATTTATTTAATGTACAATTTCAAAGCACTATGCACCACATAACTTAATTATTTGACTAGTACATATAATATTATTAGCAAGAACTAAATTCATAAATAATATAAATAACAAAGATGAAAAAAGATAATAAAAAACAAGAAAATACCATAGATGACCCCACTGTAATAAATTAAAAATCATACTTTTTTAACGAGAATCTTATCATTTTTATTATCTAGACTGAAATGATTGTTATTGCAAAACTCTATATTATAAGAGTCAAATAATGAAAACAATGAAGAACGTTTAAGGATATCTAAGTAACAGATTTTAATAAAAAAAGATATTGATGCCCTAGTTTTATAGCCCCCTGAATTAGAGAAAATATTTGTTATTAGAGTTTGACAAATTAGTCTTTTAGTCTCACATCCCCTCTTTAAGTAGAAATATACTATGCTGTTTTTATTTTAAAGTGATTTATCAAAAAAAATTCTCCTAATGAGTGATTTTAATAATATTCCTGTTTGAATGTAGATTCCAAACAACAGATCCATATTTAATAACAGGAAGGACAAAAGATCTGAACAATTTATATTTTATTTAATCATTAAATAATTTGTCATATCAAAAAAAAAAAAAACAACAACATTAGCATAATTTGAAGAGCTCTGTTAATAAAAAAGATCAATTATTTGTAAATAGAATACTTAGTCCTTTTTGAAAAATGTTATATTTAGTTTTATGAATTTCAATATAATAAGAGATACCTAAGTTCCAACTTTCTAGAATATGAGACTTCTGAACATTTATCCCTGTTTTATTTAACAAAACTATTATCTATTTGAAAATCTTACAATCATCAGCACATCTTAATAAATATAAGGAATTAAGGTATTCCTTAAGATTACCATGTGTATAATACTAAAGGAGACAGAATGCTAACTTGAGGTCGACCAAAATTACAATTATATAAAGTGGAGGTTTTATTATCATATTTAACAAGTACTCTCCTATCTATCTTTACAGAAAATTCTAACCTGTAAAGTTTTTGGAAATAATATCATGATTTACTTTGTAATATCCCTAAACAGATCAAAATAAATTATATTTAATCTTTATCTGTATCCTGTAGAATGAGCAATATAATCAAAAATGGTGATGAGATTAGTTTCAACTGACCTATTTAGCAAAAGCCATTTTGAACAAAAGTTAAATAATTACTGGACATTTTTAATGATATATATATATTGTAATGGAACATATATAATCCATTGAATTTATTTTGGGTCTTGGCTTATTTTTATCAAAGTCCCGAGTTGGGAAACCAATAGTCATGGACTGAGCATATCATTTTAAGATTTTAAATAAATTTATTGGAACGTAAGTAATCATAAAGCCACATTGTGGAGCCAATTGTAAAGGGAAACTTTACAACCAATAACCAATCAATCGAGCTTACACTTTGTAATAATATACATTGAAACCACCAATTAATTAATCAAGTCACACATTTCAAGTAATGACAATTGTATGTATAAAAGAAAAACTAGCTCAATCATTGGATGGTTTAATCATTGATTACCAATTACAATATTGCCTATCCAACTAGCTATACATAAAATATACCTGGATACCAAAGACCAATAATAAGAGATACTAAATCATTTACTCTCAGGGTTAATTTGATCAGTGATTTAATTATTCACCAAAGTGTAAATTGGAAATGAAGGGAATTTTATTGAATCCAACCTATATTTTCAAATGGGGATTATATGTAAAACAATATAATGATTAGTGATGGCTTAGATAAATAATTATAAAAGTGAATATTAGCAAAACACAAAATTATCATTTAAGTAATTCTAAGTCTCAAGCATTACCTAATGACCTTTGTACTGAAAAGAGAAAAATAAAAAATTAATAAATTTCAAATAAATCACAAAGTCATTTCACATAAAACAATTGGTATATAAACTATTTTGATTGTGTTTTGACTTTCTTTTCAAATGGCAATAATTATATTAATCACAAACAATATTTATTTACCTTTCAAGTTTTAATTTTAATTCAATATTTTGTAAATTAATAATATTTGCTAGCAATAGGCATGGATTGATATTTGTATCTGCATAAGAACCATCTATTATTCTTTAACACACAGAAAGATGCAATAAAAAGAAATGATGAAAATCACAATAGCTTCTTAAAATAATAATTTAGGATCATCGATACATTCCTCAAGGTTAGATCATTTAACTTAATATATATACTCTTTTTCTATTGTGTTGGATATTTATTTGCTTCATTTCAATTAAAACTATACTCCTCTTGGACTACAAGTACAAACCCTTGATATTTATTATTTATAATAGGGCTTCTATTATCGCCCCTAAATGTAATATCTTCATTAATTCTGAGACTTTAATAAACATTTATCATGGACTATAGTCCATGATAAATGTTTATTAAAGACTCAGAATATAACTCTTAGTATATGAAACTTTTATAAATAAAGACTAGAAATGACTCCTATCTCATATGTGAAGAAATATACGTAACACAAACATGATCTACCTTTTTAAACATATCTAATGATGAAATTATGAATTAAATTCTGAAGAGAAATAGTAAATAATGATAAAATTGTAAACACAAATATTACAAATTATTCCTAGGAGAACAAACGACAATCAGTTTAATTTTCATCCTACATTGTGCACAGCTGATATGTATAGCAGGTGTGTACAACGCATTTAAATTAAAACAAGAACAAGTGTTTTAATGACAAATAATATCTATAATTATTTGTTAGTAAATTGAAATTTAAAATCAGTTTATTTATATATTGTACATATATAAGGTGTAAGAATTAAAGGGCAACAGAAAATTTTTAAGAATAAGTGACCACTAGCTTCTCTTCTCCACATCACCCCTACACATTTTCTTATTTCATCCATCCATCTTACATGTGGTCTCCTTCTGGGTCTTTTACAATCTCTTGGAATCCAGTTTAAAATTTCAATTGTCCATCTATTATCATCTCTTCTAGCAATATGTCCAGCCCAACTTTACTTCAATCTTTTAATTTTTTCAATGAGGCCAGTAACACCTGTTTGTTCTCTTACCCATACATTGCGTTTTTGATCTCTTCTTGTTACTCCCAACATACATCTCTCCATACTTCTTTGAGTAATCTGAAGTCTCTGTATTGATCTTCTATTAAGTGTCCAAGTCTCAGATCCATAAGTAAGAACTGGTAAAACACATTTGTTAAAAACCTTTCTTTTCAAACACATAGGCATATTTTCTTTTAATATCAAGTTATTTCTACCAAAAGCACTCCAACCAAGTTTAATTCTATGATTAATTTCCTCTATTATGTTTCCATCTGTATTAATAATCTGACCAAGGTATTTGTAACTCTTAACTTCTTCTAATTCATCATAATCAATCTTTATTTTCATATTTTGAGCAAATCGATTAAACATTACTTTAGTCTTTTTAACATTTATCTTTAGTCCTACTTTCCTACTTTCATCTGATAACTCCTGCAACATTTCCTGCAGCTCGGAAGCATTATTTTCAAAAAACAACTACATCATCTGCGAAATCTAAATGACTTAAATAATCTCCATTTACTTTCACTCCTTTAGTTTCCCATTTTAATCCACAAAATACTTCTTGCAGCACTGCTGTAAAAAGTTTTGGAGATATGGAGTCACCTTGTCTTACACCTTTCTCAATGTTGACTTTCCCAGTATCATTATGTAATCTAATTGTTGCTGTTGCATTTTTATAAATATTCTTTAAAATATGACAATATCCTGAATCTATACCTTGATGATCCAATGCTTTAATCACTGAAGAAATGTTTATAGAATCAAATGCCTTTTCATAATCTACAAATCCAAAACATAATGACAACTCATATTCATTTGTCCTTTCTATAACTTCTCTCAATATTTGAATATGATCTACTGTACTAAAACAACTTTTAAATCCAGCTTGTTCTCTTAGTTGGTGAAAATACAAGGTTCTCTGTAAACGAGTTGTAATTATCTTGGTAAAAATTTTATATAAAACTGATAAAAGGCTGATAGGTCTGTAATTTCTAATATCTTCTTTATCACCTTTTTTAAATATTAATAGTATTACTGCATTCTTCCAATCATCCGGTACATCTTTATCATTTAGACATTTGGTATATAACTTTGCTAATATTTTTTCTGTTTCTTCACCTGCTTCTTTTAATATATCAATTATAATTCCATCATTACCTGGAGCCTTTCCTTTTTTCATACATTTAATTGCATTTCTCACTTCTTTATTTAAAATTCTGGGCAATTCGGAAGATGTAATAGATATAGGAGGTACTTGTTCTTTATTACTATATAATTCTTGATAAAAATCTTCTACCAATTTCATAATGTCATCCCTCTTTTTAGTAATAATTCCATCTTTTTTCCTTATTGCAGATATAAATTTCCTACCAATACCAAAATGTTGTTTTACATTCTTAAGACTTTTATTTTCTTCTACAGCTTTTCTTGCTAGTTCACAGTTATACTTTCTTATATCATTTTCAACTCTTTTCCGCACCATTTTACAAAATTCGAGATATTCAATTCTTTTTAATGCATCATTCTTGCATATCTTCATATTCCTTCTTTTCTTCATAAGTTCTCTAGTCTCAGTAGAAATTTTATTAGTCAATTGCTGCTTTTTTCTACCAGCTATCTTTGTTGCAGTTTTTAAAAGTGTATCAGTTATTTTCATATTAATTTCATTCAAATCTGAATCATGTTCAAAATCTACTAATACTTGAAACCGATTTGTAAGTTCTAATTTAAATTCATTAGAATGTTTCTGAAGATTAGGAATATCAACTGTAAATATAGTTTTTCTTAATAATTTTTGTCTCTCTAGTTTTACATTAACATGTGTCTTACCCCTTACTAATCGATGATCACTTCCTGTGTTAAATTTATTAAGAACATTACAATCTTGAAATATGTATTTTCTATTAGTCAAAATATAATCCAATTCTGCTGTACCTTCATTTGGATGCTTCCATGTCCATTTCCTTCTAACATTTTTCTCAAAAAAAGAATTCATAATATAAAGTTTTTCCTTCTCTGCAAACTCCACAAGTCTATGTCCTCTCTCATTTCTATTACCATAACCAAAATTACCTACAACACTTTCATCTTTCATTTGTTTACCAATTCTAGCATTAAAATCTCCCATAACAATTTTAAAATGTTGTTTACTCTGATCAAAAGCCTTTTGTACATCCATATAAAAATCTTCTACTACTTCATCACTGTGAGAACTTGTTGGGGCATAAACCTGAATTATCTGCATTTGATATCTGCTATTAAGTTGTATAAGTAATCTTGCCACTCTGTCTGATACACCATCAATCTCCACAATATTGTTCTTCCACTTTTTATTTATAATGAATCCAACTCCACTTGTATTTCCAATATTTGTGCCTTTATAATAGAGCATATGTCCACTTTTTAAATCAATTGTCTCTTCACTTTTTCTTCTAACTTCACAAAGTCCAATAATATCCCATTTAATATAAGAGAGTTCTTCTTCTAATTCTTGCAATCTTCCTTCACTTGAAAGTGATCTGCCGTTGTAAGTACCTAAATAAAAAGTCGTCATCAAATGGCAGCCTGGGTCCGCCTCCAGGATATTTTTAGCACCCTCTGCCTTCAGCCACCAACCGCTGCCTTGGTTGGTGACTTTACAGCCTCCTGGGATTAAGGGCCATGCTTTATTTTTGTCTGTCATAATTGTATAATTGGGAAAAATCTTTATCATTTACACAAACATTCATTCTGCCTTATCAGGCACTGAGAAGAAAGACCATGGTGTTTCTTGATCTTAAACTCAGAGGTAAAAAGCCAATAAACTCACCACGCTGGCTAATGCATGTTGGTGAGCAGCCCATCCATGTTCGTATACTATATGAATAAACATATAGTAATAACAGCTGCAACGACAAGAATGTATGGAGTGGACAGGAATTTGCCCTGCTTGGTTCCTTTAAGGCCTCCAAGAGGAATGAAAGGGTCTCCTTTCAGTTAATAGCAAACTCCTTTCTGCAGCCATATATATATATATATATATATATATATATATATATATATATATATATATATATATATATATATATATATATATATATATATATATATATATATATTGCATGTTTTTCTGAAGGTTTGTGATGATGATATTCTAGCTGTATTTTATATTGGACTATTTCCATTATCTAATATGTGTGTTGAATGCCTCTAGAAAAGTTTATTTTTTATTTAAATATTCCAAATACAATCAACTGTTAATAATATCACAGCAAACAGGTTATTATATGCACCAACTGTTAGTAATATCACAGTAACAAGTTAGTATATGCACCAACTATTAGTAATATCACAGCAAACAGGTTAGTATATGCACAACATTTCGAGAGGTATTTTTCTCCACTCTTTTTTATGTGTTGCTGGCCTAGCCAGTGACAGTACTAGCATGGGATTTGAACCTGGGTCTTTAGATTCTTGAGTATTGAATTTCAAGGTAATGCTCTATGAGGTTCCTCCTGATTTCTCCATTTTTTCCTAAGAGCAAAGTTGATTAGTGGTTTCCATACATTATGTATAGTCACACTAAGTTGGCTTATGAGATTTCTGGCCATTGTTATGTGAGCAGCTTGTGAATCAAAATAAAATAGAAAATTTATTACTCAAAAAAACTTAATATGTTGTTAATTATAATGATGAAAACTTAAAATTATTTTAAATGTATGTATAGTTAATTTTAATATCAATTGAAGAAAAAAGAAAATAAATAAAAAAAAACCAAATTTAATTATCATTTATTCTTCTTTATTATCTCTTCATTTTAAAGGTCAATAACTATTTAATGCGTTTTTGTTGATTCCCGCATGAGTTAAGATAACTGGTAAAATAGTTTAAAATGACAAATGAGGGAATTCATGAGCACTTTTGTTTTATATTATTCAGGTTAAATTATGATGTATCAGTTAAAATGATGAACCAATTTTGAATATTTAGGTAATGCTTATATCGGCTTGCTGTATACAAATAGCTATTCATACTGTTTGTTTTCTATTCCAAATGTCTGCTCATCAATAATTTGCTTAATGTCATTAGATCTTAATCATAAAATAAGGCAAGATAGAGGGTTTGTACCCTGGACCATTAATGTATCATTTAGCCTGCCATTCCTAATGATATATCAAGTCCAATAAATATTGTCATTATGCAAACAAAATTGTATATGAAACAATAGCAAAATTTTGCTTTTTTCCTTAATGGTGATTGTCAATTCTTGTTGCTATAGTTTTTTTTATGTCTATTGTTTAGCTCAGTCTTTCACATACTAATATCAATACCTTTATTACAACAATCATCAATTTTTAATATCAACGTTTAAAAAAAAATTACATATAAAAAATAGCTTTTCAGTTTACAAAAACAAAATAAATAAATAAACAGCAAATAATAAAATTATATCGCAAATAATTTCAAAAACAAAAATATGATGTAAATTCTATTAGGAATTTTAGATGCCAATATTTAATCATTGATATTACTAAAAGCAAATACTTTAAATATAAACCCTTTCATTCTTCTTGGAGACCTTAAAGGAACTGAGCAGGGCAAATTCCTAATGTCCACTCCATACATTCTTGTCATTGCAGCTATTATTACTATGCAATTATTCATATAGTATATGAACATGGATGGGCTGCTCACCAACATGCATTAGCCAGTGTGGTGAGTTTATTGGCTTTTTACCTCCAAGTTTAAGAATATTTTTTCCAATATATACAATCATGACAGACAAATAAATCATGGCCCTTATTCCCAGGAAGCTGTAAAGTCACCAACCAAGGCAGCGGTTGCTGGCCAAAGGTGCAGGGTGCTAAGAATCCCAGATTGCAGACTCAGAATGTCATTTGATGATGACTTTTTATTTAGGTACTTACAATTACAGATCACTTTTAAGTGAAGGAAGATTGCAAGAGTTAGAAGAAGAACTGTCTTATATTAAATGGGACATTATTGGACTTTGTGAAGTTAGAAGACAAGGTGAAGAAACAATTGATTTAAAAAGTGGACATATACTCTACTATAAAGGCACAAATATTGGAAATACAAGTGGAGTAGGATTCATAATAAATAAAAAATGGAAGAATAACATTGTGGAGATTGATGGTGTATCAGACAGAGTGGCAAGATCAGTTTTACAACTTAATAGCAGATAGCAAATGCAGATAATTTATGTTTATGTCCCAACAAGTTCTTATAGTGATGAAGTTATAGAAGATTTTTATATGGATGTACAAAAGGCTTTTGATCAGCGTAAACAACATTTTAAAATTGACTTTAATGCTAGAATTGGTAAACAAATGAAAGATGAAAATGCTGTAAGTAATTTTGATTATGGTAATAGGAATGAGAGAAGACATAGACTTGTGGAGTTTGCAGAAAAAGAAAAACTTTATATTATGAATTGTTTTTTTGAGAAAAATGTTAAAAGGAAATGGACATGGAAGCATCCAAATAAAAGTACTGCAGAATTGGATTATATTTTGACTAAAAGAAAATACATATTTCAAGATTGTAATGTTCTTAATAAATTTAACACAGGAAGTGATCATCGATTAGTAAGACGTAAGATACATGTTAATGCAAAACTAGAGAGACACAAATTATTAAGAAAAACAATATTTACAATTGATATTCCTAATCTTCAGAAACATTCTAATGAATTTAAATTAGAACTTACAAATTGGTTTCAAGTATTAGTAGATTTTGAACATGATTCAGATTTGAATGACATTAATAGGAAAAATAAGTGATATACTTTTAAAAACTGCAACAAAGATAGCTGGTGAAAAAGAGAAGCAATTGACCAATAAAATTTCTACTGAGATTAGAGAATTTATAAAGAAAAGAAGGAATATGTGGATATAAAATAATGATGCATTAAAAAAGATTGAATATCTCAAATTTTGTAAAATTGTGCAGTAAAGAGTTGAAAATGATATAAGAAGGTATAATTGTGAACTAGCAAGAAAAGCTGTAGAAGAGAATAAAAGTCTAAAGAGTGTAAAACAACATTTTGGTATTGGTAGGAAATTTATATCTGCATTTATATATGGCATTATTACTAAAAAGAGAGATGGCATCATAAAATGTGTAGAAGACTTCTATCAAGAATTATAAAGTAATAAAGAACAAGTGCCTCCTATACCTATTATAACTTCCGAACTGCCCAAAATTTTGAATGAGGAAGTGAGACATGCAATTAAATTTATAAAGAAAGGGAAGGCTCCAGGTAATGATGGAATTATAATTGATATATTAAAAGAAGCAGGTGAAGAAATAGAATTTTTTTTTAGCAAAGTTATATACCAAATGATTGGAAGAATGCAGTATTAATATTAATATTTAAAGAAGGTGATAAAGAAGATATTAGAAATTGCAGACCTCTCAATCTGTTATCAGTTTTATACAGAATTTTTACTAATTACAACTCATCTACAGAAAACCCTGGATTTCCACAAACCAAGACAACAAGCTGGATTTAAAAGTGATTTTAGTACAGTAGATTATATCCAGGTATTGAGAGAAATTATAGAAATGACAAATGAATATGAGTTGCCATTATGCTTAGGATTTGTAGACTATGAAAAGGCATTTGATTTTATAAACCTTTCTTCAGAGATTAAAGCATTGGATCATCAAGGTGTAGATCCAGGATATTGTCATATTTTAAAGAATATTTATAAAAATGCAACAGCAACAATTAGATTACATAATGATAGTAGAAAAATCAACATTGAAAAGGGTGTAAGACAGTGTGATTCCATAGCTCCAAAACTTTTTACAGCATTGCTGCTGCAAAGTATTTTGTGGATTAAAATGGGAAGTTAAAGGAGTGAAAGTAAATGGAGATTATTTAAGTCATTTAGATTTTGCAGATGATGTCGTTGTTTTTGCAAATAATGCTTTAGAGCTACAGGAAATGTTGCAGGAGTGGTCAGATGAAAGTAGGAAAGTAGGACTAAAGATAAATGTTAAAAAGACTAAAGTAATGTTTAATAGATTTTCTCAAAATATGAAAATAAAGATTGATTCTGATGAGTTAGAAGAAGTTAACAGTTACAAATACCTTGGTCAGATTATTAGTACAGATGGAAATATAATGGATGAAATTAATCATAGAATTAAACTTGTTTGGAGTGCTTTTGGTAGAAATAACTTGATACTAAAAAGAAATATGCCTATGTGTTTGAAAAGAAAGGTTTTTAATAAATGTGTTTTGCCAGTTCTTACTTATGGATCTGAGACTTGGTCATTTAATAGAATAGCAATACCGAGACTTCAGACCAATCAAAGAAGTATGGAGAGATGTATGTTGGGAGTAACAAGAAAGGATCGAAAACACAATGTATGGGTAAGAGAACAAACAGGTGTTACTGACCTCATTGAAAAAATTAAAAGACTGAAGTGGAGTTGGGCTGGACATATTGTTAGAAGAGATGATAATAGATGGACAATTGAAATTATAAACTGGATTCCAAGAAATTGTAAAAGACCCAGAAATAGACCACATGTGAGATGGATGGATGAAATAAGAAAGTGTGCAGGGGTGATGTGAAGAAGAGAAGTTAAAGATAAGAAAAGATTGATTGAACTTGGAGATACCTTCATCCTGCAGTGTATTGATAATGTTTGATGATGATGATGATGATCTTCATAAAATTTATATACACATACATATGTATTTGTTTATATCACCATTGCCATTTAAATCCCACAATCATAAATAAATGCATATATCAAAAAATAAAATTAAAATAAATAATGATAACACCAACTAACAACAGCAACAACATGTATATAAACTCCCATATCAAAACTAAATCAAAGATTTTTTTAAAAACAATAATGACATTTTGATGGAAAGAGTGGATCTTTCCAACGTTTACCATGTATGCATCTTTCAAAAATTTTATACATAGTATATAGGATCAAACTAGGTTTAAATTATTTATATAGTCTTTAAAACCATTATTATAATTTGGAATAAACTTATCACATTTGAGAACTTTGATAAAAATACAACTGCATGCAGAACAATTTAAAATATAGCATAGTAATAAACTTGGCATATCCCTTATGAATAAAAAGAAGGTATGTTGTCTAGTCCCAAACTAGAGTGAAATCAAAGCTTTCTTATTGACATTATAATATCTTCACTATTAAAATCTTCATGTAAGATTTTGTGATAAGATTTATGTGAAAATATAAAGAACTTTTATTCATTATCAATATTTTTTATGCAGGTGAGCAAAGTATGTGGGAAACTATTCAGGAGAGAATAAAAATTGTTATGAATTTCAGAATTTTTAATTGATAGACCGGAATTCTCTAAGATTTATATTCAAATTATTGTCCATATTCTTTGTATGTCTTCAAAACTTTTTTCCTACGATAAAATTATTATAGAATATTACTCATTTTCCTATATTTATGATAATACTTTTTTTAACGGTTTTCTTCAAAGAAAAAGAGAGTCATTATGAAAAATCATGACCATATATACATTTAATGAGAATTACAAGTCTATTAAGGTTGTGAAAATAGATAAAGTATTTTAAATTAGAATTATCATTTGTAAAAGTATATATATATATATATATATCATTTAAATTAAGTCTAGAAATATTCTTACAAATAAGTGTAATTTTTTTATATAACAACTTTTTATTTTATGAGGTAATGATTACATTCAAAGATCAGTCTTTCAAGCTAATTGTGCATGCGTCTTCTGCGAGTGTTAAATAATAAATGAATACTTCACTCCACAATACAAAATATAGTATTTATGCAGGAATAAAAGGAATCCTCTTATTCCTACAACTCAAATTCTTTTGTATGAGCAAATCTGAAGTACTTGTGTAACATACTATACTTTAATATAAAAATTAATTGGAGGGTGATATGCAGTGTTATAGAGGGAGAATGAATATACTCAGTGTGAGACAAATTACTCAGAGTCATATCTTAAAAGCATGCCCATGAGAATTACAAAAAATATTATATTGTCTAAACCTTAATAAATTACAAAATTTAAACATTTTGTTGTTCTATCACGGAGTTCATAAAGCTTAAATCTCTAGTAACATTAATACTTTTATTATATGTATTTAACAAATTCTCAAATGCAGGTAAAATCTAGCTGATTAGCTGATACATCTGTTCTAATGTATACATTTTCTAATATATATTTATTATAAAGGTTACCAGAAATTTTATACTAAGTAGCTTCACAAGGTGAAAAATTAAATAAAATGTAGTGGTGCGTTATTTCTTTTTTTAATGGCAATAAGTGTGCCATCTTCTCTATTAGCAATTTCAATATATCTGACTAAACAAAATAGTAATAATAGGAATAATACTACAAATTGACATGTTGTTGAAATATTTCAGAAAAGAAAAGTTTTCTATTGAACAAACTAAAAGACAACATCTTAAAATAACAAATACTCAGAAAATTTGAACATGTTCTATATGAGGACATATCTGTTAATCACAGATTGGTTTGTATAATCACCACAAAACTCATTTTTGTAGTAGTTTTTCTGTCTTCCTTTCTCTCTTTCCTTTTTCTTTTTTGGAATTGAAATAGCTATACTGATTTCTGAGTGGCTCTTTATTATTATAATATTACTAATACTACATAATAAAAGTTCAAATATCGGATAATATTGTTTGCTTATGTTATTCCTGATCTTTTGTTTATTATTTGTAAATTCATTGTACTAACAAAAGGTGTGATATTTAAAAAAATTATTTAAATTAAAACTTTTTATAATTATAAATATTAACAGTTCAAGATTGTCTTCAGACAATAGTGTAAAAACTAGTTAAATACTTTGGAAATATTGAGAAAGGTAAGAGCTTATCTGCATCAAAAGTATTATTCTTTTCAGCTATAGTGTAAAGCAATATCAAATGAAATTGAGTGGTTTGTTTTTCAAAAGTTCATAAAAAGTTCAAACTCTGGAAAAACCAGAGTTAAAGTTGCAATCCATGGACCATGAATCCAGAATCTCAAGAAAGAAAAACAATATTTTGATGTCTCAGATAATAATTCAATAACAGAAGAAGAAAAAATAATATTTTTTTAATAACTAAAATTGCTATGAATCTCACAGAAGTATTTTTTAATCATTTAATGAATTTGTAAAAAAATATCTTGCTACCTTGTACTTTTATCAATATATGGTTAAATAAGAGCCACCTATTTTTAAAACAGAACTTTAAAACAAATTAAAACAACATTTATCTATTCACCAATTAAAAAATACTATTATAAATGCATGAGTAAAAAAAATACTCGAAGAGTCTACATGTGTCAAAATGCATTTGGGTTTTTTGGACAAAAGTACAGATACAAGACATCAAATATAACTTTTAATTATTGTCAGATCATATTAATAGAGAAACATGCGAAAAAATCAATATTTTTACTAGATCAATATATTAATATTAATATTATAAAGAATATACAAAATCAAATTTTGAACTATAACAAAAAGTATGTTTCTTTAAGAATTATAAGTATTCTAAGAATATTGAGAAAAAATATTGAATTTATTTAACAACTTTAGCAAGATATTGGGCATTTTTAAATTGGACTTTTATCTCATCCATTATGAATTATAATTATTTTCAAATACAACATCACTTATGACATGTATTGTCAATTTTATATTAGCATACACTTTTAATAATATAAAATTGCTTAATTATTAAACAAAATTAATTCCCATTATGCATGCAATATTTTATGAATTAGCTGTGGATAAGTTTTAAATGATTTTGTAAACTTTTTTATCATGAATTAGCAAACCTTGAGTGATTACGTAACTGATTTTTTTTTTTATTTCAGCACACAATAATTAAATGAGCTGAATAAAAAAAACCTCAATGCTATGGTCAAATAACAATTACTAACATATATATTGCTGCTAATATTTGATATATTTGCAAATGATTTGAGTGCAAAAATATAAATATCTTTGATGCTTACAAAAATGGTGAATTTGGAAATAGTATTAATATCCAGTAAAATATAATATAAAAAATAATACTCTATTATTAAAACAATAAAACAACCTCTATGAAAAATTTAATCATTTTAAATAATTTGAAATAATTCAAAAAACACTTTTCATAAAAATATATTTAAAGACTTAGAATTGGAAATTATTTAATTTGCTGGAAATTGGTGATTTAGAATAAAATAATAGTTTTAAATTAGTTCTGTATGGAGAAAACAACTTTAAAAAATAATTAGAAAAAAAAGCTTGTAAAATAAATTCCAATAATCAATCAGAAAAAAATTATAAACACTATTTCAAGAATGGAATTTTAAAATTAAATATGACATTAAAGAAATTAGCAAATTCATTTTCAACAATGTTTAGATCAACATATGCAAATGAGCTGCTATTAATTTTATTTATTCTGGAGAGAAAAAAGAATTTTACAAAAATATGTCTACTGTATGATTAAAGACCAGTAATTATCAAATCCCATGCACTTTGCGATTTAGCATAGTTGGTAGAGTATAAGACTTTGGTGGGTAAGATCTTTGGATTGATTTCAGTCCTGACACTTTTGGCATTTGAACATCTTATGAACACTTGAGCAATAAAGTTATTAAATTATTTACTTAATAAACCTCATATGGAAAAATTATCATCAAGCAAACAACAATGGATTTTCTTTTTTTTTTCTATTATAATCACTCTTTTTTTCCACTTATATAGAATTAATCTTGGTTTTTCTATTATAGATTAAAAAGTTAATTTGAAAACATTCTTAATACTTTTTTTGATAATTAAATAAAATATTTAACTCATTATTAGAAGTTAACACACTAGCAACTTTCTTTACAATATTGCCACCAAGTGTGAGCCATAGTGATAAATAGAAGCCATATAATGTTATCATTAGAAGTTACACAATATTTTTAATTCAGTTGTGACACATCTCAGAAAAGTGTTTGCCATATGGTTATTTAGACTATCAGTCTGGAATCCTCCAGTTCTATTTCAGCTCTTTTCTTTTTTTTTAGTGAATTATATTCTGTAATTCATATAATTTATTTCAATTTTCATATTCCATTATTCCAGACTCTTCTGCAGCCCTTATTTTTCTTTTTGTAGATCTTTAAATAAGAATTGCATAATACATTTACTAAATCTTTTTTTTTCCAAGTATCTCAACATATTTCATTTTAGTATTGTGGTATTTTTATCAAAGACCATCATCCAATATTAATTTGAGTATTAACTCCATCCATTAATAATAACTTAACCAGAATATTTATAGTTTATTTCTTGCAATATGTCACTATCAAACTTTTTTTTCTTTGAAAAGCTATTGAACATTGCTTCAGTTTTTGTCATTAATTACACATGTGTTTCACTTTTAATAAGCCTACAAAATATTCTAATTTTACGCATATATGTATACTACAATGTAAGATTAACAAAAACAATAATTATTATTTTATTTAAAAAATATTTAGCATCTACTAATTAAATACTAATTATTTAATTAAACATAACTGTTTTTATGTTTGAAATAAATGAATTTGTTTACTAATATAATAGCTTTAATTTGTTTCTTTGTTGTTGCTTTTTGTTAAGATACAAAATCGTTTGCAACTTCTGTTAAATTTAATAAAATTTACTGCAAACAAGTTTTTAGAAGCCTTATGTATACAATTATAAAATTAAATTATATATAAATATAGGTTAAAGATTAAAAAAAACAGATGGTAACACAAAAACAGTTCAAACATCGAAGTGTTATATGGAAATTTGAATTTCCACTGCACCAAACCATAAAGAGTTAGGTAAAAGATAAAATAGCTATAAATAGTTAATTTTACACAAAAAAGAACAATGTATTGGTATTTCTCATCAGGTTTTTCATAGGATACATAATGACATTTTAATATATTCTATATTTCTTTAACTCTCTAATTAAGAATAATGAGATTTATTTACTGATCAATTTAGTTTCTTGATACAATGCCTATAGACTGATTATCATACATTATAGACTTATGCCTGACTTATATTCAAATTCCATGGTAAGTACCCTTGTTTTCCATAGGTTTTCCATAATTTTTCCAAAGTATCCAGGATTGCTTTCTTGTGAAGATATTCAAGGCCATTTGGAAGAACTGAACAGTAGATTGATTTAGTCCATATTTTATGTTATCTCCAAGTGTTTTCCTATTTCTCAACTTTCCCAATATTGTACTCCTAAAAGACTATTCATATTTCATTTCTTGACTTTACAAATAATTCCTAATTGTAACATTTATTTTTCTTTAATGGTTAATACAAACCCTTTCCACATCCCTTTCCCTTTTCATATGTATCCTTCACCCTTCACTATGTTACTCCAGAATTTTATTTTTACCATTCTTTGTAAACCTCTTATTTAACTATATTTGTACCTTTTTTTGATGAATAAACTTTCATCACTGAGAAAAAAAAAAATACTAGAACTCTAAAACAAATAGTTTAGGAATATTTAAATTAAAGATGGCATTATTGTGTAAGTTACTGATAATTGTTTACCAATTATTATTTATTCTTTCCTTTACCCTTATACTTATATATAAATTTAACAAGTTTGTTTGCAAGGTGATAAATTTTTGATTTATTGTACTTAAAATTTGATAATTCTCTACTAATGAGTGAAGCTACAGGGTCAGCTAGTACCATATACATGTTTCTTTTTACAGTTATATCAATTATGCCATCTAGGATTGAATTTGAAATTCTGGATTTCAAACTGTATCATGCAAATCACTTATTTAAAATATTAATGGTAAAATATTCATCAATTAATCAATAATAAAGTTAATAATTTAAAACATTAGTTCAGCAACATTATTCATCAGAGCAAAGATGTTCTTAGGGCAGCAAATTATTGTGCTGCATTTAATTCTCAGATTTACAACACACAAAAATATATTGTAACTGTAAGAAAGTGAGCAAGGTTTGTCTTGTTCAATAAGCTCCATGCATTGTGGCACCAGTTTGTAACCATATGGAAATGGTTAGCAGATTCCTGTAAATCTTTTTAAATCCCATGCTAAGTTCACAGTCATAAATGATCATTGTGTATGCTAGCCTTTGAACTAATATATCATTAAATGAACCTAAGTAAAGATCACTTGTTCACTGTCTGTTCCAGAAACAAAGGGTACTTTTGATCAAATCTAGACTATACTCAATATATAGATATCTATATATGTATGGGGTTTTAATTCATTTTTTATACTTATATGTATGGGTTATGAGTCACTCCAAATCTTAAACAAATGATCATAAAACATTTAAACATTCTCAGGGTAAAGTACACGTGTATTACTAAACTCATATATTGTGTCAAGATCCAAAGTGCAACTATGATATAGTTGTAAAATAAATTTATAACACACACACAAAAAAATCAAACAAAGTTAAATTTTGAATAATGTATTTGTTTCATCTTTTATTGGGACATAGTTGAGAGGCAACAATAAAATCAAAATAACAATAAGACAGTAATGGCGATTTTTTTACCTAAGCTTTCAATGAACTTATAAAATTGATGGTAATATTTATCATTTAAAGATTTCTCAAATGCATGGGTTTTAAAATGAAGACAGTCTATTCTGCAAAGTTATAAATAATATTTAATCTAACAAACTTGTATTAATAGAAAAATAATAAAAGAAAAAAAAAGTCTTCATTTTAACATAAATGGTAATAAATTGTACTATGGGGTACATATCTCCTTATATATATACGCTAATAGATTGATGTGCATGCATTGTACTATGGGGTACATATCTCCTTATATATATACGCTAATAGATTGATGTGCATGCATTATCATATAATACCAAAATATTTAATAATAATGATAATAGCTACCCATCTTTACAGTTCTGCCTATCTGTGAGCATAAAATTCAAAGATTATATAGCAAAACAATAAAATGATAGGAACTTGTTTATACTTTGGTTAATTAAATTAAGATTGATCAATCATGTTTTACAAATTATATATGTATATGGATTTCCCTTTTTGTTTATAGAGAACAAACATTTTTATTTGACAGTTCCTTCTTGATTCAATGTTTAGACTATCATTTTCTGAAGTAGTTATCAAAGATGCTTCAGTTAAGAATAGGATTTATTATTTTTTTGAATATCACCGTTGTTGAATGACAGTATTATTTAGAGGATTATTCATAATGAGAGTTGCTTTTCAGGTTTTGAATACTGGTTTCTTTCTTCCCCATGTTGGGATGAGTTGATTAAATATATGATTTCCTTCCTTAGCAATGCATGTCTATGTTTATGGTCTTCCATCGATGTAAGAGGGAATGTATGGACAGAAAATGGAAAAATCCTTAGTTGGTTTGCTTTCTAGTGTATCCTGCCAATTATGCTAGACATAAATGAAGATGTATTTATCTTACCATTGCAAAATTAATAAGGTAAAAGTTTTTAATAAATTTTCTTCTTGGCACTCGATAGAACAAAACAAAAAATTGTTATTCCTTTTTTTATATTCATATATATATATATAATTTTCATGAGTTACATATGTTTTTAACCCTTTATTGTCGATATAAATAATAACAATAGCATAAGTGATTGTATTTTAATATTTTAGAATGACTATATATATATATATGAAAGGATTAAAATGTAAATAACTAACAAATAGACATGTATTTTTGTAATTTTATATCATTTTAATACACTTCACATATTTTATTTTTATCCTTCTTTTTTACTTTTAGATAAAGATTATTTTTATAGATATCAATAAAAAAGAATACCCATAATGATAAACACAACTTGATATAAAATCTCTGAAGTATTATATAAACATATTTTCCTTTTGATAATAACTGAGAGTAAGGGTTGGACTATTTCAATCCTTACAACAACCTTTCCCTAACAAAATATATTACCATCATTAATAACAATATATAACATGAGTAAATAATAAAATTTCTATATGTACCTATTAAAACAATAAACCTTACTGCTGTCTCTGCAGGAAAAATTTACCAAAAAAAAGCCTTAATTATAACTAAGAGTGAGCTATTAAACTATACAATTTTTAAGTAATATTAGAGTAAACAGACAAGATGGGCTAATGCTAATTATTCCTGGTACATTTGGTATAAGGCTTGGGTTACTGTAAATCCCTTTCAGCACATCTAGTATATCAATCATATAGACATTTTCTCTAAACTTTTTCTGTATCCTATAGGGTCCTTCATATAAGTTGAAAAACATCTTATATTGTTGTTCCTGTGAGTGACTAACATGGGGGTATGAATTAGCACATAATCATCAACCTGAAATTGACTTAGCTTTTGGAAGTCCTTGTAAATTATACTTTTCACTCATTTTGACTAAATTTATTTTAGTAGATCAATGTTGTAATTTACCTTCTTGTGGATAATAGGTAAAGTGATTTTGGTATGGATAGACTATTCATATCTGAAATGTAACCTTATGGGTGAAAATTGGTCTCATTTTGAGTCATATTGATAAATTGAATAACTTTGTACAATGGATTTGCCCAGCCTTGATTATTTCCTTCTAAATACACTCTAAACAGTCTACTAATCTCTCTCATGACTCTTTCACAAGGGTTATATTGTGAATGGTGAATAGAGAATGGTATATGTTTGATGTTTTGGACATTGCCAATCCTTTGATTTGGCAGACATAAATGATGTGGCTTGATTCATTAGAATGGCCTCAATTTTTCCCATCAAAGGAAATTGGAAGCTTTGCATCACTTTAATCACATTCTTTGTATTAGCCAGTTGTATAGGGTGTGCTGAGGCATATTTAGTGAATACATTATAGATCACTAAAATAAATTTGTATTGATGATATGATGGTAATGGCGTGTAATAATCTATTGCCAAAATTACATTTGATTTATTAGGTAAGATTGGCTGAAATTTTCCAGCCTATGACTGATTTGGAAATTTGGTTTTTAGACAGATTTCACAAGATCATAGATGATTTAGCATGGACTCATGCATCCTAGGCCAATAGAACAGCCTGTGCACTGCATGATCTACCCTTTTTATGGTCAAAGTATCCATATAAACAAAGAATGCAATAGGTTAGTTTTCCACTTATGTAAGTTTGGCATGACACTCTTTTATGATTTATCATCATCTTTATTGAATTTGAAGAATTATAGATCATTTGCTAGTTTATATTGTGAAAACTTGTTAACAATGAAATGAGTGCTCTTTTTTGGTTCTGTTTCTTTCATAAGTTGGTTGATAATGAATTTCTATTCAGGATTCTGTGACAGAAGATTGTTCAATTTTTTTTAATTTTTCCTCTATAGAATCATCAACCATAAGGGAATGGCAATGACAAATAAATTTTCCAAATTACAGCATTGGTTCTCCAATTTAATTTGTAACAGTATGGAATATGAGAGGGATGGTGAGGAAGGATTTAGCATGCACCTCAAGTCAATACTGCACACTAGCATTTATTGAAAATCAAAGTGTAATTTTATTGACCTTAAAATGTATTCAAAATTAAAATAATAATAATAATCGATAATCTCAGAGAATTAATTATAATAAGAATAAATCAAATCAAACATATGACTAAGGTTTCATGTGAATGAGTGAAATTTTTGACAAATTAGATGATGCAAATTTATTAATAAGAAAAAAATATTTATATTTTCTTTGATATCGCTAACATAAAATAAATAAATTAAACGAATGAACTTTAACAGCTTCAAATACTTAGCAAAACTGTCTTTGTGAAAACAGCTATAAACATCCTCAAATAAGCACTACATGTCAAGCGTTGTTAGCCAAGAGGTCATCACAGCTGCCTTGCAAGCAAGTAGTTGGTTGCAGGCGGTTCTGGTTTCGCCTCCCAGCTGATGATATGACATATGAAAACAAAAATAAGCGCTACATAAGACTATATTAATATTCTGAAGAATAAAAACAAAGTTTTAGAATGACTGCAACAAACAAAAGAATTGCAGAAGTCTCCCCAATATTAAATTATATTTGAAGTTGTTGATCCTTTGCTTTATTCCCATAAACTAAGATTAATAATATATCCGCTAACTGACTACTCATTCTCTCCATTAAAAATTGGAATATATGTGAACATAAGTATATAAAATTATATTGTAAAGTTCTAGAAATATAAAAGAAATACATGCATAATATCTATATGTACATAATATCAAATATTAAGTGTTTGCTTATTTCTTTTTTAAAAAAAGCTTTCTTTGAGAGTTTGTGAGAAAGTTCTTTGATTAAAGTCTTTGTGATTAGTGAGGCTTATCACAAATGAAGATCAGCCATGCTTTAGATAGTTATTTTCTTGACCTTGGCTAGGTGTTCTTGTTTTCGAGACACAATCTTTTAGAATGTTATAACTTGAACTGTTTATAGAGATATAAAGAACATTTTTTTCAGAATTAAGGCATAATGATAATATAATGTTTATTTCCAGATGAAGAACTTTTTTTCCTCCTGAAGAATAATAATTTTTATAGATAAAGTTTATCACTACATTTTACAAGTGGTTTCATGCAGAATGATGATGATTAATTTTCTAAATGTGTGTAATATTGATTTTATCAGGCAGGCATTAAAAAGGGCAGGTATTTGATCCTTTTGTACTAAACCTTTTTAACAAGGCATTCTGATGTTTGAATACCAATAACAATATATATGTATGATGCTGACAATATCTAATTCAAATGGAAGACAGTGACTTTTTTAATTTTTTATTAATCTATTCACGTATATCTATATTATGACTAGTATAGTTATTATTATATAAATTCTAGAATATGTGAGGTTATGCTGTTTAATAATTCTTTTATATAAATTTTGGAATACGCTAATGTTTGTGTTTTAGAACTCTTTTGTAGATTAATAAAAATATATAAATGTAAATTATTTAATTTTATATTATAATTAATATAATGGATCTTTAAATATACACATTTTATTTACTAATTTTCATTCATTCATATATATAATTATTTTAAAATAATGTAGTGATTAAGTTCTTAAATTATAATTAAGCTTTTTTCTGACATTTATTTTAAATGTGGTTATTTTTACAATAAATATTTCTAGATAAAATATAATTAATTATTATATGTTATGAATAAATATGAATAAGCAACAAGTACATGATTTCATACAAAATAAAACAATTAATGAAACATAACCATTTTTTTAAATATATATATTGATTTGTACATAGTAATGGGAATATTACTACATACCCTCTCATTTAGTAAAAAAAATGTTTTATGTACATGTACTAGAGCACTTTGCCTATCTTACTGTTTTTTCTCTCGTGAGTTTTATTTTTAAAATTTGTTTTTTATATTTACCTTCTTTTTTATTTTGAGTAAAACTTTTCAATAGTGGGTACTTTTTTACATAATTCTATTAACTAGAGAATGGGTTTTGTTTTCAGAACTAAGTTAGCAATTATTCAAATATATATACCATATGGGTTTCATGGCATACAGCAATGTAGTAGAGTATGTGACAATATATATATATATATATATATTGTATCGGTCGAAACCCACCACCACCGCACATCAAATCGGATTCAAACTCAGCTGAACCAAAACTGAATTCAAACCCAACTCAACAGCTCAGATAGCAGAAATCGACGGCACAGTGCTATGCGCCAAGAACTAGCTCAACGGTTGGTGAGGACTAGAGACTCCTGAGTAACACTAATATCTAAGAATTTATATACTTTGAATAATTTTATAAATCGAATCATATGTATGTTCGGGTTGCCAACACAGACAGCGAGTATTAACATTTAAATAATTATAAAAAGAATGATGAACTAAGAAACCAAGTATGTTAGAAAATATTTAATAATAATAATAATTTGTTTTGTTCAATAAAATATAGATTGCATTAGTTACCTCTAGTCTTTAAAATAATTTATAAATATAATAAGAGTGGCGGTCCTTATCATATGCCAACAAGTATTACACAACATGGAATTCTATGTCTATGCCCCCAACGAGAAATATAAAGGCAGATAAAGGTATTCATTAATAAGGAAATGATTGCTCTAATTTTATTATGACAGAATGTGATATTTATTTTCACATTCGAAAATCTACTCATGAAGAGCAAGATACGTAATTTAGGGCATAACTTTAATCTTGATTTGAAAACTGATTTAACTAAATATATTTGAAAATTTGTTCGACTTTAATTTAAATCCCTTCATCATGGATTACGAGCATGGAGCGGGTTTTACCGGAACAAAAATGCAATGATGCTTGACGAATTACGAGGCAGAGAGTCAAATTTAAAGATGATCGCTAGTCGATGATCGAAGCCCTATGGCGGCTTGCATCAACAAGTCTTACGCCCTTTGACTAATGAATACGAAAGGAAGTACTTTCTTCCTTGAGAAATTTAAATAAGAGAATATGATCACCGACCAGCCTAACGGAGCGGAAGATGGCCCTACGTCAGCAACGTTTGATGATGATGACTTGATAGTCATCGTTGAAAAATAAAACCCATGTAGAATGCTCTACGTGATGACTTGACCAATTAATTAAAGTCAAACGAACTTTTATCGAACTATTTTAAAACATTTATAAACTATATTAATTATGCCCTAATATCGTGCCCTTCCTGAATATTAATATAAAATAACAAAAGTGGAATTAAAATACATTTAACCCTTTATCGACCCTTTTTGCAATAAAGACATTTAAGATTATATTTGCATAAATAAATATTAGTGGAACAAGAAAATCATTTAACATTATGTGAATATATATAAATACTTATAACTTAGATAGGAGCTGGGGACATAGGTGAAAAATTGAGCTAATAATTTATTATTAGCTAAATGTAAAAATAGTAAACATGTAATATTTTCCTTTGACTCGATGATTAATAGAACTTATAAATTTAGCTCTAATGGGCGAGAATTACTATTTGAAATTAATGTTATATTATTTGCGTGAGGCAAATGGAATCAAGGAGCTCATCGAGTCGAAAGATTATTGGCATATAATTTTTAAATACGACATTAATAAAGCACACTAATATATATATATTAAACGAACCGCCAGGTAAGAAAAGAAAAAGTTTAAAGACTAGAGATTTAAAGAATTACGCTATAGATTTACAGTAGCATTTTATAAATAAAAGGTGTTACAAAGATTTTACATTAAAGAATAAAAGAGCTCTTAATAAGGAGGAGTGTAAAATAAAGTTCGAACTGGCCAGAAAGTTTAACGTCCATTATAGAAACATATATTACCCCTTCCGTGCTGGTCCTTAAGTTACACCTCCAGGTTGTTAAAAACGTAGGCACCATTGATTGATTATTGGAACAGCATTTTAGTAGCCTCCATAATTTTAGCAGAATGATCGATCCGGAAAAGGTTCAACAGCTCCAGTGAAGATTTCTCGGGACTTTAGGAACCGTAGCCAGATTCCTGATGTTCTAGCCCTCTATCATGATGTATTTAATTTTTTATATGCACAGAGTTCACTGCACTACTCTACAACAAAGCTAGCCTTTTTTTCCTGACTTTTCAGGGCTATATATACTGTTCACTGATGCCTCCGGCTAGCGCTCATTTTATTATCAATGTGTTTTTTTATAATTAGTTGTTTTCAAATACATTCCCTCGATAAGGCTTTCAAACTAATTAGCTTGAATTCCTTCTCTAATTGAAAATGAATTCTTAAAATCTGAAATGATTTTAATTAGAAATTGAATTCTTATCTTTTTTAATTAATAAAACTTTACTGTTGTTTTTGAGAATTTGAAAGCCTATGGAAGGAATGTAGCTTTTAATCACAAAACTTTACAAATTATTTAAAGGTGGAAAAAAACAAGTATTCCCGACGCAATGAAACTTTCGAACAATTATATATATTTAATATTTACAAATATATATACGCACAATCCACGCAATTTAATATATATAAATTCATGAATATTTTATCATGAATTTATTTAGAGAATTGATCAATTTTAAACTAAACTAATTAATTTTGCTACGCATTTGAAATAAGTTATTCATTATGGAGATTAGCGTGGATTGAACGTATAAAGCCCCATTGCATCGGAAATTTAAGGTTAGTATTAGGGTAAATAACATGAAGCTAGGATCGAACTCAGATCCGACTGCTTCAATACATATATAAAGTTGAAAAGAAAAGTAGAAATAAACACACTCAATTTTTTGGGATAGATATTTTCTATAAGTAAAGTGGAATAATAAGGGATTAAGTAATTTTGAATTTAAAATATAATTTTATTATAAAATAAACAGTTAATTAAAGTCTAAGTAAAGTTTTTTTTTTTTTTAATTTTGATTTTGAAATTAAAACAAGTTGATTTTATGCTAAAATAGATCTACTGATAATTGTAAAAATTCCACTACCTAGTTTGGAAATTTTTTTGGGTAAAGTTTGCAAATCAGACTGATATAATTCCAAAATTACTTTTTAAAGGATAAAAGTATTGAATGATTGATAAAGATAGAAAAAACATTTAGAGTTCATATATTTTCCCCACACTTAAAGGTTGATAAAAAGATTAGTTGTAGTTGGTTTTCAGAGTTATAGAAAATCTACCATGAAGGTATTGCTGAAAGCAAGGGACAGTGGATCTGGCAGTGACTTCTAGTTCACAATGATGGAATTTGGATACATGTGGAAGAAAAGGGTCAGCTTCCAGTATTCTATAACCCTAATGTGGGTGAAGTGATCTGCTATCCTGAAGTCTATATAATTCTAGACCAAAGAGAAATCATTGCAGTCCAACTATTACCTGATTATACTTTTCCCAATGATGACTATAAACCAGTCTCATAAAGACCAGCTCAGCAATAGAATCCTTCAGCTGGTAGAAGAATTAGTTTATACATATGCTGATTGATCTGTATGCAAGAAGCACAAACACCCATATACATGATGCACAGCTGGTAAGTAGTGTTATATATAATAAAAACAAAAATTTAAATAATTTCTTTAGTGAAAATGACATTTAAATATATAAAAAATAAACCAGTAAAATTTTGTTTAAATAAAATGATTGATTCATAGATTTTATTTTTAAAAACAGAAAAATAATTTTTTTTTTAGATTAGAAAAAAAAATTGCTTGAGTATTTTTAAAAATGTTTATAATTAATTAATTAAGAGTAATCTGTTAAATAAATGAAACTTATAAACTGTCAAGGAATTGATATCACTTCTTTTTTAAGAAAAAAAGAGAGAAGAAAAAAACTTTTATTATTAAAAGTAATGAATGGATTTTTATATACTTTCAACATAGAATTGATTCTGAAAATATGTTTTTAATATTATTATTTGGATAATTTAAAATATCATGATACAAATGTCAGTGTGCAGATACATTTCTATGCATACACAAGTTAAATCAGTCAGTAATTATGTATTATAAAAAATTGAAAATTCATTTATAGGTTATGAGTTAAAATATGATATAAATTATTATATTGCATGTCTGTGCAATGAAATGTATGTTTTATGTAACCCTCCTAAGACGTACTTATATCAAATGTGATAACTTAAAATTTTTATTTATTTGTAGCAATTCAAATATGTTAATAAATTATTATACCACACATTTTTGTGATGATATGTATATGTGTTTCATGTATTGTAAATTACAATTTGATACATTATTTCTTTTGTATACTAATCAAAATCAGAAAACCTAATTTATGGGTATAGTTATATTCTGCAGACCTTAAAGTTATTTTTTTATTATTGTTATTAATAAACTTACAATCCATTTTAAAATTATTCCAGTAAACTTAATTTTAATGATTTAGAATATTATATGCTGCATCATCTCTTGATCACAAGAACATATATAAAGTTTGTGTTCTCTGAGCTAGATTTATGCATAATGGTTTATAATATTTAAGGAATGGATATTAGTATGGGGCATCCAGTTAACAATAATCCTGAATTGGCAAAAAGTGAATATTCTTAAAGTGCATGCATCATATTTTATTTTTAGTTTAGTCTCTATTAGAAATTAAGTTTAAAGTTGGCCAGTACATTAATGGTAGTAAGTGGCCATAGCATCAGCATGTTTTAATATCCCAGCATTATTATTTTTATGGTTATATATTTTAATGGATTAGCACTTAAGTTTGTGCATTCATGTTGTTTAAATAATTGCCTCAAGCAAGCAAAGACTAAATAGTTAGCCTTATCTTCAGTAGCCCCACTTCAAATTTACTCACCAGATAGATTGGTGATTTATTTTATTGTTAATCATTTAAGATGATGAATAAGTATTACTTATACTTATTTATAATTGTTGTGGATTTATAGTTAATTATACTTATACTTAAGATAATTAGCTGTGCTGATCTCTGAGAGTGATATCACAGAGTGATCTCATGCTCATTCTTTTTATAATTATTCATAGTCAATCATTATTTATATCATTCTCATTACTTTACTTTATATATTCAATATTATATTTTATATTATATTTACATGTAATATTTCATATTTCACTTATTTTGGGATGATCTATGGTATTCCATCACCTATTATATATATATATATAGGTATATATATATATATATATATATATATATATATATATATATATATATTATATATTGTACCTATATTGATATAGGCACATATAATTTTTATCTAAAATTATTATTAAAGTAATCTTTCATAAAAGAAAAACATAAAATTAAATGTTGAAGAGTTTATTCAGTTTGCTTTAGAAAAAGATAGGAATTAAATAGTTTTATTAGTATTCGTAAAAATATAAATATACAAATCTCTTTTCATTGAAGTTTAATTAAAGAAAAATAATGTTAAAACTAAATAGTAAATTGTATTAAAAATATATGACCGTATATACGTGCGATTGTCAACAATAGAATAAATGTTATTATAAAGTTAAAGAAGATTATTAAAAAACACGGCAATGGTTATTAATTAAAATATAAAACAACATCTCTGCATGGCTATTACTAATTAAGCAATCTTCCAAAACATGTTTATCAAATGATTATCATTGGAATTTGATAACAGATCTTTGCCGGAGATATTAGAAAGACAACATGTTGCAGATATAAATAGACCTTTTTCATCGGACAGTCATTCAGTTCCACAAATTAATTGAGTGAGATCAGTTCACAAAGGTATTGAGAGAGTGCAGTTCGGAAATTAATTGAGTCAGCTAAGAAACAAAATGCAGTGCTGAGAAAATTTTGGAACGCACGTTCACCTCCAGCCCAGATGTCCGAGAAAACAGCAGATCTGCCCGTAAAATAATGTCAGCTTAACATCTTAGAAAATATCCGTCAGTATCTATTTGGTCTCCGATAGCAATAATCGTGAAAATCAGGAAACTCAGCAAGGAAACGTCCCAGCCGGCTGGTAAGCATTTATAATGGAAATATCCTCACCGAAAGCAGCCTCCAAAGAACAAAATTCTACGTCAACATTCAAAATCCTAGGTAAAACATTTGCTTATTTTCGTTTATACTGTAATAGCCATTGCATTTCATTAATTCATGTGAATCCTCCAAGAGTCTAATTATATGAACTCAATATCATACATAAATGAACTATTGATGTGTGTGATTAAATTTCAAATGCTATGTAATACTTTAATATTATTATGTGTGTGCATGAGTTAATATGTGCGTGATCATTATATCAATATTTATTAGTTAAATTAGAGTGTTCTGTTATTAAATCTATAGGAATATTTAAACTATTTAGAAATGTTAATTTAAAATATGCGTGTGTTTTATTAGAATTATAAAATGTTTAAATTTAGTAAATAAATGTTAGTTAATAAATTATCTTTAAAATTAAACTTTATTTGTCGGTCAATTCTTTTTATCAATTCCTTTTTATCAATTCTTTTACAATTCTTTTTATAAATTCTTTTTAACAAATTCTTTATCAAGTCTTTTAACCACTAATTAAGTATAATCTATTAGTGATTACAAACAACTGAGATAGTCGTGGATTTAGGCGTTGGGTTAGTTGCCACTATTCAAAGTGCATTGTCTATTCTTTTAGAATAAGCAGCTGGCGCCCGTGTTTATACACAAACAAAAAAAGTGCTTTGAACTTGGTGTTGAACTCAACAGTCGAGAAGAAGTTATGTCCTGGAAATGTAAAATTAGTTATATACTTTATAGCTATCGTTTGGGCATACATACTCTCCGAGTATGTTCTTCTCTGCCGGTGATTCGAATACACATATTATTATTATTATTATTATTATTATTATTATTATTATTATTATTATTATTATTATTATTATTATTATTATTATTATTATTATTATTATTATTATTATTATTATTATTATTATTATTATTATTATTATTATTATTATTATTATTATTATTATTATTATTATTATTATTATTTTATATATATATATATTAGTTAATCTTTCCTCATAATCAAGAATTTTACTTTGTGCTTATGAACCTTTAAAACAAGAAAATTTATTAACATAAACATAACTTTTATCCTCATTGGACATCTAAAAAAATAATAAATATGATGTAAGATACAATTTATATGAATCTGTTTAACTATTTAAAATATAAACTTTATATATGATGCAATTAATATTTCCCTGTAATGCTTTGGGGTTATACTTCCCTCATTATCTCTATTACTACAATATGAGCCTTCTTTCTAAGTCATGACTTTTATTTCTTTGGTATTCTGGGATTTTAAAAAAAATGTTTTTTAAAAACTTCCTGTTAGATACCATGTAATTGAATACTCTGGTGCTGGTCCTTTAAGCCTCTTCTGGCAAACTGTCTCTAACTACCAATACTCTCAAAATCTTGATGGTTTTTTATATTATACTGACTAGATAATAAGAGTGTTTGTTCAATATATTTTGGCAAGTTCCTCCTAAAAACATATATAATTTATGTTTCAGACAGTGATAGGTGACATGAGCATTTTTAATTTAGCCATTTGTCTTCTGAAAAAGTGAGATTACACTTATTTCTCCTGAATTACTTGGTAATGTATCCAGTCTTGTTTTTCTTCATTCCAAAATTCAGACATTACTTCCCTTTTAGAATCTGTATATGTTATGGGATTGTCCCACAGAGATTTCCACCAATCTTTTGCTGCAGAGTATAAATGATTTGTTGTAGTAGCTAATTATTCTTGTTCATCTAATTTTTGACTTTGAATAACTCTTCTAATCTACTCATGTATCCTGATGGATTTTCATTAATTGCACCTCTAAAGATTTAAATCTAAATAAAATGAAAAATATTTGAATCTATTGAATTCCAATATTCATTTACATCTAACTTTTCTGTATTATTTTTGTAAAATATTGGCATGTTTTTATTTAAATTATGCCCTATAAAATTTGTATTAATATTCAACCCTTCTGTTTTTTCTATAAACTGATTTTTCATAGTTTTATATTTAACATCATTATTTGAATTTCATTTCACCTGAAATTTTTGTGGTTTTCTAAGGTTATCTTTTAACAATATTCACTTCTAATTGCCAATCTTTCTTGCAATTTCTTAATCTGATCATTCATACTTACTATATTTTGATTAAGTTCTAACCAATACTTTTCATTTATTTTAACAAAATTAATATCAACTTTTAATAATTCTTGTCTGAAATTATCTACTGCTAACTCCTTCAGTATTGTGGAAATCCTTAATTTTGTCTTTTATTTTTTTATTTTTGTTTTCTGATCGATCTTCAATATTATAATTTTTAATCTCCATTTGAATTTCATCTATCTGTTCAGGAGTAGCATAAGTACATGTTTCAAGTGATGTCAAAAATTCTTTTGCAGTTTAGCATTGTTGAATTTAAATTTGTTGATGACACGTTTATATTGTTTTTCAAACTTGTTCATGATGTCTTCTGTTTGTTTGTGATTCATCAATTCCATTTCTTGTCAAACTTCAAATTTAAACATTTGATGCAAGTTTGCCATTTCTTACATAAAATATGTAAGTTCATCATGTAGAATTTTATGCACTGTTAGTAGTTGCTTCTGAAAATTTTGAGACTCCAACTTTCCATTTCTTGCATTCAGCTTCTATTTTCTTTGCCCATTTTCAGTTTTAATCTGGGTCTTTCTAAATCCTATAAATTTTGATTCACTACTAAATTCTAAAAATTCTTGATGAAAGTGGTTGAACCTAACTTTGAATTTATTCTGAAATTCTAGTTACCTTTCTCTATTTTGTCTACCCTATTATTAATTTCATGTTTTGATCTTTCCATGTTACTTTTTAATTCAGCCTTTACTGCATGGAATTTGATTTTAGATTCTTTAAACGCACTATCAATTCTAAATTGAAGAGTTTTATATTTTCTGAGTTTGTTTCTATTTTGGTTTCTAAATTTTTTGAATTAACATTTATTTTAGTTTCTAGTGCTTCAAGACTTTTAGCATTAATATCTAGTTTATTTTCTAGAGTCTCAAATGTATTTATTATAATCTAAAACAACTTCATCATTTCTAGTCTATCAATGCTGGACTCATCCATATTCTTAATAAGTATATTTACTGAATGTTATAGTCTGGGTCTACTTTTTCTTTCTTTGCTGCCTTTAAAAAATATCATATGCATTAATATGCAAAAGAATCTTGTTTATTTAAATTCTGTAATATCATTATTAACTACTTTTTTTTGTTTAAGTGGAAGAGATAAATATATTAAATAAGATGAAAAAAAGAAAATTTTATTACAATATATACTTTCCATGTACTTTGAAAATTTCCACATCAGTCATATGTTTATAAATCTACTGATTTACATTAGCAATTATTCTCAAGCGACACATTTGAAAACTTGTTCATAACTGTATTTTATATAAATAAACTTCCAAACTTTATCTTAATTGGACCCCTTAGTTGGTGGCACCATTTGTAACAATATGAAATATGAGAGGGATGGTGAGGAAGGACTTTAGCTTATCCCATGATGTGTAACTATCTATAACTATGTGTAATGATGAAAGCAAGACTCTATATTAGCATATATTTAAAATGAAAAAGTAATTTCATTGAACTTGAAATATACTCAAATTAAAACAATAAGTAATAATCTCAAGAAATTAATTACAATAAAAATAAATCAAATCAAACATGTGACTAAGGTTTCATGTGAGTGAATTTTTGATAAATTAGATAAATACAAATTTATTAATAAGAAAAATTATTCATATGTTATTTGACATCACTAACATAAAATAAATAAATTATATAAATAAACGTTAAGAGCTTAAAGTATTTAAGAAAGTTGTATTTATGAAAAAAGCTGTAAACATTAATCAAATAAATATTACATTATACTAATATTATAAAGATAAAGTTTTAGATTGTCTGGAGCAAACAAAATGATTCTTTAAGTTTTCCCAATATTAAATTATATTTGAAGCTGTTGATCTTTTGGCTTATTGCCATAAACTAAGCTTAATACTATATCCATTAACTGTCTACTCATTCATTCCATTCATCATTGAGGATATATGTGCACATAAATTTATAAAATTAGATAGTTAAATTTGTATTACTGTAAAAGTAATTAAGATCTTCAAGGTTCTAGAAATATAAAAGAAAATGCATGTACAATATATATATAATAAGAAATATTAAGCCATTATTTAATTATTTTTTTTAAAAAAAAAAAACATTCTTTGAGAGTTTGTAAGAAATTTCTTTGTTTAGTCTTTGTAATCAATGAGGCCTATCTCAAATGAAGATCAGACTTGCTTTAGGGAGTTTCTTTCTCAATCTGGGTTAGTAGTTCTTGTTTTTGAGTAAGATGCCCCAGACTTCTAGAATGTTCTAACTTGGACAGTTTGCAGAGATGTAAACAACTCTTTTTTCAGAATTAAGGTTTAACAATTATCAACTTTGTTTCCTCCTAAAGATTCTCCTATTTTTTTTAAATAATAATTTTGATAAAGTTTATCACTACAATTTATAAGTGGATTTTTGCAGAATGATGATGACTAATTTTTTAAATGCATGTGATAATGATCATATCAGGCAGGTATTCAATCCCTTTTTTCTAAATCTTTTTAGCAATGCATTCTGATGTTCAGGTACTAATGATGATTCTTATATGTATATAAATATATATGATGGGAATGGTAGCTAATTCAAATGACAAGTCAGTGATTTTTTTAATTGTCTATTAATTTATTCATATTTATCTATTTTATGTTTAATATAGTTTTTGAAATTCTAGAATATGGAGATTATGCTGTTTAGTAATTCTTTTATATAAACTTTGAAATAACTATATACATATCTATTGTTCATGTTTTAAAATTATTTTGGTAATTAATAAAAAATATATAAATATAAATTATTTTTTATATTATAATTAGTATAATGGATCTTTAAATATATATATATCATTTACTAATTTTTATTCATTCACACACACAATTGTTTTAAAATAAATTAGTGATTAAATTCTTAAATTATAATTAAGTCTTTCTTTTCTAATATTTATTTTAAATGAGAATGTTTTTAAAATAAACATTTCTTGATAAAATATAATTAATTAGTTTATATGCCATGAATAAAAATGAATAAGCAACAAGTTCACACAAAATAAAATAATTAATGAAACAAACATTTTTTAATATACATTGATTCATATTTAGAAATAGGCATATTACTACAATATATATATATATATATATATATATATATATATATATATATATATATATATAATATATATATATATATATATATATATAGTGTTTAGATTGTATAACTTTTATGATTACATCTTGGTGGAATTTTAGTTAAAGGTAATGAATTATAAATATTCCTAACAATATTTTTAACATGAAAGCCAGTGATTTTACAAGGAAAATTTACACCAAAGACAATGTTGAAAATCATGAAATAGTTCAAGTGTCAGATATAACTTCTACAGTTCAATCTCTTTTTTAATTGGGATTCAAAAAAATTACTTCAATCTTGGTAGCATAAAATTCATTAATGGGAAGCCCTTTAAATTATTTGGTAATGTAACACTAATGAACTTATATCTAATGAAACATCAAGTCTTCAAATAATACATACATATTTTAAAACCCCTGATTTTAAATTTATTTACATGCTAAATATGATATAGTTATGTTATTTTCAAAACAATCAGCTTCTATTAAAATAGCTCGCATAATATAACACCTATTATTGAAGTGTGTAAAATTTATGTACACAATGTTTGAACCTTCTTAGTGCAAATTAGCTATAACTCTTCTTTTGCAGATCTTCTACACTTTCAACTTTTAAGAGATTTTATTTCACAAGGTAACTTTTGGAATATTCATTAAGGCATCTATTCTATTTAAGAAAATGTAGTTTTAATCAACATGCATGTATTGTATAATACTAATAAAAGAAAATATTAAACAATAGATGAGAAAGAAAAACAACTTCAGCTTTATGTTTTTTAACAAAATAATTCACCTTTATTTGTAATATATTAAAATTATAGCTTTTTAAAATCATAACTTAAGTCTTAACTCTATGAAATCCATATTCCATCTATTAAAACTAGTCTTATGATAAAATTAATTTTTTAAAAAAAATAATTGCTGTCAATATTCTGGATATTTTGAGTGCAACATTAATAGAATCGCATCATCTTCTATTTTATATTTAACAAACTCATAACAACAGTGGAAGAAGAATATATCCTTTTCAAAGCTGAAAAGCAATTCAATACAGATTACAAAACAATTCTTTAAAAATATCTATCAAAAATATAAAATTTGGTGCTAAACATATAAAATCTCTGGATGATAATAGAACAGAAAGATGAAAAATGTCATTGAAAAATCAAACGATATGAGATTTAGTTAACTTACTAGATCACTTTTTCACATACTTTGTGAGAGAAGCAGCAGCTTTATATAAACTATTACTAACGCTTTTAATGCGAGTGTCTCCTTTATATGTTAGGTTTTTAAACACTAAATGGTGAGACTATTTTTATAAATTTCATCTAATCATCAATCAATAAAACCTCTAAATGTTGGCAAATCTGAATCTAATCTTTAAAATCTTAAATCAGGAAAAAAATCAGCATCACTTAACAATGTTCAAGAGTTTTAAAAAAATATTAGATCTCAAGACAAGATGTTGGTAAAACTATTAAAACCATCATTAGTACAGAAACTAATACTAATACACACAAATATATATAAACTACTGTAATCTTACAAGCTAATAAACCTACTAATGACAAAAAAGTTATCAATCAATATTACTATTATATATTATTTTAAGAGATGAGAAACCTCTATTCTCGGAGCAGACTGGATGATTTACACAATAAGTGATGGAAATGAGTTTTACCTTTACAACTGGCATAAGAAATGATTTACACAATAAGTTAAAAACTACTGTTACCTTTATTAGTCTAATCTTTAACTTATGATTACATTGAGTAATATAATGTCACTCCAAAAGTCTTTATGACCCTTTAATGCAGCAAATCTTTAATTTATTAGACCTCTCAGATAAAAAAATTCAAATAACACTGAATAATAATTGATACAAAATTCTGCAGAATGATCTCCTACTAATTTCAGTTCTCTCAAATGTTTTATATAATATATTCTTCTACACTTGTTCAAAATTGGAATATTTGTGTTGAAGATATTAGCCTCATAGAATACATTGAAAGTTTCCTAAAAATAATATAATTTTCAAAATTATTTTTAAAGAGAGAAGTCTTATCATTAATGCTCTTTGGAAAGTTATTATATATGTAATGTACTGGATATCTGTAAGAAAATAAATTTCCACACTGAACTTTTGTATATACAATAAAATATGAAGAATAATATTACATGATCAGTATCTCATACTAGCACATAATTGTTATTAAACAAGGCAAAACTCTCCATACAGTAGTGCCACCCTGTGCCAATCAGAGTAATCAATGGATGCCAGAAGGCTTGTGCAAAAAATCCCTATCTAGTGCCTATTCATCCAATGTCCCCAGACTATAAGCTATTGAGCTTAGATTAAAAATATTATTATGTTTTCAATTTCATTCTCATGGTTTTGTAGTTAAGTGGAGATAAAAGGTGGTTGCTGAAGGGTTGCATTAGATCCTAAGATCTGGGTGCAGTGCTCTCAGATCCAAGGCTCTTCACTGATGATGGCCACAAGCCAGAAACAAATCTGGAAATATTGTATGAGTAGGCACTAGATAGGGATTTTATGCACAAGCCTTTTGGCATCCATTGATTACTCTGATTGGCACAGGGTGGCACTACTGTATTCTTTTGACTTGTTTAATAAGAATAATATTATTTGAATTCTTTAGTCTATCTCCTTGCTAGGTTTGTATTTACTATTCTTTTACCAGATATACAAAAAAAAAATATTTCTACAAAAATAATCTCGAAGTGTATTGCTATTAATATTGCATTAAAGTAGCTTAACCAAACATTTAAAAATGGATAATAAAACTGCTAAGTAGATTAAACTATCACTAACTCTAGAAATAATGACCCCATTGAAGATGCATTTTATATCAATAGTCTCATTCTTAATATCCAAACAGATTTATTTAGAAATGATCTTTGTATGAATAACCAAGTGTGTTTATTCTTCTAGAACCAAAGCCAAAAAAATTTGATCTAAATGTTCATGAAGTAACCTGATCAATAAATCCAGAAATAACTACTGTTTGCTGTTTTTATTTGCTGAAGAAATAAAATTTAGCAGTCTGTGATTTATGTAGTGCAATTAAAAACAAACCATATAATATATTGTCAAATGTAAGCATTCAGTTACAGAATTGAAGGATGTGCGGTTGAATATGTGAAGGTAGGGACCTCTACAGGTCTTAACCACAAGCTTACACATTGGAAGAAAAGAGGGAACCCCTCTACAAGTCCCCTCTTTTTTTCCAATGTGTATGTTCATGGTTAAGACCTGTAGAGGTCCCTACCTTCGTACTTTCTATCGCACATGCTTTAGATTTATTGCCTTAGTAAATATTACTTACATAATCAATGTGTGTTAAATAAAATTTATAATTAGAACTGAAGGGCATAATTAAAATTAGAAGTATATACTCTTATTCTTCTCCTTTACTTTGTTTGCATGTCTTCATATATATTGCATATAACTTATTTCATATACACTTTAATGCAAAAAACAATTCTTAATAAAACTTCTTTATTTTCATGACAGTTTCAACTGTCCAGCAGTCTTCATCAGAGCTTTGATAAAGACTTTTGGACAGTCAAAACTGTCAGGAAAATAAAGAGATTTATTAAGACATTTTTTTGCATTAAAGTATATATGAAAAAAGTTATTATAAGCATAATTAAAATTATTAGTAAATACATTTAATTGATTACAATCTGTAGTATTCTTTTTCAATGTTTCTTACTATTTACCACCCAAAAATACATATGTTGTCTTTTGAAAAAAACTATATGTGAAATATTATAAGTAAGTCTGTAGATGAAGTATGCTTTAAATTCCTATTTTTATTTTACTATGTCTTATTTAAAAAATGGAATAGTAAAAGCTTAAATGCTATATACTTTTTTAAAAAAAATTAAATAAATATTAAAAACTAAAATGAAATAAGTATATTGGCATCTCACCTATTCATATTATAATGACTCTTAATAATTTGATTATAATGGAAACTATTTTAGTTTTTTTCTGTGATACCTCTTAACAACTTCAAGATTTTTTTGATATTATTTTATAAAAATACTTACTACTAAGAAGATAAAACCAAGGTGCAAAAATATACTGTCTATATTCTTAAAAAAAAAATCGCCATTGTACTTTAGAAAATAATATCAAAAAACACTAATAACATACTCACAGTTTTAAAAATATGACAGTATCATTATTAAGGGTGTAAAATGAAATGGGTCTAAGAGTGTTTATCATACTGCCGATATGGTGATGTATAATAATGAAATCAAATAGTTGCAAATTTTTAAAAATAATGTAAAATATGCCTTTTGAATAGACATAAAACATACTGACTAGCCCAGGAGCTATAAATATTTATCATGAGAAATGTTTACAATTTTTCAGGTGTAGAGTGAGTGTGAATATATATATTAATAAATGTTCTTATGTTTTAGATGTAAAATGACTCTGCAGGTTTTAAATATAGTGTTATTATAAATACTTATTAACAGATGTTTGAGGTGTTTTGAATCTTGGGCTGACTATGAATACTTAACAACAAATGTTTTGTGGTTGTTTGGAATAAAGGACATTGATAAATACTTAATAATATTTACCTTTGTGTTTTTATGGATATGGAAATACTATTAAATTTTTTAATAGATGTTTTTGTGCTATGGTTACAGGTTGACTAAATTTTAATAAAAATATCTTTGTGATGTTTTGAATATCGATGGTTTGTGAATATTTATCGATATCTTGATGGTGTTTTGAGTATAGATTAATTATAAATGTTTGTCAAACGAAAATCTTTTGTGTATTTTGGTTTATGGTATGATGAAAATATAAAAATATTATAAGAAAAATTCTGACTTGTATACCAAAAAATGTTATATCGAAATGAACTACAGATAAAAATTGTTAAAAAATTACAAAAATGATAGAATGAGAATAAACAGGTGTTATGAGAAGAACATGTATAAACAAAAAAAAATTACAAATAAAGCATAAGAAGAAGTAGAAAGAATGAATAATATAAAGAAAAGGAATTTTAAAAAAGTACATGAATAAAAAATAAAAATTAAAACTTAATGCAAATTTAATATAGTTTATTAAAACACTGAATGAATTGTGGTATATTACTTAATTTAAATTTAAAAAAAAGGATTTATTATATTATTTTCTATATATCAACATTTTTTATAAGAGAAACATTTCCATAATATTAAAATTTATAACATTGAAAGTAAATTTTGGGTATGGAATACGTAGTTATGTTTTGTTTGATTGTATTAAAGTAAAATTAAAACATTAATTAGAAGCATTCTATTTTTTTAAACGTTAACGAAAAAATGAATAATTAACTTCAAAACACACCCATTTTATTCGTAATTTTGGGATAATTAAAAAATATCCGATGAGTACTAATTTTCTTATATTGGCAAATAATAATAAACATAAAAATTATTATTTCTATAAAATAAATAAATATCACTTATTTAGATTTGAATAAACAAACAACAAAAATGCTTATATTTATTTTCATTTTACAATAAAATTTCCACAAAAGAATGTGAACGCTGCTTCCTAAAATTATCACTTTTATAATTTATATAAAGCACAAATTTTAAAAGAAAAAAACATTTATCAATATACTTAATACCCACCTGGTGATCTATTACTCTGTTCTCTGCAAAAATGGCATCAAATTTATGTCACAGCAATTTCAGTCTAGAAAACAATTTTCATGTCTTAATGGAATTCACATTATCATCTATAAAGCTTTGTTGTGTTGCCACTTTCACATTAAGACAATAAATTCTAACTTTATAAATGGTCCAGCTGACTTCCATATTCTAAGTAAATCAACTTTGTACTTTAACATTTTTTTAAAAAAAAATTCTTGCTATGAGAATAATATATAACAAATTTAAATAAAACATTTATAAAATAATTGAATTAATATTTAAAGCATCTGTAACTTATTCACACCATATTAACTCTTAACAATTTTAATACAGTAGAAGTTATTTAAATATATCCAACAATTAGAAACATATAATTAAAGAGTTTATCACTCAGATGAACATGTGATGTTTGAGCACTAAAGGAGGAGAGAATCAAGCTGTGAATATTGAATCTTTAGCTGTCTAATCCCTATTCTACCAATGCATTAAAAACAGTAGAAGATGTAATAATTAACATAAGATAGAGTAATGTATTTACTAATATTCACTATAGTTGTGCTTTGATAAAGATAAGCTGTATCAAAAGATTGACACAGCAAAGCAATAAACAATATTTTATATCCAAAATGTATTACTTTAATAGTTGATAATTGTCTACGTGCTCAAGTCAAATATATTTTATTATATATTATCTGCAGTGTAAACATATATTATAATTTACTTTTGATATAAGGGAATAAACTGCCTTCATTATTTTTCTTTATTTTATCAGCCTTTTCATTCAATGTACTGAATGTTTCTTATATAAGTACATAGAGGGTTTGAACTTAGGATATTTCAGTTTATATTGATCCTTTACTCCATATGAAACAACCAATACACATGATCACATATATGCAAAAAGTATAGATGATCCCTAATATACATATATTGTGCAGGACCAAGTCTCATTAATTGGGCCAGATCATAATTTTTCACTTACCATCATTGGTTTTTCAATGAAATGGACATTTTAATAGTTGGAAGGGTGAAAATATTGAAGCCTGTCTATAAAAGTTTAAGAACTTAGTATCTTAATATAAGATGAGCACTGTTTGTATATATGTGCAGGAGATTATGCTCTAACCCAAATGATGAGTGCTTGTTCTGCACAAAATAGGTATATTGGAGATCACCTATCTTTTTCACATGTATTTTGTCATATTTGTCAGTTGTTTGAGATGGAATTGAAGACAAATATAAACAGAAAAATCCTAAATTCAAATCCCTCTATTTTCTTTATTTTTAAAGTTATTTTATGTATTTGCACTATAATTAAAATACAATTATTTTAGTTAAAAAACACGATTTCAAAATATTTCTTTTTTAAAAAAATATTGGAAGAAAGATTCTCTGGTCATGTATCACAAACTTAATTATTATATTTTTGAATTTTTATGGATTAATTAATAACATGGATTCATGAATAGTGATTACAGCAAATGTCTCATACAGAAATGATTTGAAGTTTGATTCCAGATGAATAATATTTGGATTTTTTTATATACATTCTAACATGTTGAGGGTTTATTTTTCGTATAGTATCCCACAACCAATCCAATTTAACATCCAAATTATTGGTTAGTAAATGGATATTTACTTATATTTAACTATATGGTAAAAGAACAGTAGATAACTGTAAATTCTAATTATCTGGAAATTGTAAACCTGATGAGTAAAACTTTATTTCTTACTTTCCATCTTTGAGATTTACAGAAGAAGCTTTGCTCTGATAAGCTATTAAACAAGTATAATATTTTCATCTACATATAAAAGTAATTAAATGATACAATTAAAATTGCTTTGAGAATTTTCTTTTATCCAAAAAAAACCTTCCCCTTTATATATAAATAAAATTTTTGTATTGATACTATAATAGTATATAACTATTTATATTATTGTAAATATAAAGAATAGGTGACTTTTGTGCATAAATTACATTTTAATTAGAAGTGCAAAAATGCTACTTGAAAAATAAATTATTATATATATGATTTGAAATAGATACAGTAGTTAAATATATGCGATAAAAATTGTCATGTTGTTTATCATCATAGATGGATAACTAATTTTTTGTTACTATTAAAATTAGAATAATAATAATGTCTTATAGGGTATATGAGCACAGACTTTCACATGACCCACCACTCTCCACTCTATCTAATAACACTGATACACTCAAGCACATATATGCTGAAAAGATAAATAATCACCAATATACGTATTTCATGCTAAACGAGCCAGTCCATTAAAGTATGAAGATTGTCTATCTTAATATATATCTGAGCACTTATGGTATATATGTGTGGGAGATGATAATCTGGACTAACTGATGATTGCTGGTTTAGCATGAAATACGTATATTAGTGATTATTTATCTTTTCAGCATATATGTGCTTGAGTGTATCAGTGTTATTAGATAGAGTGAAGAGTGATGGGTCATGTGAAAGTCTGTGCTCATATACCCTATATTACATATATAGACACATGGTATATATTAAGCCTGTGTTTCAGTTATTAATAATGTCTTGCATCAATTGATTTATTCATTGCTCACTCTATTGCAAATTAATAGTAAAATATCAGAAAATTGTATACAAAACTACATATATTTCAAAGATAGAAACAATAATTATATAATGATAATAATTAACAAATATGATTGCAATTATTTTAATTATTCTCTTTTTAAATAAAATGTAGCAGAAATAAATAAAGAATTATCACGATACCATATTTGTGCATAACAATGAAAATTTAAAAATTAAAATAAAATTGAATAAAAAGGAAATATCATTCAACTTAATTTTAGTGTTTATTAATAAAATATAACACAATAACTAATATAAAGCATTGAAATAGTATGAACAACTTAACTTCCTATCATTAGTTATTATTTAGAAATTAAACTGAGTTTTACCCTTTTAATTCTATGACTAGAAGATTTTTAAAAATAATAATTCTAACAGCATAATGATATTGTAGATATAAATATAACATATAAAGTGTAAATTTTAAATATTAGAACATATGAAATATAAAGTAGAAATCTTAAAGCATGAATGAAATATACAAATATCTTAAATAATAAGAGTAATAATGTTCAAGGCTAAATGGGTTTATTTAGTCTTGAACATTATTACACTTATTATTTAATTAATACTTTAAGTGCAATTTGAAAATTATAATTGCAATTTGTAATGTTATAATTGACTATTTATTAATCTGCATTCAGAACAGGTTGTATTTACCTGTATAATGAGGTCTATTTAAACTTCTATGTATCAATAATTTCAATCTGTGGTCAAGTTGCAATTTTTAGTGACTATATAAATATATGAGACCATAAATAAAAGTGGGGTTCCACATTTATTGTTAAAAAGAGGTTGCCTTGACAACAATGTGAGATTTTTTATTGTTATCTATGTTGAGATTCTCTAAGTGTTGACTGATTTTTAATGATTACTCACAAACCCATTTAGTTTGAGCATTATTACACTTATGATTTAAGTAATACTTCAATAGTAATTTGAAAATTATAGTTGCAATTTGTAATGATAAAGTTTATTTAACGCACATTGATTACGTAAGTACTATTTACTAAGGCAATAAACCTCAAGAATGTATGCTTGAAAATGTACTAATGTATAAAAGGAATTGTGTACTTAATCAGTGAAGTATTAGCTTCATGCTCTCAAATCTAACCACTTCAGCTTCACCTATTTGTATAGAAAATAGGTTGAAGTAAAGAAGGGTTCCCCTCTTTTCTTCCAAAGTGTAAGCTTGTGGTTAAGACCTGTAGAGGTCGCTACCATTGCATTTTCAAGCGTACATTCTTGAGGTTTATTTCCTTAGTAAATATTAATTTGTAATGTTATAATTGACTAGTTATAAAGTCTGCATTCAGAACAGGTTATGTTTACCTGTTTAATGAGGCTTACTTAAACTTCTTTGTATCAGTAATCTTAATCTCTATGTTCAAGTTGCAATCCTTAGTGTATTGATAAATATATGGCACCATGAATAAAGGTGGGAGTCCACATCTATTATTAAAAGGAAGTTATCTTGACAACAGTATATGATTGTTGATTGTTATCTATATTGGGATTGTCTAAGTGTTGATTGATTTCTAATGGTTGTATATATCATAATATTATCAAAACTTATGTGAAGCATATATTATATTGAAAGTCTAACTTTTTAATATTATTCAATATAAGAAATATAAAATAATCAGCATGTAAAATAGAAATTGTCATTTTGAAAGAAAATATATGCATTATATATATATATATGAAAATAAAGTTACTGTTAACACTAACTGAAATACTCATACAAATATATAAATCATTATACAATTAAAAATATCCAGTAACACCCTCTGTTTAATAGTCTATATCTCAATAATATCATTTTGAAGGTCACTATCATTGAGATATAGACTATTAAACAGAGGGCGTTATTGGATATTCGTAATTGTATAATGGTTTATATATATACATAAAACCAGACAACACTTAAACAATACCAATATCTATAACAATTTCAATCTGTAATCAAAACAATAAAGGTGAATACCTATCTTTATTTATAGTCCAATATGTTTATATACATTGTAAATTGCAAACTGACTAAAAAAAGTGAGATTATTAATCCAATATTGTTTTAAAAAAAAAACCTCATTAAACAGGCAAATATAACCTGTTCTGAAAGCAGACTAACCAATATATATATATATATATATATATATATATATATATATATATATATATATATATATATCATCAACCATTATCAATCCACTGCAGGATGAAGGTCTCTCCAAGTTTAATCCATCTTCTCCGATCTTTAGCTTCTCTTTTCCACAACACCCCTGCACATTCTCTTATTTCATCCATCCAACTCACATGTGGTCTCTTTCTGGGTCTTTTACAATCTCTTGGAATCCAGTTTAAAATTTCAATTGTCCATCTATTATCATTTCTTCTAGCAATATGTCCAGCCCAACTCCATTTCAATCTTTTATTTTTTTCAATAAGGTCAGTAACACCTGTTTGTTGTCTTACCCATACATTGCATTTTCGATCTTTTCTTGTTACTCCCAACATATATCTCTCCATACTCCTTTGAGTGGTCTGAAGTCTCTGTATTGCTCTTCTATTAAGTGTCCAAGTCTCAGATCCATAAGTAAGAACTGGTAAAACACATTTGTTAAAAACCATTCTTTTCAAACACATAGACATATTTCCTTTTAGTATCAAGTTATTTCTAACAAAAGCACTCCAACCAAGTATAATTCTATGATTAATTTCCTCCATTATGTTTCCATCTGTATTAATAATCTGACCTAGGTATTTGTAACTGTTAACTTCTTCTAATTCTTCATAATCAATCTTTATTTTCATATTTTGAGCAAATCGATTAAACATTACTTTAGTCTTTTTAACATTTATCTTCAGTCCTACTTTTCTACTTTCATCTGCTAACTCCTGCAACATTTCCTGCAGCTCTGAAGCATTACTTGCAAAAACAACTACATCATATGCAAAATCTAAATGACTTAAATACTCTCCATTTACTTTCATTCCTTTAGTTTCCCATTTTAATCCACAAAATACTTCTTGCAGCACTGCTGTAAAAAGTTTTGGAGATATGGAGTCACCTTGCCTTACATCTTTCTCAATGTTGATTTTTCGAGTATCATTATGTAATCTAATTGTTGCTGTTGCATTTTTATAAATATTCTTTAAAATATGACAATATCCTGGATCTATACCTTGATGATCCAATGCTTTAATCACTGAAGAAATGTGTATAGAATCAAATGCCTTTTCATAATCTACAAATCCAAAACATAATGACAACTCATATTTATTTGTCCTTTCTGTGACTTCTCTCAATACCTGGATATGATCTATTGTACTAAAACCACTTTTAAATCCAGCTTGTTCTCTTGGTTGGTGGAAATCCAAAGTTCTCTGTAGATGAGTTGTAATTATCTTGGTAAAAATTTTATATAAAACTGATAAAAGGCTGATAGGTCTGTAATTTCTAATATCTTCTTTATCACCTTTTTAAAATATTAATATTATTACTGCATTCTTCCAATCTTCCGGTACATCTTTATCATTTAGACATTTGGTATATAACTTTGCTAAAATTGTTTCTATTTCTTCACCTCCTTCTTTTAATATATCAATTATAATTCCGTCATTTCCTGGAGCCTTTCTTTTCTTCATACATTTAATTGCATGTCTCACTTCTTCATTTAAAATTCTGGGCAGTTTGGAAGATGTAATAGATATAGGAGGTACTTGTTCTTTATTACTATATAATTCTTGATAAAAATCTTCTACCAATTTCATGATGTCATCTCTCTTTTTAGTAATAATTCCATCTTTTTTTCTTATTGCAGATATAAATTTCCTACCAATACCAAAATGTTGTTTAACATTCTTGAGACTTTTATTTTCTTCTACAGCTTTCCTTGCTATTTCACAGTTATACTTTCTTATATCATTTTCAACTCTTTTCCGTACCATTTTACAAAATTCGAGATATTCAATTCTTTTTAATACATCATTTTTGTATATCTTCATATTCCTTCTTTTCTTCATAAATTCTCTAGTCTCAGTAGAAATTTTATTAGTCAATTGCTGCTTTTTTCTACCAGCTATCTTTGTTGCAGTTTTTAAAAGTGTATCAGTTATTTTCATATTAATTTCATTCAAATCTGAATCATGTTCAAAATCTCCTAACACTTGAAACCTATTTGTAAGTTCTAATTTAAATTCATTAGAATGTTTCTGAAGATTAGGAATATCAACTGTAAATATTGTTTTTCTCAATAATTTTTGTCTCTCTAGTTTTACATTAACACGTAACTTACACCTTACTAATCGATGATCACTTCCTGTGTTAAATTTATTAAGAACATTACAATCTTGAAATATGTATTTCCTGTTTGTCAAAATATAATCCAATTCTGCTGTACCTTCATTTGGATGCTTCCATGTCCATTTCCTTTTAACATTTTTCTCAAAAAATGAATTCATAATATAAAGTTTTTCTTTTTCTGCAAACTCCACAAGTATATGTCCTCTCTCATTTCTATTACCATAACCAAAATTACCTACAGCAATTTCATCTTTCATTTGTCTACCAATTCTAGCATTAAAGTCTCCCATAACAATTTTAAAATGTTGTTTACTCTGATCAAAAGCCTTTTGTACATCCATATAAAAATCTTCTACTACTTCATCACTATGAGAACTTGTTGGGGCATAAACCTGAATTATCTGCATTTGGTATCTGCTATTAAGTTGTATAACTAATCTTGCATCTCTGTCCGATACACCATCAATCTCCACAATATTGTTCTTCCACTTTTTATTTATAATGAATCCAACTCCACTTGTATTTCCAATATGTGTGCCTTTATAATAGAGTATATGTCCACTTTTTAAATCAATTGTTTCTTCACCTTTTCTTCTAACTTCACAAAGTCCAATAATGTCCCATTTAATATAAGACAATTCTTCTTCTAATTCTTGCAATCTTCCTTCACTTGAAAGTGATCTGCAGTTGTATGTACCTAAATAAAAAGTCGTCATCAAATGGCAGCCTGGGTTCACAATCAGGGGATTCTTAGCACCCTCTGCCTTCAGCCACCAACCGCTGCCTTGGTTGGTGACTTTACAGCCTCCTGGGAATAAGGGCCATGCTTTATTTTTGTCTGTCATAATTGTATATATGTATTGGAAAAATATTTATCATTTACACAATCATTCATTCTGCCTTATCAGGCACTGAGAAGAAAGACCATGGTGTTTCTTGATCTTAAACTCAGAGGTAAAAAGCCAATAAACTCACCACACTGGCTAATGCGTGTTGATGAGCAGCCCATCCATGTTCATATACTATATGAATAATCACATAGTAATAACAGCTGCAACGACAAGAACGTATGGAGTGGACATTAGGAATTTGCCCTGCTCGGTTCCTTTAAGGCCTCCAAGAGGAATCAAAGGGTCTTCTTTCAGTTAATAGCAAACTGCTATATATAATAAAAACAACAGCACAAAATATTCAATATATAAAAATTAAATAACAATATTGACAAAAGAAATTCTTAAAATCTTTTAATATAAGAAATATAAAATATATACTGTAATACTTGTTATTTTAAAATTTGCAATGTACAAAGCATACAAAATAATTATACTAATATAATTTTATTATATAGCAAAAAAAAATATTTTTTTTCAAAATTACTGAAACTCAAGATTAGAAAAATGTATAAAAATCTGTCTTTTATTCATGGAATCTCAGGAGAAAAAGATACATTAGATTAGAAATATATTTCATGCTAAAAGTAGAAAATATTTATGCCTATTTATTCTAGCAGCTATTTAGAAATTTTGTGAATTATAATTGGAATTGACTGTTAAATACTTAAAAGGAAGCATTTAACTTAAAAGATGTTCCAAAAACATTCATCACTTTAAGAATAATTATTACATTAAATAAGTAGTTAACCCTAAATATCAAATTCACTATTATAACTTAAGTAAATATAAATTAGTACCAAAATTTTGATTTATTTAAAGTATTAATAATTATTACTAAATAATTAGATTAAAAGTTGATGAACTATATTTATTCACTATGTATTATCATTTATTATATGTATAGTATTTAAATCAAAATACAATTTTGATTTTAGGTAAATAATAATGCTAACACTGGTAAGAACATGTTGTTAATTGCATATCAAAATAATAGGGCTAAGAAAATATTTTAATGAGAGTTAATAAAATACATTATCATTCCCCTCTTTTAATATTTATTTATTACAGGATTCAAATTTTATACTATTTACAAATTTATTTTATATTCAATACTGAGTGTTCATTCACCCATTATTAATTTAAAATTAATATTTATTGTTAATTATGTTATTAATTATTTCATGTCTTTATATAATATCTTATACTGTTTTGTCATCCCCATAGGGGATCTTTTTTAAAATTGCACAATGTTACTATTTCTTTATCGCATAATTTTTTTAAAAAGAAGAAATAAATTTATAAATTAACAATATAAATGCAATTTTTTCATCAATGTAATCTATCTTAGAGACTATAAAAGTACTATAACTGAACAAAATTAACACATACTCTATCAGTATTTTATAATGCCATATATATATATATATATATATATATATATATATATATATATATATATATATATATATATATATATATATATGAAAATCAGTCATTTGAAAATTAATAAAGAATTTATATTTTGTAATTACTTGGTCAATGTAAAATTGTGTATTAAAGTTAAAGATAGCTGAAAATGGAACAATGGAAATGGATAATTGATATTGTATGGTCAAGTTGGATTGCTGGAGGCTAGAGAAAAGTAGGCGGAGTCTCAAACAAAAACCAGGCAGAAAAGTCAACCGTGGCCATCTTAGAAAAAACTAACATTCTAACTTTTGGCGTGGTTGAGAGTGGATAGTCTCAAGACACACAGCAGTTGCTAGAGAAATCGCTACCAATCTTGTTAAGAAGTCCACCAGTAAACCGATAATTCGATGGGCTAAGTGCCAGGAGCTGATCTCTGTCCTGCCAATTTGAATCTTGTGCGCTGTCTGATCATGCTTTACGTGCTTCAAAATTTCCAGCTTCCAATCTCCAAATTGACTATGCTTTTTAATTAACTTTCAAATGCGCGCCTACGTTCATCAGAAATACCATCGTGAAAGCCAAGCCGGGATGAAGAAAGAAGAGTAACTGTGTTACATGAACTTTTAACTTTCTCCCGAGCTTAATTTTTATAGTTAATCTGTCAATCAAATTAATCACATGTAAGTTTTGTTTCTTTTATAATGCTACTTTTTAAAACCTGTCAGTAAATTTTCTTTTCTCTTATTCCTCCGCTCTAGTCTTTAGAAAATAATTTATAAATATTGTACTTAATAGTGATAATGATTCAAATGAATACATTTATATTTTCCTTTATTACTTATGCTATAAACAAACGATGCCAATAGTAATATTTCCCAACTCTGTTTAAAGCTAGTTTATAATATTGATTATAGTTATTTTAAAAGTAAGTTCGTTGTTTTGAATTCAAGAATATTTTATATGTTGAGTTGGCAGATATTAAAACGCTTTATTATAATGAATTCGTGTTTTGTCATATTATTGTAATCTAAAGTTCAGTCGTAAATATGTAAATGGTTTTAAGTTTATTATATTAATGTCATACATGAAATGAGAAATAATTCTCACTGTAAAATTTGATACTATCGCTACCGCCTGAACAACCTGGGGGTTTAGGGGTTTCAGAGTAAACTTAATTAATTATTGCTTTCGCGGTCCGTTTGATTCCGCCATGTTTTATTGTAATAGTATATCAGCCTGTTGCGTAGAAATAGACGAATAGAGTATCCAGGTTTTGTATAATTCCGTTTTAATCCACTTCAACACTCGTCCTCGATGACTGTGGCAATGCCTTTCCTTCGCCGAAGTTGGCATCTCGCCGTACTACCATATGGGAAAGAAAGCAATTCTTTTCCAGGTAATCTCTTGGATCACCGGGTTTCGAAATGATCCCGGCTGGTTGTAGTGTCCCGGATCTACTTGGGGGCATTAAGCCTTGTCAAAGTACAAGCCGCCCGGTATTCCGTTAATGCACCGCAAGTGATTACTGTAGGGCTCTTTAATCTAGGCAACCACTAGTACATCAATCTTAGATATCATATTTATGCGAAGCCACCTCCAACTATTCGTATCGCAACGGCTCGAATCTATTCGAATAAAAATAACTTAGTAAAAATAGTAGATAAAATATTTTCAATGCCCCAAATACTTTGATTCCCTTAGCCACCCGTCAATCATTTAACTACACCGATATTGGCATGAGTTTGTTTACCAGGTAAAATGATTACTAAAGACTAGTAGCCAATTATAATAGAATATTTATGGAAGTCTTACCGTACTTTTGAATAATATTTGTTAATGCTTTCTATTTATTATTAAACAATTTATTTAATCTAATTTTGTGTCTCCCACCTCATTACTCTCGAAGTCTATTTAGTCACTTACTGTCTGTATTGGCAACTTAAATATACACATTACATTAATGACCGTACCAATATCCAGAGTATAATAGATCTAAATATAATTAACTGTAAGTAATTTAGTCTGTGTTCTGAGTTGAGCTAGTAAAGGGATAACCCCGTGCTGTTATAAAGTCATCATCGGTTGGTCATACCGGGGTTTGGGTTTGAATTTAGTTGGCGTTTTGGAATTTATTCTTAAACGTGGACTGGGTTTGAACTCGGGTACTGTGTATGAGTAAGCGTGGTGGATTTATACCGGTACAATATATATATATATATATATAATTGAAGAGAAAGTAACTGAAGCTTCTAATGAGTTATATACATAAATAAACATTTCCAAAGATATATAATTTGAATTATTTATTTACATATATGTATACATAATACTGGTACAATATTCTATATGTGCTTGAACCCTGTAAATGCCACCTCATTAAAACAAAGAAGCACTTTTTTTAATAAAATAAATGGAAAAATAGTTTGAAGTTATATTAAATGGTTTAAATTGTATAATTAAAAAGTCCTGCAAAATGATATATTATTGTATAATAATTAAATAGATTATTCAGATTTATTAAACTTTGAAATAAATAAAAAACATAAAAAAGCAAACTTATAACATTTTTTTCTTAAAAATTAAAATATTTCACTTTTAATTATTTTTTGTTGTATTTTAAACTTTCTCTTAAATCTCTTGTTAATTGGAATTGATAAACAAATTTAATTAATCGGTAAGATCAAGTTGCTTATACTTTTTTTTTTAAATTTAAAAATCATGTGAAATGAAACAGATAAGAAAAATAATCCAAAGTATTTTTTTTTGTTATTTTATTTGTATAAATTTGGTCTTACAATTGAGCAATTTTGCTATAAAAAAGTTAGTTTTCATTTTGTGAACTCTTTTCTGCCTGTTGCTGAGATGAAAAAGATGACCCAAACTGTGGAGGAGGCTATAATAATAGAATAAAATCATTTGCTATCACAAGTTGCTTTTAAAAACTGCTGATAATAATGATGAGTGAAGGAAAAACTAACTTTGTAATAAGAAGATGAAAATATTAACTTTAGTAAAGTAAATTTCAATATGAATGAGTAGGAACAAGCTTTAAATACTGGTTGCTGCAGTCTATAGTCAGGAAATGTGTTGTATTTCAAAGAGTATGTCTCAGCCTGCTTAAAGTTTTGTTAAAATAACTTGCTAATGGTGAGAGTGATAGAAAATGAAAGAAGACAGAAACATTTAACACTTATGGTCAATGCTTTTCTAGATGATCAGATCTATAGGTAAATAAATTATTAACTTTAGATGTGCATAAAAGTTAACATTAAAAAGGATATAAATCAATACTAGAATTTAGAAAATAGAAAGCCTTTTATATAATAATGTATACTCAAATTAGAAAACCCAATTTGTGAACCCTGTCCAAGAACAGCATATAGAAAATTCTATTGTGATTTGTTAAAATAATAAAAAATGAAATCCAGAGCAAATATAGGTATAAGTATGTGTTTTTAAAAGTACTTTGTGTGTAATTGAGCTCAATATAAAGAAAGGTGAGATTATTTTCTTTTTTTTTTGATTCTTCTTAAATGTAATAATAGTCATACATATTTATGCCTGAGAGCAATATTTTTTGTATTTGATTGATTTAAAGATAGACAGTTTTATTCATTTTTGTTTTATTATTGTATATGTAAAAAAAAATGTCTATTTATTTTTTGGAAAGTAATTTATATTTTAAAATGTGTTTGTATTTAATTTTTAAATTAAATCATTAGTTCCATTAAAATATATTTATTCGTTATTCTTGGCAGTATTTCAAAATAGATATAAAATCTTATAGGCTAAGAGAAGTGTGTGATTTATAAAATAAGTTATTTAAAGGTAAATTTATTATAGAAGATTATCACTAATGTATATTTTCTTCATTTAGTTATTTGATATATAGCTTTTCAATAATTTCTACCATTTCTTCACCACTTTTTTCAAATATCAATAATAATCTCATTACTTTCTAGAACTTTTTCAATCTTTAATTATTTATTTGCATGTCTCATTTCATCATTTAAAAATTTTAATAATTCAAAAGTTGTTGAAATTGTAAAAGCAACTTTTGATTTCTTATTCTTTATGAATATATAGTTCTTTCTGAAAATTTTCCACATACTTCATGTTGTCATCCTTACTTTTAATAATAGTCCAATCTTTGTTTTTTCTTATCAAAATGTTGAATCATGTTTTTAAATCTTATTTTTTCTTACATAGATTCTCTTGCCAATTTTCAATTATATATATTTTTATATCATCCTTAAATGCTTTATCACTTTTATCGTTAGACGAATCATTTTTTAATATTAATTTCTTTATATATTACTTTGTCTCAGATAAAAAAAATTTGGAAATTTTGCTATTTTTTTAAATTCACTGTGTAACTGACATTAGTAAAATATCAATCATTTTCTTCTTGAATTCATTTAAGATTTAAAAGTTATCAAAGGATTTTAATGTTTTAAAAGAATTTTCATATTCCAGCTTCAATTTTACTGATAAATTGGTTTAAAATCTCATACTGACTTGGTTTATTGCTCAGATTTGAATAATTTTAATAAGATAATTGATACTTTATTAAGATCTGATATACAGATAATTAGTACAAAAAAAAAACCCAGAAAATCATGAGTAAATTTTTAAGTGAGCTAAGACAATGTATATATATAAAAAGAAAAATGAAAATATTGAAAAATTACCATAATTTTACAAAAATGATACATAAAAGATTAATAAAACATTTTAAAAATACAACTGATAAAATAGAAAAATAATTATTGACCATGTCTTTTTAATACCTTTTGTCTGTATACTTTTTCATTAATGTATATTTTATATTATCAATTATTTTTATCTATATTTTCTCTTAGTCAAGATATAGACCAGTTTTTCTATATATTCATTTAGATTCTCCAATAACCATTTCTGCTTGGGTTTTTTTTTAAATAATATAAAAATTGTCTTCTTTCTCTCTCATTTCTCAGAACCTTCATTAAGCAAATTTGTCCAAAGAATTTAGCATTCAACTGGTTTTTGTTTTCAATTCTAACCCTAATAACTCTCATAAAATTTTTAAAAGATCATTGGGTCTGATCCAAAGCATTCTGTATACCTGAATAAAATTCAACTACTTAATCAGGATGTGGAATTACTGAAACATAAACTTGAATTGTCATCATTTGCAATCAATCATTATGCTCAATAATTAATTTTGACAAATTAACTTATATAGCATCAATCTCTAGAATATTGCCATTATATCTTTTTTCTTCAATAAATTCCTCTCTATTGTAATAAATGTGGTTTTAATTTCTCCTTATTTGTAATAATAAAAATACTTAATTGTAAATTATTAGAGAAAAAAATATATAGTTAATAATAAATTTGGCTGAACATTTTCGAGGAACTGTGCCTCATACTCATAGCCTTCGTGAAAATGTACTTAATATATGTAAATGAGAATATTCAATTGAGTTACTGTTACGTAGCCCATTTTTCGAGATGTCGAAGCACGTGTCTCTTCTGTTGATTGCATGGATGTCTCTGTTAATGTAGAATGCCTCTTTTATTTTTCTCCTGTAGTCGTTTGGTTCTGAGCATAAAATAACGGGGTTAGCGGGTATGAAATTGTGCCCTGATTGTTTAGTATGTTCAAAAAAATGCAGAAGATGTACATGCTGTTCGTTTGGGCTCTATTGAAGGTATACCGATGTTGAGCCAATCTGGTGTTAATTGTGGCTTTCATTTCCTTTTTTTTTTTTTCGGGGTGTTTTCGTAAAATACCTATCCACTTTTCAAATCAATTGTATCTTCAAGTTTTTCTTCTAACTTCATAAAGTTTTACAATATACTTACATAATATAATTCCATTAATTCATGCAATATTCCTTCACATAAAAGCTTTTAACAGTTGCAAGTAGGTCAAGAAATTACATCATGTCATCATATCCTATAGATGCAATCAGCCAATTCTTAACCATATTTTCGTTGGCCATCAACTAATACCTTGACTGACTACTTTATAAATTATTGAGAATGGTGTCAATTGTTTTATTTTTTATCTATACTGAAAGTATAAAATAAAACTATTCTTCATAAACATATTTACACAATCAGTCTGAATTTTAAAAAAAAACCAAACTAATGATTCTGTTAAATACAATCAAGCAACGATGAAGAAAACACATGGTGTTCTTAATTTTAAACTCCGAGATTAAAGTCTCTAAAATTACTATATTGATGATTTATATGAAAAGTAGCTCTTCCATATTTGATTATCATACTATTAATCACATAGTTAAAACTGACGCAATGACAAGAACATATGGAGTCAATATTAAGAATTAGCCTCACTTAGTTTAAATTGAAAGCATCATAGAGAAATCAAGTAATAAATATTTGATTCTTTTTATATCTACTTAGTTTATATATAGTTTTGTTAAATTAATACATATAAAGAGAATATTAGAATAAATGTATTATTATTTATAATGTGTTTTTTTTTTTAAAAAAAAATAGATAAATACATTTTAAAAGGACAAAGATTGAAAACCAATAAAACAAAGTATTGAAAAAGTAATTTTAAAGAAACTGTATATACATCTATTTCACAAGGACTATCAGAATTTATTACATTTTTTTCTAAATAATAAATCAACTTTTAATAGCTAATGAGCTGTTAAATTAAATGTTTGTTGGAGCAAAATTTTTTAACTACAAAAACCGACTATGATTTAAAACCTTAATGTGGTAAAATAAAATTAACTTTTTAGATCAATGGGCAAAAAAATAAATGAATACATTTAAATTAGGTACAGATAAATAATAATTATAAAAAATGAGTAATTTTTATTTTAAAACTATTTCCTAATTATAAACAAAAAATAAATATCAATCGATTATTAATTGGTGTTGTTTTAAGCAAAATAATAATACAGTTACTTTTACTTTAGTTTTAAATAAAGTATCATTTTATTTTTATAATAGAATACGAATAAATTATGCTATGAATTATCGAACAGTTACAGATTTAAATATATATTCTTAATACATTAGAAATATTTATCAAAATATTATTGAACATATATTTATTAATATACACTTGTGCAATGTGCAATTAGAGTTTATAATAATACATATATTGACTTTAACTTAGTTTAAAATGTACATCTAAAGTAATAGTAATATACCAATCTGTAATATCATAAATAATTATTGATGTCTTTAATGCATTTATCTAAAACTTATAGCAGATTGTCAATAAGGTCATACAAGAGGGATACATATATATATAATCACTTGATTAACTACTTACGATGTATAGAATTTATTACTTTTTGACAAAAGATTCTTTTGAATATCCAAAACGGTATTTTTAAAAAATACATTTTTAGCAAAATTATCACCTGCTAAAATATTGAGCCTACATTTCAATCAATGATATTTTCGTAAAGAATATATTTTTTATTTTTTACAAATTATTGTAGTTAAATTTTTTATTAAACCATTCGGAGTTTTTTTTCTCTTTTTCACTCTTTCTATAATCATATATAAATGTGCCCATTTCTTTTTCTACTCTTGAATTTTTTTCAATAAACTATTTTTTTTAGATTCAATCTTTCCGAGTTAGACTACTCTGTTATTTAACTTCTTTATTTTCTCAAAATCACATCTATTAAATATTTGATCCTTTGTTTTTTATAATATTGAACATAATTAACAAAAATAAAATGTTTTTTTTGTATGTACTATACAAGCATAAAAAATGAAAAACAACTCACTACATGGCAAATATTACATCTTTTCACAGACAAATAACAAAAGAAAATTATTAGGCAACTAACGAATGGCAAAGTTCTTTAAGTTCTTATTTCTTGTTTTATCCTTAGGTAACTGTGAATTGTTTTGGATTAACAACTGAAAAAATAACTTTCAAATCATAGTTGTGGAAGATGATGCATGTATGTTAGTATGAGGACTACTAACTGATAATATGCTTTTTATCAAGAAATTATTAATATTTTCTTCTATAACTATGTTTATCAATTATTCAGGTGACTATTTGTTTCATAAAACAAACTGTGTTCCTAATAGTTAAATAATTATGACATAAAATATTGTAAACATTTATATCATGATTAATGATCACGTGTGAATTTGTTAAAGCTTAAAAAGCCTCAATCATTTTTTTTCTCTATTACATGCTTAGCATATTGTTATAAAATCTTTCAATTTTTAAATGCATTTAATTAAAAGAAATTCAAATTTGCAACACATCTAAATACCAAAGTTCTTTTTTTAAAAGTCAAAATAACTAAAGATAATATACAATATAATAATTAGTATAAATACGTTTTATAATAAATTACATTATCACACCATATCAGTGTTATTCACCAACTATGGTTTCAATAATCCATGATTGGAAAAAATATTAAATAAAATAAAAATCCATATATTTGAATTTTTACATTTCGCCCTAGTCATATAGCAATGAACAGTATCATAATCATTTCATAATTAACCATTCTATTATGTTATGCTCTCATTGATGTGGTTGCATTCTCTCTTTTTATTTAGATTTATTACTTATTGTAGTTATGTAAATATCAAATAATAATATCTTTTTATATAGTTATGAAATACTTGAAAAGTTGAAATACGCAAGTTGATATGAAAAGGTATAAGAAATTTTTTATTTTTATTTAATGTCACTAAGGTCAGCTTTTAGTGATTTCTTACCAGAATCATAGTGCTGAATACAACTTTGCAGTTGAGAGTTTGAATATATAGTGGTTGAGAAATATGTAATTTTTTCCCAATATGCAAATTATGTTCCATTTGTTTTAGTAGGACACAAAAGTTTTTTTTCTATTAATTGAATACAGGTTCCTTATAATTGCCATTCTTCATTAGATTTCTTTTTTCTGTTGTTCCTCTGTATGCAAACTGTTATAACATTTGAGGAAGAAATGACATGCTCTGAAGTCAACTCATGTTCAATGAAGATTGACTTGTGTCCATGACTTAATTTTGCTTTTTTATATAAATAGGTGTGCTGGGCAATTCTCATCAACCTATTTCCATGAAATTCTCCACAGTATATCACACTGCAGGAGGGGACAGATCATGGGATCTTACTTATTATTTGAGGAGTGTGTTTAAAAGGAGTTTTATCTTTGGTGTTATTTAGAAGATTGTTAAGAAAGGGAGATACTCTAAATATGTCTTCATAGATTTTTTAGAATTAAGTTGAAACATGAGGAATATAAAAATGGTTGGCTCATGAATTAACTGGATTGTTGTTATTGGGGACATTGGTAATGCTCTCATAAAATTTTTCTACACTTTTAATTAATTTGGTATGATTATATCCAATGTTCATTAGATATCTGACATATAATTCAATGTTAGCTTTTATGTCTGCCTCAATTTACATATCTCTTGCTGGATAAGAAATCCTTAAAGTTTTCCATTTTGAGTTCTAATAGAACATTACATTAGGGATGAATAACTAATCTAACTTGAATTGGTTTTACATTCATCTTAAAATTGAGCATATCTTTGTTCCTTTGAATATGTAAGTCAAAACAATTTATATTTTGGTTTTGTGTTCATCTTCAATAGTCCATTTGAGAGGTGTTGCTCAGTTTAGTTTTGTATAAATATTAATAATTTTGGGCTCGGCACCACATATGAATATGTTGTCAACATATCTAATATATATGCCATTTACTGAAGGGTCCAAATATTTAGATAGGATGAGACTTTCAAATTTTGAAAGAATAAGGCTTCTGATAATTCTGCTGAGCAACAATCCTATGGGCCATTAACTCATCAATTTGAAAAAATTGCTTTTGACACAAACTATTATTTCATTGTTAATCCACTTCAAAACTTTAATTATAAAATCTTTTCTGTACTGATTGTAATTAATTTGCTACAAAACTTCTTTTATAATGATAATGAAAATGTTTCTAGGCTCTGAACTATAAAGCCCCTTTATGTCCAATAAGGAAAGTTTATGGTGTTCATTAATTTTAATGTTTTTAATTTTTTTCTATGCACTTGCATGAAGACTTAATGGTATAGGGGCCAAATCCAAGGTCTTTTATTAACCAGTTCACTATTTTCATCATTGCCTTAAAGTAATAAGCTCCAGAAAAGTTGATCATCAGTCTCAATGGAGAGTTTTCTTTCTGAAACTTGATCTTGCAAACATATGAAATGGTATTGCTGCTAATGGGTAGCTAACAAGATAGTTAGAATGTTTATATGCCTTGTTACAAAATTTATGCAGAATTGTGGAATTGAATTTATCTTTACAGTATTTGGCATTATATGAGGTGATGTTTTCAAATTTTATATTTGCAATTTGTGAATTTATTTTGAGATTGAATTCATTATCATTTATTAGGATTAATCTATTGCCCTTGTCTCTTTTTATACAAATAATGTTGTTATTTGTATAAAATTAATTTACTCCCATTATCTTTTTTGTCCAATCTTTGTTAGTTTTATTGATATTATGTGAATTAATTAATCTGTCAGCTTTATCAATTATTTTTTATCTTTTGCTATTGCATTTAAAAAATTCCCTTTGATATCAACAATGACTTCTATTTGCAGCTGCTTCCAAACACCACCAATGAATTTTGAGCCTAGTTTTAGGACATTGCTGATTGGTTCTGGGGGTGTGAATGTAGAAAGATTCACCCAAGTATTTGCCATGTTGTTATGCAACATTATTCTTTGTTTTATAGCTAGAAAATTTATTTATTTTATTATATTTTACCTTTAATTTTAATGAAATAATTATACAGTGGTTTTCCACTATAACAGGGGTTTTGAAATTTTCCTCAGTTTCAGTCAGCATTTTTCTAATCTAAAATTTCCAATGCATTCCTTAATTATATTGTGAAGTAATACCCTCTTCAAATTCTGAATCAGTTTCTAACAATTATATATGTTCATATTCTGCACTATGATTCTGATAAAAAATCTTCTAAAGCTGGCTTAATGCTATTAAATAAATAAAATGTTGTTTTCTTATATCTTTTCATATCAACGTGAATATCTCAAGTTTTTGAGTATTACTTACTGTACTATATTTTTTACCATGCATTACTTTATATTTAATAATTATTTTGATATATATAGAGAGAGAGATTAAATTATGTTGTAGATTTATATATGGTTGTTAAACATATATTCTATGCAGTTTTTTTATTATCAACAGAAAAGTCTGAAATTCAATGAAAATGTATATAAAACACTACTATTATTATAATACAAACCATAAAAAGCAAAAAAAAAATCAATAAAAATAATTTAAACGTTCTATATATATATATTTAATGAGTAAAATCTCAATTCATAAATATTAATAAAAACTTAAGATTTTATATCCAGTTAAAAAGTTATATTGTTGCTAAGAATTTAAAAACATCCTGAAAACTAAATATTTTGTTATGATTTCAAATAATGTTCATTCTAATATGAAAACTTGATATTATCTTGAGAATAAGATTTTATTAAATAATTCAATTAAATGTTTCATTTACATAATGTGCTACCAAAAAATATATATATATAAAAGAAAAATATATATAAAAAGTTACAGCTATGGCTGAGTCTCTTAACAATTAATAACATTTAATTTAAATTAACATAAGATTAAGCACTTTCTGTTACTCATCAAGACTACTTCTAATTACAACATTATTAAGAAAAAATGCCTTTTTAAGATCAATATTATAAATATTTTTACGATAATTATTTTAAATTAAAATATTAATAATAATAATAATAATAATAATTATAATAATAATAATAATAATAATAATAATAATAATAATAATAATAATAATAATAATAATAATAATAATAATAATAATAATAATAATAATAATAATAATAATAATAATAATAATAATAATAATAATGCATTGACATTTAATTAACAACATGTTGAGCACTGAAGCTGTGCCATGCATATGTGGAAGCTAATTGGTTTAAGTTTTGTTTTCATTTTTAAATTGTGCAAAAACTATAAGCATGACATCAACAGAAATTCAAGCATTCATTGCTGCTTAATTCCATCTTTAAAATGACGTATCACAATTTGAAATTGGATAAAATTTGAATTTTTTATTAATATTTTTATTTATAGGTGCCTTTAATTTTTTTTCTTTTCTGATCAGATTACTAGTTTACACAAGGATGAGAAAGTCAGAAAATGTTTATTGGCCTTATTACTCCATAAAATAGATTACAAATACACTGATGATTCACATTTCAAGACCTTCAACATGATATAAATGTAATTGACGAATATCAGTCATTAGTATTTTTTATTTGAATAATATTTAAGAAATTTTTTTCATTATTTGAATGGTATAATTTATTAATTTGTTTGCATTTGTATATAAATTATATAATATTAAATCATTTATGCTCTTTATTATACAGAATATAAATTTGTGTTCAAATATAACAAAAGTGTTTTTACAGTATAATTTTGGATCTCTGATCCAAATTTAAGGCAACTTATTTTATAGACATACTGATTCACAAATGGCTTCGTAATTATTTAAAGTATTTATATTTGTATTTGTTTTTACACTTGCATGTTTGTATAACAAACAATGATTTACATATATAGAGTAGTGCAATGTAAATTTAAAAACTGATTATCAGATGGACAGAAAGATTGCAGTAAAGCAATTACAAAATTTACTGGGTATAGTACCATGTGAAAATATAAACACTTAAAACCAATAAAAAGAGATTTCAAATGTGTATGTGATGATAGCCACAATGGTTATGTATATACTACATGGAATTGTATGCAGGCAAAAAATCAAATTCTGATTTTTGCCTATGCCTTGATATTCATGATGTGAAGTAGTTTTGACACATCTTGCATAACATTATTTTCAATTCTATAGCTAGCAAATGAGCTATATGCAAATAAATTATATATCTATGGGACAATAAATATAATAAGATAGCATCACTGGTGTGCATAAAGAATATATACATCATTGATGTATAAACAAAATATAAAATGAAGAGATTAAACTCATTTTATCACTGATATAGACAGTAATCTACAATTTCTAGTTTTAGTTAGACAAAAAGCCAGTTGCTGTGATGACAAATGCATATCCACCTTCTGGAAATGATTTGTTTTGGATCTTTTATTAGGATGATTTTTTTTCTTATAGACACCTTTGAGATTTGTTATCTTTTGGGGTACAAGATAAAAATGAAGAATTTTTATGCAACTAGTTTTGGAGATTCTGAAGCTATGGATTATCTCAGATAAAAAGTATTATATATGGTTTGAAAGATAATGTTGTGATGAATACAAAGAAATTATCAATGAAGATGTAATTTAAACTTAGTTAATGATAAATTAGAAAATATGAACAAACAATAAATTAATAATTATGTCGGATGTTGAAATTTTTTTTTTTCATTATTTTTAAATGGTTATCACTTTTTGTCATAGACTTATTGTTTTCCTTACTTTTTCTAGTTTCTATCAATGGAAAGCTTTTTGCTCTAACATTATTAAAACTGAAGTTAATGTGAAAATTGTGTTTCACATTAGTTTTTTAAAAAAATTCAATATGGTGCCTGGAAAATCAACAAGATAATAAAGAAGATAAAATGAAAATTATAATATTAAGAGAGCTTAACACTTTCAAGAATATATAAGCAACAAATATTCAAATGTATGCAAAAATAACATCCATGCTATAAACCAAAAAAGTCATGCTTCCTTCTCTCCAAGAAATGGACTCTTTAATTCACAATTTGTATATCTATGAATATCTGTTGCTTATATATTCCACTAATTTCCAGATAACTCTTTGGCTATGATTATGATGATATAGAAACACTAAAGCCACCTTAATATTATAATTTTCATTTTAGCTTTATCCTTACTGCATGCTAGTGCATATATATATATATATATATATATGCACTAGCATGCAGTATATATATATATATATATATATATATATATATATATATATATATTTATATATTAAATAATAGTAATAAAACAGCCACTTAAAAATGAATATGACCATTCAAAAGCTAAAAAAAAAAGTAATTAAAAAGGAGAGATAGGGAGAGAAAGTAATGAAAAAAAAATCTAAAATGAGTTTTGCAATGGGTGACAATATAAACTATTCTGTGAACCACAAATTCATCCACATATAGAGCATTTTTTGTTTATTTGATATTTTATAATGTATTTTAGTTTCCTCAGAGAAACTTTTCTTTCTGAAATACTTTAATGTCATGTCTAATCATTGCTCTCGATTGTAGTCTATTCTCTGTTATGCCTTCCCAGTAGAGTAAAATCAATTGGTATTGGATTTTTTTAGAATCTTTTTGAGATAATCCTTATAATGTAGATAAAGTCTACCGCTTTTATGAATTCTAGATTTAATTTCACCATAAAACAATCTTCTAGGAAGTCTTCAATTGTTCATATATTTAATGTGACCAATCCAATGAAACTACGAATTTAGAATAATCAATTCAATAATACCACATCCAGAACATGATAATTGATTGGTTTTATGATCTTGCCAGTGTATTTTTTAAATTTTTACAAAGCATCATTAAATGAAACTTTTCTAATGCCTTTATATTGTGCCACTAGGATATCCAAGTATCACATTCATGCAATTTATTAGGTATAACAATATGTTTATATTCAGCTAACTTAGATGCAGGAATTATTTCCCTTTGATAAAAACTGTATCATTTAATTTGTTAAAAGCAGCAACAACAGACTGGCATCTGTGATGGATATCAATATCTACATCCATCTTTATACTTATAAAACTCTCACTGTATTGAGATGAAAGCTACTGGTGATTTTTATTCTATTACTGGGTGATGAAGTATTTGGGTTTTTGAATATGACCAGGATCTTTATGAATTACATTCAAAACATTAAAAACATTCTGTAAATCAGAGGACAGCAACCTAGGGCACATGTGCAAAGTGTGGCCCACAGAATAACTATCAATAGCACTCTGATTGAATTGAAATAGTAAAAAATATTATTTTAATTACAGTTCACGCATTTGTGATTTGATCTATATTTTGATTGTGTGACTCACATGTAAATGGAAACCATGATTCAGTTTAATTTACTAATTATTTTGTACAATAAACATTCACTTGATTTTTGATATTTTCAATAAAGCTATGCGGGATGGAAATATATTTTTTGCCTAGGAAATTGACCTTTAATACTTTTGTATTCTAATGCATGTTTAGAATAAATTTATATCATAATTATATAAGTTTTGGCATGTTTAATTGGGAAAAAAAGTTTTTGATTAGTAATATTCAGGTTAATGCATGAATGAAGTCTGCAAATACATGAAACTTGTCTTGCGTTGTTAGCCGAGAGGTATCGCAGCCGCTATGCAAGCAAGTAGTTGGGTGCAGACGGTTGTGGGTTCGCATCCCGGCCGATGCTATGACATATGGAAAATACATGAAACTTAATAATATCGTTTAAATCTCAAAGAAGTTTAAAATATTGCCCCTTCCTCAACCTTTAAAATGTCTATGTGTAATTAAAACAAATTGTTCATAGAAAAAAATCCAAATGTCTATAGTTTAAAAAAAAGAATAATATGTGAAAAACTTTCAATTTCAAATTAATGTTTTGTATGAATTTCTTTGAATCATAGTTCAGTAATCAGCTTTTAAATTAAACCATTGAAAGTTAAAGGTGCTTTGCCTATTCTGAATTATTATACATCAATCTGCATTTTTAAACAATACACACTTTTAAAGCACCAGCAGAATGAATTTTCTCCATGATGAACAAATTTTAATCATATATTTTGAATGCAATATAATTTAACAAAACATACTTTTTACATATGATGCTATGTATTTTAAAATATTTAATGACCAATAATATAAGATCTGGTTATAATGGGCTTCAAAAGTATATAATGGTGGCATGCGAAATAACATTGTAACAGAGATTTGGCATGTACACTGCCTGAAAGATTACCAAACCCTGCTGTAAATTAGTTTTTGAACTGAATAATCATCATCGTATAAATTCAGAACTGAAAAAGATAAATTTCTTTTCTTTTGTTTTTAACTGATTCAAATTAAAAATTTCACCATCAAGCCTGTATCAGACCATAATTCCTGTCTGATTAAAACATCTACAACCAATCCAAAAATCACTGTCATAAAAATTGAAAACTATATTGGAGCAAGTATATATTCTTTGTATAATCCAATTTTCATTTCAAATTCCTCCAATTTTTTTATCTTAGTCATAACACTTCTTCTCATTCTATCATATAGAATCTGTATGATATGAATATTTTGAACAACAAAGTAATTTCAAACAATGCTGTAGACCTGTCTCATTAACTGAATCAAATGCATTGACCAAATCAAATAAAAGCAATATATAAATCATTCCTTTATTTATGACAAATTTTTTTGCATTTGCCTGGCAACAAAAATCATGCCATATCTATAGGGCTTTTTGATTCCAAAAACCCACATCAAGTCATTGGTAACCATTCATTTATAAATGAAAGTAAACTATTTAACAAAATTCATAAAAATTCTGCAGCTATAGTGGATAATAACTATATTCCACAATAATTACCACAATCTTTACCTAATATTAAAAACACCCTTAAAATTGGATGGCACAGCTTCATAGATCGAGATATGCCTAAAAAAATTTCCAATATTTTGAAGCTAAGATATCACTATATTTTAAAACTTCTTCACGTATTTTATCAAGAACTGCAGCTTTTCCATTTATAAGATTACAAAAAGTTGTTTGAACTTTATTAAGCTGGATGACTTTAATTAAATGCACATGAGTAGATAAATAAAACAAAATAACTGTGTGTTATAGATACAAATATAAAACTTTAATATGTTAGAATTAAAAATGCACACATTAATTATAAATTATAATTCGGATATGATATAAGAAAAATTATCTTGAATCATTCTATGACTAATATCAACAATTTATTAATTCTCCGAATGTTTTCAAAGGCTTATCCTTCATTATCAAGAAGTACAAAAACACTTATCATTTTCCAACGATATACTGATATGCAAATATTCGAACTAAACTAGGTGAATATGTAAATTAGAATCAGAGCGCTTCCACTCACCATTTCTTTGACAAGGTGTAAAACGACTTTTTTTTGTTTAATGCATGCTCATCCGAAATGATGAAACACGCCTCCTTAATCTTTCTTCACAAATCACTGTGCTTCCTATATAATACTCTAGGTCCATCTGGTCTGCATGAATGACCCACAGCTATTGCATGCTGTACAAAAATTGAAGGGTGGGATGAATCAGATAAAACCCTATTGTATGATTACACATGTTGGGATAATCTAACTTGAACAGATGCCTTCGTCTCCCCCAGCCTGGCAGTTGTTTCCACTACATGCAATTTTGTAGACCGCCTGCTGTGCATGCACCAGAAGAATATAATCTTTGATATTGTTTAAACACCTATTCAAATTAGGGGGCGAACAAAAACACACACAGAACTCCGAGCAAAAGATCGTCCGCATTTTTCAATAAATATTTCAGATATATGGAAGCAAAATTTCCAGTTTATCTTGCTTAACCATGTGATTGGGCCTTCTTTTAAATTTCTCAATTATATTATCAATGGCTTGCTGATTATATTGTGCCTTAATGAGCTCATTTCTATAAATTTCAATGTTGCTTTTTTTGTCATCTTCAAAACTACACAAACAGTTATTTCTATGTAAAAATGATTTGAGCCCAGCAAATTTATGTATATCTGGTGTATTTGATGAGTAATGTATATGGCCTCTCATGCTAATAGGCTTAATGTTCATTTTATAATAAAAGTGATCTGCCTCAATCATTACTTGTAGGTCCAAATATTTAATACTGTTTGATGCTTCTTCCTGACTTACATTTATGTTAAGGCCTGATGCTGCTATAAAGTCAGCTTTAATATTGTCCATGGTTTCCTCTGGGGTGCCTGTAAAGATATCATCCACATACCTAGCATACAGAACTAATCCATTGTTAATATATCTAGGCACAATAATCCGTTCATACACATTCATCATAAGATTGGCGATGATACTGCTCATTGGGAGACCCATCGGCCAACTGTTGAGCATATGATACCATTCATTATTGAAAACTGCATAAATATTTCTTCATCCATTCCAGCAAAGCAACAACAAACTTAACCCACTCAAGATCCATTCCATAATTAATGAGTGATTTTTTACCACAATGATTGATTTGGATCTATCAATCGATCCGTAAAGCTCTGCTACATCAAGTGCAGTTATCCTTGTGTGTTGCTCTGGATGTACATTCTTCAATTTCTCAACAAAATCAAATGATGATTTGACAGCATACTCTCCATATCCAGTAGTTTGTGTGATCCACTTATTTATGATCTTGGCTGCTTTATAGTAGTGTACTCCACCAAAGTCAATCATCAACCTTAAAGGCACACCTTCTTTATGGATTTTGGCATTTGAAAATATTCTTGAATAGATAAAATGGATACATCATTAAAAGTCATCATATCAACTCTTGTATAATTATTCAAAAGATAAGGAAAATACTCTTTCTAACTGTTCAAAATATCATTGTCAACATATAAAGAGGGTCATTTCTGGATTTAATATGATTGTGGTACCCTTTTTCAGGTCCATTTGTTGCTTTCACTATAGTAAAAAAGATCTAGAATAACAACAGTTAGTGAATGTAAGTATTTTCTTTGTTGTTTTAATCCTACAATCATTTTTAAGTTTTTTTCTCTGCCACTGAAATTTTGCCTTCAGATCTTTACATTTATTATGACATTCATCAGTTAATCTATTCTTTTTCAAGCAGAGAATACCACATGCTTCTTTTTAATTAAATCACTAATAATATCATCATTGTCAAAAAGTCTTGGGTTCTTCTTTTTAGTAAACCACAAATAGATTTACTTGCAACCATAACACTCCTTAACAGAATTCAATGCTTCAGTAACATGATAGTCCTGAAAATCCAAATTAGCAATTTTAATGTTTGATAGCTGTTCAAATTTAGTATGTATAGCAGATTTTCTGAAAGAATATATATATTTATCAATTTTCTTGAGAATGTATTTTGAATATCTATTTTTTAATGCAGCTATCATTTTAATTTTGGAACATATAAATCTATAATCTGTCCAAAAATCTGTGCTTATAAGTGCTCTTGTAATGTAAGATTCACTTGTATTCTGACTCCTAACTATAATGTGATCTATTAAATGTCATTATTTTTAGCATAAATGCATCAATGATTCTTTGCAGAAACTTTTCTGTTTAAGCAAATTATTTGTGATAGTCGATCCATATGTTGTGCACAAATTTAATAATAAACCATTTGAATTTATAGCACCAATACCATTATTTCCAATAACTTTTGGTCAAAGTCTAATATTTGGAACAACACATGCATTAAAGTTTCTAAAGAGAAAATTTTGATTTTTTAATGGTATTGATGTAATAATGTTATTTAATAAGAAATAAACACTTTCCTTCTTTGAATTTTCTGAATCCAAGATTGGAGCATAGTCACTAATAAAATGAGTCCTAATAACATTATGCAAGACAAGTTTTAAGATCATTAAATTTTCATTGATGCAATGAGGATTTCCAACAACAGAAGACATTAAATTAGACTTTACATCAATTCCAGAAACCATGCATTTCTCTTTCACTAACTGACCTATTTTTACAAATATATATATATATATATATATATATATATATATGTCCACAGATGGCGTCCTACCAAAAACACCTATCAAGCGTATATTTCGTTTACATAAACGTCAGAGTAGTTAGTATTCACTATCTCTAACTACCAAAAACACCTATCAAGCGTATATTTCGTTTACATAAACGTCAGAGTAGTTAGTATTCACTATCTCTAACTATAATTATAGTTAGAGATAGTGAATACTAACTACTCTGACGTTTATGTAAACGAAATATACGCTTGATAGGTGTTTTTGGTAGGACGCCATCTGTGGACATAAATACAAGCGTTAGCAAGTTTTTTAACTTGCATTTTTGTTTATCATATATATATATATATTGTGCCCATGTATTTATTACAATCATTTTAAATAGAGTTTAAAATATAGCCAGTTTTTTTTTAAAAAATTAAATTTATAATAGTTTATACTAGTCCATTTGCATGTGTAGCAGAATTGTCTTCAAAGCTGAGGACAATTGCACTCCACACGCAAACAGACTCGTATATATATATATATATATATGTTCCCTCAAAGTAAAAAAAAAATATTTGGCTAGCATGCAATAGTTTATACTAATTTAAAGTGATTTTATAAGTAGCATAGATTTTTTTCCCCCATATGTCATAGCATCGGCCGAGATGTGAACCCACAACTGTCTGCAACCAACTACTTGCTTGCAAGGCCGATGCGATGACCTTTCGGCTAACTAAATAGGAAGTTTATAAAGAGATTTTAAATATTTTGAATTTATTTTAGTGTAATTTAAATAATATAATACATATTATTTAAGAGATAAAATTAATGTTTATTATATTTAACTGATATAATATTAAAACAATAGTTTAATTCAATATTAAATATTATTTAATGTATTTTAAATAATTATTTGCTTAAGTTATTATTTAAATAATAAATAATTAAATATTATTCTAGAATGTTTTGAAAGTGTCACATGTCTTAAAGGTGTTTGTGTTAGTTTGTGAGTTTTACTGTTTGTAGACAAAAAAATATTGATTTGTAGTTTGTTAGTAAAAATTAGTAACATTTAAATGTTGCAATTAATATTTTAAAAGTAGCAATTACATTTATTGTATTGTTTAAATAATCTTTTTACTTTAAAATTAATATTTCAAGTTAATTGCTTTAAATATATTAAATAAAGGTATTTAATATTTTAGGAATTAAATATTTTTAATATAATATTTAAAATGATGAGTCATAGTATTAAAAAAAGTATTTTGCAGAGAAATAATTTAATTTATATGTAAATTAATATGTGTTAAGAAATAGGATTAACCAATGAGATTACTAGATAGAAAAGTATAAATAGTGCTGTTCAATGAGTCTAGAGAGTGAGAATTAAGAAGTTAATTATTATTTTTTGTTTCATATTTAAAGTTGCAATTTTTATAAAATTATTATTGTCTATCTAAACGTTTCAAAGTATAATTTTAAGTGTCTGAATAAGCAAGTAATTTCCTATCAGTGATAATTTCATTCAAAACTTGACAAAAAACTATGATAATTTTATGGAAGATAATAGGGAACTGGGTGGGGTGTTTTATAGATCACTTGTGGGTAGGAAACAAAATCTATATTCACTTTTGACTCTTTAAATAAAATAATTTGTGAAACAATATTGTAAAACTTTTATACAAAAATATGATACAATTGTTTATTCTTAATATATGTGATCTACACCAAGGAATTTAAATATTGCACCACCATGGCTTCTTAGAGAAGAATAATGCCCAGAAAGCACCTGTTTCCAAGCCAGAGTTATATATAAAAATATATAACTGTGACCACATTTGAAGCTCACAGTTTTTCTCAGCTGCAAAATTCAATAGCTATCATTCAAAGCACTTTTTTGTTTTGGAGTAAACTCTGGGTGCCAGTCAGTTACCCAAAGATAAATGACACACTTTGAATAATTGGCAAACTAATTCAGCACCTAAGGTATCTCCTCTAGCTCAATCAAAAGGACTACTACTTTAATTAGTGGTAAAAGAATTGATTGACAAGCATTAAGTTTAAAGATAATTTATTTTAATGAAGTATTTATGATTATAATTTTTAAACTACTTATAAATTTTCTCAATTAAATATAAACAACGATTCATGATAACCTCAGGAAAACACATATTATAATAAGATATACAATAGTAATATAATTCAGCATTAGAATAATTATAAGCATTCAAAACATGCACATCAATAGTTCATTTATGTGGTTATAGAGTTCGTTTATTAACTGATTCTAGGAGGCTTCAAGATTAGCAATGGCTACATTATTATCAGAAAAGAAATAAGAAAAGTTATTCATTATCTATAGAATTTTGGATGTTGATTTCTTGCTGGTTGCTGCTTCACGTGAAAATTTTTCAACCAGTTGGATTCAAGGTTTTGTGGAGGTTCCTTTGCTTACTATTTCATGTCATTATTCTTTAAGACAGTTAGACATTCCTGGAAGTTTTCAAGTTGTTAGGCAGACATCACTTTTATCAGGCAGGCCGCTGGTTCCATTGGACTCAGGATGGAGCAAGCCCATATGCTTCCAATGACTGTTAACACTGCATTGTCCTGGTAAACACTGATTCTGGATACATGATATAGACTGACTGTAATAACTTACTGATTGATTGACTGATTGTCTGAACTGGTTGAAGAACTGATAGACTGATTGATTTAATCTGATTGTGAACTCAACTGCTTGAATGATGAAAAACCAGACTATTTATGTGATGACCTGTTGTCATTTTGTTAATTAGTTTTTATATCTGCCAGCTATATCTGTTGTTGGAATTCATCCACTGTTTTTGATTACATTCTTTTGATAAGATTTTAATCCTGTTATCAGTTGGTAGCCATTGCAAATTTGTTGGTTTGTGGATTTTTTAAATTAGTAGCCATTGCTGAGTCTGTTTTTTAATTTTTAACTTTCATATATCATTTTATCAACACACACACACATTTTACTATTCCTTTCACCATTTACAGACATATATTTTATTTTTTTCAAATAAAAGGAAAATACTTTTTTCCTTAAATTGAATGAAAAGAGAGATATTTTTTAATTTTATGCAAAAGATTTATATTTTAAGCTTTAAGTTTTTTTTTTAATTATATTTTCTACACCCTTCCAATTAATTAATTGTAACCTTTACTGACAAATGTCTTTATACACAAGTTTAAAAACACTTTAAACTTTTATAGATTTTTTTTTAGCAAACTGTATTTTGTTTTAAATTAATAATAAAGAATAACTCTTCAGGCTTTTATAAATTATTTATATTTTCAGATGCGATGTTTTTACTCATTTATGGACAAATTATTCTGCAACACTTATTATTTATTATCAATTTTAAACTTTACATTTTATGAGAAATTTTTATTTTTTAATAATTGCAAACACAATTTTAATGAGTGCTGCTCAGTAGTGTTACAATAGTGACCATAAATGTGTCAGTAAAATGAATATCAAATACCATGAAAAGTTTAAACATAGATCCAGAGATTTAGGGATGCATAAGAACTTTCAATTTAATATATTTAATATATTTGTGATGAAAGAACTTTTATTTTTAATAGCTTTGTTTAACTCTAATAGCTATAAATTGTTAAGAAAATTCAACCTTATATGTATGAGAAGGATATATGCTAAAAATTATTCAAACAGTTTTATGAATTTTAAAAGAAAAAGAAGAAAGGACAAATTAATGTTATACTTGAATTGAAACCTGTATGAAAGAATATTAATATATGCAAGCATATTTTTTATTTATAAACACAGAAAAAATATTTTATTACAAGTTTATCTTTTAAAAAGCAGTTTAAATGGACATTATATATTTGAAAGTGATACGTAGTAAGTGGGAGAGAAAATGACACTTGAACATTATATTTTAAAAAAAGATTTACTTATAAAGAAATGATGAATGAACTATACATCTTAAATAATATTTTTTATTAAAAACTAAATGGACTGTAATATGATTTTTGAAGATTATTACTGTTATATAATATTACCATGATGGAAAAGTTATACAATTGTGTATAAAAAAAATGATTGATTAAGTTGTGTGCATTTAAAAAAATAAAAAAAACTTGAATTTTTAAAAAATACTTATCTTTTATAAATGTGAATATATACATTTGGTTTTGAAAAAAATAAAGATAAAAGTTTTCTACTAAAAAATTAACAAATGAATAAATCTTATTCTATAAAATGTTTAACAAATACTTACTGAAGGAAAATATTAATATTATGATGTTTTTGCTATAAAAGTCTACACTAGCTTGAAAAATATACATATGTGAAAAATATATTGTTTAATGTGAATTTATATTATGAAATGGTTACACGAATATTAGTTCTTTTAATAAATCTAGAAAAAAGACTCAAATTGTATATTTATTAGTACAGATAAACAATATTTCACCTAGATTTCACAAGACTGGATTTTATAATTTATGGGTTTTGTTTTTATGGTGCCAGGAGGAGGGAGAAGTTTTTATTCCAACTTTTTATTGTATCTTAGCAATGGGGGAAGAATTAAAAATGCTGGAAGACAAGAGGAATAAAAGACTTTTAGTAACTTTAAATTTTTGCTCTTACTACCTTAGTTTAGTGTTAATAATTTTATTATCATTATCTTTTATAATATTAAATTGACATTTTTGTTAGAAATATACACTCTAGTTTTAAATGTTGACATAACTAATTTCTTTTTAATAAATAAAGAAAAAAATCGTTTTCAAAAATTAGTTTTCTGATAGGTAAATAAAATACTTATAGCTGATTTGATGTTGGACAATCAAAGAAAGAACTGGATTGTTGTATATAATTCTAATAATTGTTAGAATTATAGATAACATGTTATATATTTTTATATCATATTTCTTAATAATATTTTAAAATGATATATTCATTGATGTTTCATTTATTGTCATATTGCTTGAATATTAAAAGTTAGATAAATCATACTTATGTGATTAAGAATGGATTAATTATTTGATGAATGTAAAATAAATGTGAGAGAAATCCTTGTAAATTATCTAAAGATATTTTAAATATTTTTTTGATAAATGTTTGAATGTGCATATATTTTATAACATGATTTGGGTGGTTAATAGATCATTATGGATGTTATCTGTTGAGATAAAGTAATGTGAAATGTTGATCTCTAAATTATATAATGCTATAATACAAATGAATAGATGAATGATAATGATGAATATTTTATCAAAATCATTTGTGCATAGACTGCTTGGAGCTGTCTTGAAGTGAATATTAGATATTTGTTTAGAAAAGTGATTTAGAGATTATTTTTGTAGTGTGATTAGTATTTCTTTGCAATGTTAGCAGAATTATTCAGCATGTAGAAGGTAGATGATAGTGGTCAGGGAAAGTAATTATTAAATGAAATTCTAGGTATTAAAGAAGGAGATCATATGTGAATCATATTGTTATAAAATTATAATCTAGATACAGGTAACAAAGAACTGTATAGTTATTTCATGGACAGTTGCATTCTTTCCAATGTTCAGTATGAGATCTAGTAGAAGCCATGACTGGAATTTAAGGTACATGATACATATGTGACATTAAGCATTGTAACCATGATGTCATTTCATACTTGTTTGAGTTATTATATTCATATCCCTCACTATAATCACTATCAATCACCACTGGTATTACATCATAAATGATAGTTTTTAAAGGCAGTTAGAATAATAACTAGACTGCTGAAATTTGGAAATTTTGTGAATGCAAGAAAAGAGATTCTATCACAAATGATGTTCAATTACTTATTGTTCATAATAAAAGTAGAGATAGCATGATTTAATATTTCTAAATGTTTGAATGTTAGAAGTCAATAAACTCAAGTATTAGTACATATCTTGGTTAGATTGTGAGAAAAAGTAATGAAAGTGTGATATTTGAATGCTATTGTGGTTATAAATTGTAAGAATGAATAAATAAAAAATGTCAAGCAATATAATTATTTATATAATTTAAATTTGCTATAAAAAGAGTGAACTCACAGAGAAAAATTGTAGGATTATATATTTCTTAAAACGTTTTAAACATAATTAAGTTTATAAAGTGATGCAATAAATATTTTTCTTTATTTAAATTTTATATTAAAATGCTTGAACATAACTGAAAGGTAAAGAGAAATGCCTTATTGGAATGTAAAGGAAGTGTCGAATATTTTTTTTTTAATATTATAGTATATGCTAAGTTTTAGGTAAGTGATAACTTATAATTAAAATTTTATAATATTAAGTATTACTTAATTATAGTTATTTTTTAAATAACATGAGGCATAGTATTAGTATAATAAATTATATTTATTTATTGTCCTTGTCTTGTTATCATAGTGATAATAGAATGATGTATTAATGATAAAAATAATAGATTACTATTACAATGTATTGTATAATTTACTTTTCCACTATATATAGTTGAAATGAATGCTATTTTATGTTTGTTTATTTTATTTTTTATGTAAATACTTTAATATAATTAATTTTCTTATATTATTTTACATTGTATATATCTTAAGTTTATAAATTTATAGTATTATGAACATAGTGTTGTAAATTATAATAAAATTTGCTAATGTTAAAAATTAATATAGTTTTGAGAGTTTGATTTGTCCAAGTGTGTTTTTCTTTGATTCTTCATATCCACACTCATGATTTACAAAAATTATTTGGAACATTATTGTTTGCACATTACTAATAAAAAGTATATTATCATAATTGTTATTATTACAGAAGGTATAATTGTAGCTATTTCTGAAAATTATCCAATGTCAATTTAAATGATTTGATATTGCAATTATATTAAGAATATAATATTTTCTATGAATGTCACACAAAAAATGAAAGAATATATGATGATTTATAAGAAGTTATGATTATACTTACGATTTATTGAAGAGTATTAATAATCAAATAGATTTATGATTTTTTAAAAATCGTTATGATATTATAATTGTTTGTTATTGTTTTGTAAGGATAGTTAAATAAATGCAAAATCTCTCATTATATTTAATTACATGGTATTACTTTGTTTATTATTATGATTTGACATGAACCTGAGATATCATAACTGTATAATTGTAAGAAATGATGATAAATCGAAATTTTAGTTTAATGTTATATTAAAATATTATTTTTATAAAAGAGTAGTAATTGATTTATTGTTTTCATAACAAATTTCATAAGTCATTAAGTAAGGATTGCTCTATCTGTGTTATAAGACATGACAGTATTATGAGGTAGTTTTGTTTTTTATAAATTGAATAGGGGTAATATTCTTATGCCACTGAGTGTGTATTTTTTGAGATGCATCCTCAATGTTAAGCCACTGTACCTTGCTAGATGTCTTATGTGAAGAGTTTCATAATTTATTAGTATTTCAATTGAACCATTTTTTAATTGTAGTTAATGGGCTAGTTTTAATTTAAATTATTTGTAAAATAGATGAGCTGAGTATTTAATTTGATCCCTAATTATTTATTAATATATTATTATTAATATATTTTGATTTGGTTAATTTATTATACTTAAATGTTATGAAATATTACGTTTGTTAGATATTTTACATTAGAAGTGCATTTTGTGCTAGTTACAATAGTATTTAGCTTTAATAGTTATTATTTACATATTTGGATTATAGAAATTTATATTTATTGATAGTTATCCAGAGAGTCTGTAGGTCAGCTTGTTTTAGCAAGTTTACAATATATATATATATATATATATATATATATATATATATATATATATATATATATATATATATATATATATATATATATATATATATATATATATATATATATATATATATCCAACTGTTTTAATTAAGTTTTTTCCTCTGGGATAAGATTTACTAAAAACAGCTACATCATTCTTAAATTTTGACAGTTCTTTGCCAATAAGTGCAGTCCTCCATTCTGGTCTTGAAATTTTTTTGTCAAGTTCACACATTACATGTTCCCATATTTAGAAAAAAATATCATCAATCTTATCTGTAGTATTATTACTGCATATTTTTTTACCACCACTACTGATATTATTATTACTATTATTATTACTTCAGCCACTAAAATAAATAATAATTTAGTGGGACACTGAGCAAGTCTGTGTGAGACAATATATTTTAGACAACATATTATAGGTCCTTACATTTCTGTGGGAAGCAAATCGATTCATATGCAAACTTAGTAGCTGAACATTCTATCTCACTTAAATCATATAACTTAAACAAATATCACAGTTAAGTATTGATAGTTTTCTAATCATATTCCCATTCTTGCTTTTTTAATACTTGAGATCTCAGATTAAATTTAAAAAATAGAAAATGAAGAAAAAAAGAGTATTGAGTTCAAAAATGTTGTGTGTAGGAAAAGGATAAAAATGTCAGATATACAATCCCATTGTTACTGTTCTTATAAAATGTTAGATTGCATGAGAGACTCAAGATGAATGAATCAATAACTGAAGTGTCTGAAGAAAGAACAGAGGTGAACAGAAAAAAATAATAATAATAGTACCTAGTTTGTGATGAATCAACATCCTGTCTTACAAGGCAGCTGGACTTCTTGACCATGCACTGTTTATTTAATATTCACAATTAGCTTTCATATCTAAAGACCATTTCATTATCTATCACCTGTGGAGAGTGTCTAGCCTGAGAACAGCACTTAATAAAAAAATCTTATTCAGGAAATCTATAATATATGTAATTTAACCATATCAAACTTATTGATCATAATTATTAATCATTATTTTTTAGATATGCAACCAAGTCAGCCATAAATTTATTTTCAGATAATTTTATTTCATAATCATGATAAAGGAGTAGAATTTATATTTATAATGTTAAAAAATATTTATAATTTGATGTTGAGAATTTTATAGAATGCGCTAAAAATTGTCATCACCTTGTGTGATTTTTATAAAGGTGTCACATACAATAACAGACTAAATACTATATAGTTTTTATTTGAAAGTGAATAAATTTAAGCTGTAAGAGTAAATAAATGCCAATCTCATTATGTATGTATAAATATAAGGAAACGTTTATATTTTCATGTACTAAAATATTTCAATGATATCATCTGTTAATGTAATTAAATGGTAAATGATTCTACTTCTGGCTATGAATGAATAATATTCTAATACTCTGTTTATTTAACAAGAATTTAAAATAGAATTGATCCATTTTATTAATTCATAGCCTGAAAATAGAATAGTTTAGTCTTTAGTTATATATAGTTAAAAATAACTATGTGTGTATACATACATATTCAAACTGTCATTTTGATATGGAGATTCAAATTAAATCTTTAGCTTACCTGAAATAGTAAAAGTAGTTGGTCCAATATTTTAAATACTGTGATAATCTTTCAATATGAGGAATGTGCTTTTATCTCTGAGATTATGATTTGTCAATATGTAATTGTTACTTTAGAAAATAGATATTTGAAAGCTATTTATATATGAAGTTTTTATGGCTATTTTGCAACATGACATGTTCTGAGATTATCAGAAAATCAAAAAAAAAGTTATATTTAAAACTTATTTAATATAAAAAATATTTTTTTTTTACAAGTTAGAGTAATCTGGAATAAACAGAAACCCATCTTTAAAAAAGAGTATTTTTGAAGGAGATAAGATGATTTGGATTATATATATTGGACAAAGAATTAATATAATATTGAAGAATAATGAGAAAGAAGAAGTGAGTATTGGAATAATACTTAGATAATGATGCTACATGTCACTTGTACTTTTAATATTTATTTTAAAAATATGATAGATAAATATTTAGACTGGTGGTAGAATAATAAAATGTATAATACATGTAAAGAATATGACTATTACAGCTAAGAATGAAAAGGATTTCTGGAATATGCTGAATTAATGAGAAAGAATATATAAAAACATGGAATGAAGAATAATGATTGTGTTTATAGATAGAAAAGTATACATAAAAATATAAACTAATGTTGGTAATATGATAGTTCAACAGATGAATGGATTTAGATAGTTAAATACTTTGCCGAATAACATTGAAAGAAGCAATGATAAAGTTAAAAAAATAATATTGGAAAATGATGTATTTATTAAGATAAAAAAATTTTGTTGACTTTTCAAAGAAAAATTAATTATGTGCTATGGTTCTGAAACATGGATAATGAGTAAAAATTAGGATCAGATTGGAGGCTTATGAGATATGGATGTAGAGAAGAATGGAGAAAGCAAATTGGACAGTTAAAATGACAAATGAGTAAATTTTGAAAAAAATAAATGATTTTGTTTATTTAAGGAGTTTGATTCAAGAAACTAGAGATATAAAGAGAAACTGGATTGGATGTAGTTTACAAATAAAGAATAGCTTAATGAAAGATACTTTGGAGGGAACAGTGAATAGAAATAAGAATAGACAAGATTATTCTTGCTGAAAAATATAAATCATAAGAAGAATTATGTAGAATTGAATATCTGAGACATGAATAGAACACAATAGAGAAATAGTTGAGATTGGTTGTGATTGATATTTTAAACTGTCCATAACACAGAGCACTATTGATTGATTGATTGATTAATTGATGTTATACAATAGGTAATGATGATAAAGTTTAAAATTTCATTCGAAACTATTAAATTTGCTTCTCATATGTATACATGTAAAGAGGCAGTAAAAAAAGGAAGAATGTATGAGAACATTTTGAGAAATAATTTAGAAATTATAAAAATTATATAATTTTAAGTTTTTGCTTCATAATTAATTTTGCATTATTTATTTAATAAATTTTAGCCAAAAAATCGATTAGCATGTGAAAATATTATCTTTCTAAATACATCTTCATTTTTAATTCACTGTACTTATATCACTTTTGAAGTCATATTAAATATAAAGAATTTTATTAAAAAAGAATAATGTATTCAAATATTAATTTTTTGCAGAGCAAGAAAGTAAGGTCTTGATTAAAACAAATATGTTATAAATAATTCAAAGGTTTTCTTAAAAAATGTTTCTATTATCTATTCTAGAGGTATCAATATAGATAATTTTCAACAACAAAATCATTAGAGATTATTCTAATGTAAGGGGTCATTGACTTTAGGTCAACATGGGTGTGACAAGAATCTCGGCCTCAGGGTGGCCTCTGAGCATTCCATTATCAGATTTTCAATTGGATGGACGATTGAAGAGTTGGAGTGTGGAGTAGATTAAAGTCTGTCCATTAAAGTATGAAGTTTGGCTATTTTAATATATATATATATATATATATATATATAAATATATATATATATATATATATATATATATATATATATATATATATATATATATATATGGGCTCTTATAGCATATATGTGTAGAGATGGTAATCTGGACCAATTGATGATTGCTGGTTTAGCATGAAATACATATATTGGTGATTATTTATCTTTTCAACATACATGTGTTCAAGGGTATCAGTGTTATGAGATAGTATGGAGAGTGGTGGGTCATGTGAAAGTCTGTGCTCATATACCCTATATATTGTAAGAGATTATATAATTAATTCCATATTTTTTCATTATTTTGATCGTTAACATGATTGAAAAATTTTGTTGTAAAATGTTCAATAATTTTCGATATCTAAAAATTTTAATAGCAAGTCTGAATTACATTCAGGTCAAAAGTAATCTATTTTTAAAGTAACAAAAACTATTTTATTGTGTGTGTTTCTAAAATATTGTAAAAAAATTGAGCTGAATAATAATAAATAGCCATCTTTCTATAATGTGTTTAAATGTGAATAAAACTAGTCTCTCTCTCTATCTTGCAAAAAAGTGGTATTATGGAATATGATTAAACTATCAGTCTTAATTGTATTTTTATATTGGACTATTTCCATCATCTAATATGTGTGTTGAATATCCTTAGAAAAGTTTAATTTTTAGTTAAATATTCCAAATGCATTCAACTGTTAGTAATATCACAGCAAACATGTTAGTATATGCACCAACTGTTAGTAATATCACAGCAAACAGGTTAGTATATGCACCAACTGTTAGTAATATCACAGCAAACAAATGTTAATAATATCACAGCAAACAGGTTAGTATATGCACTAACTGTTAGTAATATCACAGCAAACAGGTTATTATATGCACAACGTTTCGAGAGGTATTTTTCTCCCCTCTTCTTCAGATGTTGCTGGCCTGACCAGTGACAGTACTAGCATGGGATTCAAACCTGGGTCCTTAGATTCTTGATTATTGAAATTTAAGGTAACGCTCTAACCAACTGAGCCAATACTTTTAGCTTATCTTACAATAAAAGTTTTCAAAATAAGTATTTATAGTAAGAAATGATAGTCTGAACATTTATGTTGCTAAATAATTATAATATATAATGATGTCTAAAATGAGGGAAACATTATTTTAGAAAAAAAAAAATTACAATTTAAAATTAACGTTTTTTATAATCATTTTATATATTTCAAAGAATTAAATATTTTTCATTCTTACATGGAAAACATACAAATGTAGTTACATTTTATTGTGTTGTATTGTCTAAACATTTGTATTTATTCTATTTTTAAAACCTATTCATTATTGTTCTAAAATTACAACAATTTCTCCTCTATCTATTATTATGTATTTTCTGAAAATATTAAACTATCTTTTTTTTATATATGAAAAAAACAAATAAAGTAGAGACTTCACGGAATTAAAGGACGTTAATTAATACTGATACTAGTTAAAATAATATGTAAATATTTGGCAAGTAAATAACACTAGGAAGAAGAATTGCTCTTATTTGTATTTCATACTATTCTCTTAATCCATAAACTAAAAATTCCTAACATATATTTATAGACAATTAATTTCATTCCCTCATGCTTATTGATGTTTTTTTCTGCTTCCCTTTTTACAATAAACCATAAATATTTTTGGAGTATCAATAGCTTGTATTTCATTTTCTATCACTTTAACAGAAACTATACCTATTACAAAAATAGTAAGTACTTACACATTGATTACATTAAGTTTTATTCTAACATTTGATTTATACATAGTCTGTTTTATCATACATAATTTACAGATTAAAATTAGAAATTTCCAAGTAATGACTGTAATGTGTGAAAAAGCTAATAATGAAAAATATGTTTACATTTTTATATTTGTTTTGAACTCATCTTAGATTTCTAATGCTTTGACTAATTTGTTTATTTATTCAACTGCAGAAATTCCCCATTTTTAAAATTGTATATTTGGTTCATCATTATCATCAACCATTATCAATCCACTGCAAAATGAAGGTCTTTCCAGTGCAACTTAAATCTAGATTGTGAATCTAGCAATTGGATCACAAACAGGATTTTTCAGATAGGTGTCCAATAGCTGTTTTGGCTAGTCATACGGTATTGGTTATTATAACAGGTATTTTGCTATTAATAGCTATAAGGTATGTTCTATATTAATCTATGTTGGCAACATAAATGATGTTACATTGACTACAAGAACAAAATAGTGCAACCGTAATAGAATGCAACTTTCTTATCCAATTGATAAAAATATCAAATCCCTATAAGCATGGAACTCTTGGTTTGAGTGTTTACTTATTTTTAAATATGTATTCCACTTAAATATTATCTGTAGTTTCTGTGAACAGTTTAACTTAATACTAATAGTAGAAGACTTAATATCTGAATGCACATGAATAAATTTCTTCTTTAGTTAAAAAACAACAACAAATAAACAGTCTAATCATTTGAAAAGAAAATAGGTTGGGTCTATCACATTGATGCTTCAGCATCACAGGTCAAGCAACTGATTTAATACATTTTATTTATTTATTGTCTTGTGATTAATTTTTGTTCAGGTCAAGTGATATCCATGCTTTAAACTGACCCTCATCTTACAATAGTTGTAATACTTGACTTTAAATTGATAAAAAAAAAAAAACCTAGCTCTTGCTTATTCGTATAAAGGTCAAATGCTTTGATTCGTTAGATTTTATATTTAAAAAGAAAAGATTAACAATAAAAAATGTTATTTTCAATCTTTAGATGTATAATTTATTTGAAATTATTATAAAATAACTATTAATATATATGCACAAAAAGGTTTTATTTTTATCTTTTTTATATCAAGATGTTGTTTATAGAAGAAAGGTAACGAAAAAAAAAACAGTTATCAATTAAAATGACATTTGAGAAAGAGTTTAGCAGACTTACTTGTCTTTGTGAATTCTTGTATATGTTGTCATTTTTATTTTTTAACTTCAAACTGTGTTTTTTAACTGCAGCAGATGTTTCTTTTTTTTTACTCTCTCAATTTAAATCAATTTTGCTTTCACAAGATTATACTTTAGTGACAACTATTTTTTTTGTTAATGTGTTTTTGTAAAGTATATTTAATAATTTTATAAGTAGTATTATATACATATTTCAAGTATATATTTTTTAAGAAAAGTTATACATGAAATAAGATAGCATTGACAAAAACATAGTTTGTTTTTACCTACAGTAAAAAAAAATGAAATTGTAAAAATCTTAGAAAGTCATAATATTTAAAAACTAGAATTCACAGATAGGTTTTGATCCAGGAACTTTCTGTCCGCAATCTGTTTCCATGGTAAACCCATCTGGGAAAAAAAGTGGTTTAAAATTTTTTAAGTGTTTACGTATTTCTTACTTTCATCAAATAAAATTGAGTTTATGTAAGATTATTTTAAAATTAGTAAGAGATACTATTGAAAATTGTAATTTTGACAAATAATACTTTTTGTTATGAAAAATACAAACTCACAAAAGAAAAAAGAATAAATGAATAAAATTACAACTACCGGATTTGGTTGTTTGGTGGGGAAAAGAATCCAAGGTATTACCTGTATAAATATACCTCAGTTAATTTACTTATGTTTCAAATCTCATTTGCATTTACTAAAATAATAGTGAGTATAAATTTGGTTAAAGTGTCAGTACTTATTATTTAAGACTATAATAGAATATAGAAACTGATTGATTATATAATTTCTCCCATTTTTCTTTTATTCTATTATGTGTTATTAAATATGTACAAATCAGAAAGTTTTTTATAATTTTTTTTTCTGTTTAAAAATAATATATATATATAATTATTAAAATCAATCAATATTTAATTTTCCAAATCAAAGTTTTTTATAATTAATTTTTTTTTGTTCTAAAAATAATATATATATATATAATCATTAAAATCAGTCAACACTTAGTCAGCCCCAATATTAATAACAATCAACAATCTCAATATGTTGTCAAGGCAACTTCCATGACAACAGATTGACATTGTTGATTGTTATTGAAATTGGGTTTGTCTAAGATATTAACTTAGTTTAATGATTACTTATAAACTCATTTTGCCTTGAACATTATTACACTTAATATATATAAAACTTATAGAAAATAGTGTTTTCCCAAGTAATACTTTAGAACATTAAGTTAAGTTAAAAGAACTATCAGGTAAAAAAGATAAGAAAGTAGGCTAAGGATATATGGTAAAAGGTTAAAGCAATGTTCAATTATTTTATGAAAAAAAAAAAGATACATAGTAATAAATTAGAAGGTATCAGTTATAAATATGTTTGTCAGATAATTATTATTGTAGTTAAAAATAGTGAATTAAATGTGAATACAATGTTTTTGATAGAAATAATTTAATATGAAAACAAAATATAATATAAATGAAAAGTTAATATTTTAAAATAAAATGTCACCAATGCATCCTTGTGACTCTAGACTTAATACTAAAGCAATACTGAATCTGAAAACTAAAGTGAAAACAATGAGGAGATATGAGAAAAGAATTTATATATGACATTGTTGAAAGAATCAAAAAGTTTAAATAGTAGTTGTGATTGCTATATTTAAAAAAAAATATTTGGACCATTAATGTATTGAAATTCATATATATATTATGATGGATGGATAATGATGTTTTCTAGATTAACATGAAAATAAACCTTATAGATTGAAATAACTGACTTAAATTCAGAAAAATCTTCACCACAGTATATGCAATATACCCCCCCCTGCTCTTAATTCATACAATAAAGAGGACCAAACTAATGTTACATAATTATATAATAATCATTGTTTGAAACATAATTTATATTTATTTTGTTTTCTTAAAAGCATATTTATAAATATTGAATTTTATCAATCTTAACTGCCAATTCCAGAGAAATTATACAATGAATGAATACATTCAAAGATACTACATGTTAATTCATGATACAATAATTCTCTAGACTAGCTCATTCTTCTACTCCTTTTCTCAGGGTAAGTTGTATTAATAATAATAAAAACAATTTAATGGAGACTTAGGATAATAATACATTGGAAAATATTCACTTACAATAATCATTAAGTTGTAATTATAAATTTTATTAAACGCTCACTATTATTTCAGTAATAGTTTTAACAAGGCACTCATTGCTAAGGTTTACAGCCTTGTTAAAACTATTACTAATAATCACTAAGCAAAATATGAAATGATTGTATGCCAAATTATACTTTTTTAATAAATTTTATGAAATTATTTTCACAAAGACTTATTATAGCATAACTTCAACAAACAAACAGTACAATACAATACACCCAAAATAACAAAAAATACAGATTTTCCCAAATAAATATTCATAATAATTCTCTTCACTGTAGCATTATATAAAGACAAATTTTCATTGTACCATTACAAAGTATAATAAATAAAAATATAACTTCTCATTAAGTCATAAAACTACATCCTCTCTTCCTGTTTTAGTTCTTCATCTATCATTAATCTATGTATTTGTGATTGTGAAACAGTATATATTAGCTTGTACATATATGAGATTAATTTCTTTAACTCTGACATTGATGCTTCAAAAACACTTATCAGTTGGGCAGTATATACAAATATGCTGATAACATAAAGCAATATTATAGATTATTTAAATCATGCTATCAAGTCTGTTTTCTACACTTATAAAGAACAACAAGAAAAATTAATTAACAAGATTAATATATATATATATATATATATTGAAACATAGGCTTTTTTCACTTCAAAAGTCAACTATTTTGAAATCAGAAAAAAAAAAATACTTATAGGGGTTTTCTAAGCAAAAAGAATGTTTTGTTATTTAAAGTCTTGTATTTTATTTTATTTTATTGTTGTGTAAAAGTGTGTGCCATTATAAGTAAGTATATAGAGCACACACCTGAAGGAAAGACAAAAAGTTTTATTTAAAGTCTTGTATTTTGTTATTTATTTTTTGGTAAGAGTGTATGCCATTATAAATAGGTATATAACACACACACCTGATTATATTTTGAAATCATAAAAATTGATTTAAAAAGATTTTGAATAAGATAAGTTTTTGTTATTGTTTTGGTTTTCAACTAATGTGATTAAAACAAACCAAAATTTTCTTTTAAAAGCAGAGACAGGTTTTAAAATAGTGATATCTCAATCTAAAAACTTGGATGGGAGGTTTTTTAAATTAATTAAGATTTAAGTGATGTTTAAAAAGAAAAAGAGAAGAAAGAAAATAGCCCTGGTTAGATTTTTAATTAAGATCTGGTGGGAGATAGAGAATAGGATATAAAAACTCTATTTTATTTTATTTTTAAATTAAAAAGTGAAAAAGAAAAGAAGAAGTCTTCTAGTTTTTTTTGACAGACTTTAATTGCCAAAGGAATCATTCAGAAGGCGGAAAAAAAAGATTGCCCGATTGTTGTCGTAGACATTTTGATCCTCAAACCGATTTCCCATAAAAGGGTGCATACCCTTATTACTGGAGCTAGTGATCACCAATTTCCAATGCAGAAACTACAAGCCTTACAGAAAAATATCAAAGATATGATGTGCTAAAAACCATTCTAAGATGAATCTCAGAGCTCTAAACTCATTTTATCATTAACATGTCCTAATTTAAAAGTTTGAAACTGATCTGAAAATTGGCCTTCATACTTTATGACCAACATCCTGGAGATCAAAAAGAAAGAAAAACAACAGCAGTGCATAATAGCTTGATCTGAACCTTTACATGCCATTGGAATGAATCACAAGGGAATATTGAAGCTTTAAAAGTAACCTAATGTTATTATTAACTTCATCAGGATTTAAGTCTTGCTATTTAAAAAAAAGACAAACATATGATAGGCTTATTTGTATAAGTTTAATTATTTTAGTTGATTTATAAATATTTTTATGTATATTTACTATTGTAACCTATGAATTGTAAATAATTAATTTGAGATTTAATTTCTATCAGTTTGTTGGAGAGTATATTGAAAATTGGTGTATTGTATTCATTTATTATTATTATTATTATTATTTGTTGTTAAAGGCTTTGGCAGATAACTGTAGTTTTCATTTTATCTCACCTGTCCAATTTAATTTGAAATCCACTTAGTTTAACATGTTTCTGTGTTTCCTGCAGACCATGGCTCTTTTGGATGGTTGTTTATCAATTTATGGTTTAATTCTGTTTTCTTTTATGCCATATAGAGTGTGAGATTTTGTTTTGTTATTATATTTAATATTATATAAATTGTAATCTTTTTTATTTACTTGTATGGAAGTAACCTTAGGGACTGTATAATAAATGTGAGTTCACAAGAGAGTTTAATGAGCATAGGATGTCCTTTTGTTGGTCGCAATATCTTTTCCCAGGTTAAGGAGCGATTACCCTGAACTATTCATTAACTTCCATTCAAGATAGACTTTACTGAAAATCTCTAACAAGAGGATTTGTAAGTGATACTCATTTGGCATGTAGCAAATGGAATAGGTCCCTAAAGAGGAGGAAAATAGAAATGAAAGAAGAACAGGATTTGTGTAAGTAAATTTTTGGCAGGAAGATCATGATAATTCCCTATAAGCTTAGGTGAGAAAACAAAATTATGTGTCAACGTTTTTGATATTCCATAATCTTCACTTCCACTTTAAGACAAATAAGTTAAGAAATTTGAGTGAAACTTTTATTTTCTTTCGGACTAATATTTGTTTTGAATTTAGTAAATCTAAGAATTAATAATAATTTTTTTGGCTGACATTTGTTTCTGTATCCTGTCCTTCAATTGTCTAAATAATATTTAAGATCTCTTTCTCTCCCTGTGTCTATATGGTGGCATTTATATCAGACTATTCCTCATCACTTAAATTTTGATCACCATAAATCACACTTTCTATGTCAACAGTGATATAATGGCAGCTTCAGTAATAAGAGTTGTATAAGCCTATTTCAAAAATCCTTTAAAACACAGAACTTACATAAAATAAGTGGCATATGCATAATATGAAAGAGATATTCTATACAACACAAAAAATCAAAATTAATTATAAAATTAATAATAATATAAAAGAAACAATATATATATATTAAAGATACACTTTACATTCCATCAAAGAGCACCACACATACCACCATCTTAAACATTAAACTTACCAACAATAGTCAAAAGCAAATTATTAATTATATACTAATAATTTTGTTTAAAATTATATACTTGACAATACTAACTTATTAATAATCAAAGTCCAAAATACAAGCAAATAATTCACAAAAATAAAAAAACAATTAAATTTTTAGTTACTTGTTAATCCATTACATAAGACATGTATATATTCAAATGATGTCAGTAATCGAAATAAAAACATGAACTTAAATTGACACAATATAATAATAACAATATATAAAACATAATGGAACAGTTGCCTTTTAGAAAATAGAAGATAAAACAAAAGACTTTTCTTCAAAAAATAAAGGGAGATTTGAAAATAATATTCGCTATTTAATACACATCTTAATATCTAATTTCAAACCGACTATTCAAGACCATTGAACAACAGCCATTAAAACATCATATCCCCAAAGAAGAAAATAATAAAGAGAGATAAAGTGAAAATTGCTTGGATCAATATAAATAAATTATATATTTTGTAAAATAACTACTTTACTAATCTTGGAAATATTTTATTCATGATAATAGTAAATTTTAGCATCAAAATAAAGAAATCATCTCAATCTTAATGTGAGGCTTTTAAAATTCAAAATCCACTATTAACTCTTTATAAAACTAAGAACTTCAAACAAACTTATCAACAAGGTTGTGTAGCTATATCTGCCTAAAAAGGGAGAAGACATTGTAGTAATGAAATTGTTCATCATATAACCATAAATGTTAGATTTTATTTTCAATTGAGATCAGCATTTATCCTTCCATGCTGAACATAATGCCAAAAATACACTACAATAAACCAAAAAGACACCTTAGATTGACGCAAATACTGTAAATGAAAGAAATTAAATTGGCATTGTGAAGATTCAAACAGCATTTGAATATAGTACAGTGGATTGTATGCAACATAAAAAAGTTTCCTAAAAGAAAATTTCTTGAACATTTGTCGATATGAATGGTTGATAATTTAAATTTAGCTAGACTGCACAAGATTAACATAATATATACATTTTCCTTTTTTTTTTATTGTGCAAATATCTTTTTTTTTTTTGATAATAGGTGAATTTTATCCAAATGTAAGTTAGATTTATATAAAGGGGATAGTCAGAAATGTTATTATTTTATCCTGTTAAAAAATGTAGATATAGATATCCCAAGCTTGCTTAATAATAAGTTTGACTATTAATAAATTAAAAAGTAGGAGTTTATTATTTTATGTAATATTCAACATATATATACTTTGATAATTACAATATGAAATATAAAATGTTAAATATTTGTTGTAATTACCTTATTTATTGAATAATTGTAATTCGGGATACATGATTAAAACACTTGTATAATTTATATTTCCTATTATATTATTGTAACATTAGTAAATCCATGAACAAACTCACCATAAGTAAAAACAATAGAAAGATAAGGATAGGAAAATTAGATAAACAGAGCAAAACTCTCCATACAGTATTGCCACCTGTGCTAAACAGAGTAATCAGTGGATGCCAGAAGGCTTGTGCATAAAATCCCTATCTAATGCCTACTCATCCAATATCCCCAGACTAGTTTCTGGCTTGTGGCCTTCATCAGTGAGGAGCTTTGGATCTGAGAGCACTGCATCTAGATCTTAGGATCTAATGCAACCCTCTAGCAACCACCTTTTATCTCTACTTAACTACAAAACTATGAGAATGAAATTGAAAACTTAAAAAATATTTTCAATCTAAGCTCAATAGCTTATATAGTCAGTTCAGCACCCATACATTTTGGTGTCTTTGGCTCTTTTACAACCACAGCCACCACTGTCCTATTAGGCAGGACTGGTGTTAAACCATTAAGCATCACATGATCACATTTCCTATACTAGCACATTAATTGTTGATAAACAGAGCAAAACTCTCCATACAGTATTGCCACCTGTGCTAAACAGAGTAATCAGTGGATGCCTCAGATCCAAAGCTCCTCACTGATGAAGGCCGCAAGCCAGAAACTAGTCTGGGGATATTGGATGAGTAGGCATTAGATAGGGATTTTATGCACAAGCCTTCTGGCATCCACTGATTACTCTGTTTAGCACAGGTGGCAATACTGTGTGGAGAGTTTTGCTCTGTTTATCAACAATTAATGTGCTAGTATAGGAAATGTGATCATGTGATGCCTAATGTATAGGAAAATTAGTTAGGATAGATGTATAGTAATTTGAATAAAGATTTTAATTTCTTTTTGTGTTATAAAGTTTAAATTAATAAGTTTGGTTAAAGAATGATTATCCTTTGTAGGGATAAAATGGGATTGGATTACCAGATATTCAAGAATAAAATGGGGGATAATCACTCTTATTCAATCTTCAGTTAATAATTGTACAACTCACATAGTATGTTAAAATATAATTATGAACAAATCTGTTATTGTTAATAAATTTATTAAATATTTATTATAATAATCAAAGTTATTGCTATTTATCTGCTCCACAATTCATCACATCACTTCTTATGTATATAATTTGTATACAAGCATCATACAATCATACTCTGAAGCAGAACTTATGCATATTGCTTTTGAATTTGAATACCATGACATAACATGAGCCAAATAGAGGCTAAATGGAAGAAGGTATATTAAATCAAATTTCCTTCTATTTAACTGTTAATACTCTTATAATCATATCCACTGAATTAGTAAAATTAATGATCATAACAAAATGTATCCCTAAAGAAGAAATGGATCATTCAGTTATACATGGTTTCCAATTGCATGACATCAAATCATAGGTTAATATGATCCTTCTATGCCATTGCATATAATGTGCAGCCAATCATTGAGCCTGAAACTTATATTTTAATATAACAATTTTCAGCTCATCCCATTACAGTATATTAATAACTTTTATCGATATTTCTTGGGATTACAATAAGAAAATATTGGTGAGCTTACCTACATAAATAATTTTACTTTTCTTATTAGTTTGCCTCACATACTGTTCATATCTTTCAGGATCATGGTGTTGCTTTTTTTTAGTGGATTCGATGGTAACCTTTTGGCTAAAATCCAGATATTTTATGGTTCACATTGATGCATCACATATATGTTTGGGAACATTTACATTAGCTTTTTTTTTTCGCAAACTGTTCACCAGACACTTAACATGCAGCATCAGGAAGAAAAGTTAACATGTTTAACTAAGGTAGAGAATCTGGTATACTTTTGTCTTCTCTACTGCCTCATATTTATATCTGTGTACTTATTAATCGCACTTTCAACCATAGTATATACTTTTATAAAACAGCAGGATAATTATATCCAACTATTTTTTTTTATTCCCTTGAAAAGTTCCTTTTTGTAACTTGAAAACTTTCACCAAATATCAATAAAACAAAAAATCAATTGGTAACTTGCCAGGTTCAATAACAAGACCTCTTCTTCTCTCTCTGACAAAAGATCTTTATATAATCTTTTTACTGAAACACAGGCTTATTCACCTGTGTCTATATATGTAATATATAGGGTATATGAGCACAGACTTTCAGATGACCCATCACTCTCCACTCTATCCAATAACACTGATACACTCAAGCACATATATGCTGAAAAGATAAATAATCACTAATATATGTATTTCATGCTAAACCAGCAATCATCAGTTGGTCCAGATTATCATCTCCCACACATATATACTATAAGTGCTCAGATATATATTAAGATAGACAATCTTCATACTTTAATGGACAGGCTCCAATCTACTACACACTCCAACTCATCAACCTTCCATCCAATTGAAAATGTGATGATGAAGTGCTCGGCTCGAAGGCCACCCTGAGGCCGAGATGTCTGCCCATCCTTGCATATGTATTCAATGGATTATGTCCTGTATATGTAGGGTTCAGATTAACCTTCGGTCAACATGGGTGTGACAAGAATCTTGGCCTCAGTGTGGCCTTTGAACATTCCATCAGATTTTCAATTGGATGGACAGTTGAAGAGTTGGAGTGTGTAGTAGATTGGAGCCAGTCCATTAAAGTATGAAGATTGTCTATCTTAATATATATCTGAGCACTTATAGTATATATGTGTGGGAGATGATAATCTGGACTGACTGATGATTGCTGGTTTAGCATGAAATACGTATATTAGTGATTATTTATCTTTTCAGCATATATGTGCTTGAGTGTATCAGTGTTATTGGATAGAGTGGAGAGTGATGGGTCATCTGAAAGTTTGTGCTCATATACTCTATATATAATCTCTTTACACAAAAGAAACCTCTGATTCATTGCTCAGGTAGTCATTTTTATCATTTCTATCTTTTTTCATTAGTATATAACTAAAACTCCTCAAAATCTATAAGATGGTAAACAAATAAAATAAAAATAACACTCTTAATTAATCTATTATAGGCTTTCTATTTATTTATGATCCTCACTGTATTTATTTTTTTATAAAAATGATTTCTTCATTAATTATATACCAAATACCAATTAACAAAATACTTATGTAATTATGGGTATTACAAGAATTAATTAAATTCTTTTCTTAATTTCAACACATACAATAATTAACATTCTTGAAATATTTTATTTTATCCCAAAAATAACTTAATCTTAAGAAATTTTTTATATGACAACAACAACAACAAAAAATAAAACAAAATTGTAAGTTTTACATATAATTTATATTGTTTCTATATATATATATATCTTTTAATCCACAGACATATCCATTTAGATTTATATTGTTTCTATATATATATATATCTTTTAATCCACAGACATATCCATTTAGACTTTGTAAGCTTTTTTTTGTTATTTATCTGTTTAATATTTTACCTTATCTAAAATAATTTAAACCCTTGACAGGGTTTGAATCTTAATCCCTATCACAAAATCCCCCTATTGGGAAGATGTTGAACTGGGGGTATACATATACAATTCCTTTATTCATTTGACTATCTGACACTCATTTCATAAAATTTTCTAACTCTAATAACATCCACAATGTCTTTTCAAACATGATCAAAAGATATATACTATATCCACAAAGAGTTCTAAAATAATTTATAACTATAAATAACTCAGTCTTACTTTGATTCACGTTTCCTTTTTGTCTTCTCTTTCCTTTTTACTCATTAAAACAGTTCATATAAATCAATCCTTTATCTTTTCGACATATATGCATTCAAGTGTATCAGTGTTATGAGATAGAATGGAGAGTGTAGGTTGTGTAAAAGTCTGTGCTTATATACCCTATATATTAATACTATAGTATGATAAACTCATATGGGGTATCAACTTATTTTTGAATAAGGATTATAACTCAGAATACCAGGAATAATAAAATTAATACAAACAAAACCATTTTTCCTCTCCAATATCGATCCTTTAATTAAGCAAATGTGCTTCCACATCCTTATTTCTGCCTAACCTTGCACATGAATTTTTTCATGAACAAACAGGTTCTTTTAGAAGTAGTGAAATTAATGATAGAATCTACTATCACCAACTCTTCACTAAGCCACACTTATTGGACTTAATGCACTAAAAAACAATCTGACTATGAGCAACACTTAGGTTGGAGTAAAAGACAAGACAAAAGAGAAAGAAAACAAATAATCAAATTGCACCCCACCACCATTTCTACACTCCTCAAGTGACCAAGACATTATCTCAATTACTCAATGCTTTAGCAGTTCCATTACAAATCACTAACCTCTTATACCTATCTACATGATGACCTTAACTTGAGCTATCTTATATGATAACCAATGGATAGCTGATGCTCTTTCTTTACATTCTTCAAATATTTTATCTTTATCCCAAAAATAACTTTGAATCTTAAGAATTTTTTTTTGATGACAATAAAACAAAATAATAAGCTATACATATAATTTATTGTTCCTATATATATATACCTATCATTTCACAGACACATGTATCAATTCTTTATAAGCTTTTCTGTTTTTTTATCTATTTAATATTTTAGCATATCTAAACTCATTTAGACTATGTAATGGGGGTTGAATCTTAATCCTTGTCACAAATATATATATATATCGACTATAAGTGTCTAGACTATATAAAATATGATATAGTTTACATTTTCATTTATTCTGCCAAAATTAAAAACTTAAAAATAAAAAAGTTATTTGTTTTTATTAAATATATTTATTGATTGTTCAAAAAAAAAAGAGAAATGGGTTTTAGATTTAACTTGAAATAAATGCATGAAGGGTGATGCAGAAATTAATTAAGTCAATTCCTATTTTTTATAGAAAGAGATCAACTTAATTAATTTCTGAACCCTCATGCTTTTATTTCAAGTTAAATCTGAAAACCCCAATTGTGGTTGAAGAAACAATTAGATTTTCTTTTCAGGACACAGCTAATAAAATTATTTGATATAAAAATGTTCTCTATTACTTTATAAGTAATAGTGAAGTAAAATTTAATTTAAGAATTATATTATACTGAGTGCAAGAGTAATGAATATCTTTGAACATGATATGTGAAATAATGTTTTTATCTTTATGAGTTAAGTGTTTTTAAATGTTAAGGTAAAATTAAAGTATATAAATGTTAAATAAGTATCAGTTCTTTGAATGACTATTAATTGATGATGTAAATAATATAATAAGAGTGATATAATATATTGAAAAGATTGAATAATAATGGTTATATTAGCAATATGAATGGATATAAAAAAAATTTAATTAAATAAAAACAATAGCAAAATAACATTTGAAAAATACAAATATCTTTAGCATTTTGAATCAAAGAGACTCAACCAAATATTATATTGCCTAATTTTATAAACCATATGTATGATTATATAAAAAATAAAGCAGTTCATTGATGAAATTATCAAGTTTAACTTAAAGGTTAGAAAGATAGAAAATAAAACTGTTTGAGAAATGAAGAAGAATTAGTTTTATTGTTGAACTATCTATTTTAGGACCTATATTATTACTTATGCACTATAATTTTTTTGTAAAATATATAATATTGGTATGTAAATATTTATAATTTTAATGAATATAATTTACTATAAAGAGGATTCATAGTATTTTATATGGTAGTCTAAGTGAATGCAGTCTAGTGACAAATTTATTTGTTCTATACAGCATTTCCAAAATATGGATTCCAGAGTACAATAATTTAAGACATTTATTGTTAATATAAGTTCCATTCCTTTCTTCTTTTAAAGTTATGCTTCTATCTAATATATAATTATCGCTATAAATCTTATCAATTTTATAAAAATTCTATGAAATATCTAAAATGATATTGATATAGTTTTTATTTATTTTATTCATATTGAAAGACTCTCCAAATATTAACATATTACAATTGTAGTTTCATTTAATTTTAAATACTTTAGAATTATCCACTTTGTTCTAAAATATAACTGATATAATTCTTATTTATATTCAGAAGCATTTTCTGTAATAAAATTTGAACAAAATGTATAAATTTTGATGTAAATTTAAAATAGAAACATAAAAGACAAACAATAATTTATATATATATATATATATATATATATATATATATATATATATATATATATATATATATAATAAAAAGTCAGATGTCACATGACTTATATATAGCTTGCAATTACCAATATGTAAACTTAAGAGCATGCTTTTTATTATTACTATTATTATTTTACTGTTGGGGCTTTGGATAAATTAAATGGCTAAGCCTATTAATATATGGAGTATCTGAATTAAGTTCAGGCCCATATAATTTTTTCAGTTGGAGAGCTGACTTTAAAGACATGCAGATGTCTAAAGGTTTAGATCTTCTTCTTGAAAATTATCTTTTAGATAAATGCTTAGTTTGAGTTGGTTTTTTTAATCTAGTATCCCAACTCCTCACTGAAGAGACCCATAGTTCGAAACCGGTCTGGGGATGGTCACAATCTAAGATAAAGATGATTTGAATGCCCTCTCTTGTAGTAGCATTTATCATAATAAAAAAAAGCTTGTTTAGAGCGTTAGCATGCTCTTAAGTTTATATATATATATATATATATATATATATATATATATATATATATATATATATATATAATAAAAAATCAGATGTCTCATGACTTATATATAGCTTGCATTTATGAATATGTAAACTTAAGAGCATGCTATAACTCTAAACAAGCTTTTTTTTAATTATTTTTTATTATGATAAATGCTACTACAAGAGAAGGCATTCAAATCACCTTTATCTTAGATTGTCCCCATCTCCAGCCGGTTTTGAACTATGGGTCTCTTCAAATCATCATTATTTTATATTGTTCCCATCCCCAGACTGGTTTCAACCTATTGGTCTCTTCAGTGAGGAGTTCGGACACTGGATTCAAAAAACCAACTCAAGCTAAGTATTTATCTAAAATATATTTCTCAAGAAGAAGATCTAAACCTTTAGACATCTGCATGTATTTAAAGTCAGCTCTCCAACTGAAAAAATTATATGGGCCTGAACTTAATTCAGATACTCCATATATTAATAGGCTTAGCCATTTAATTTAGCCAAAGCACCAACATCAAAATAATAATAGTAATAATAAAAAGTCAGATGTCACATGACTTATATATAGCTTGCATTTACCAATATGTAAACTTAAAAGCATGCTATAACTCTAAACAATATATTGTTCTGGATTTAGAATATCTTACCATCTTGAAAGTATTTTTTTCCTTTAAATATTTTTCTTCTTTCAGTATCATTAAGCAAAGCATTAAAGGCAATTATACAACGTATTAGTAGTTTTATTTTTTTCCTCTGGCAATCAATTTTCAGAGTACCATTTACCAACAGCAGTTTTGAACTAGTTGATAAGGAATATAGATTGGGCATTGCATTATGTTAGGAACCAATGAGCTATTTACTTTAAATTGACACTTCATCTTCCAAACATGGCTGAGTACAAAGAGTATTTCCATCACTTTAAATAAAATAAAATAACAATTAGAAATTTAGTCTTTTTGTGTATATTTTTGTGATTACTTCACAGATAATTTATTTTGCTTTCTTGCTCTACTTCAGAAAAGAGTGGGGGTGGAGAATTATTTCAATTTAGCATTTTTCCACTTCATTACATATCAAAGCTTTAACTGTATTTATAAATCTTTTTGGATCATTTCCATAATGAATTTAAAATATCTTATTTTTAACAAAGTGAAACATGACTAAATATATATGTCACATTATTTTTCCAAAAGTATAATGAAGTATTTTTGGTTTGATCAATATAATTGTTACATATATATATATATATATATATATATATATATATATATATATATATATATATATATATATATATATATATATATATATATATATATATATATATATATATATATTGTAACCTAGTGTTATTGACACTTGGTTTACTTGGCATTATTTCTGCAGGAAAACAATGCTATTCTTTAAAGAAATAAAAAGATAAAATAACAATAGTAATAATTGATTAATAAAGTATGCTATTCACTCACTTTGGCATGTTTTGGGTGAATAACTAATAGATTTAATAATTCAATGTCATTTTAAAGAGAGAACATGAATAATTTAATTGAGATATTAATAATTAGAGCAAATTAATATGGTATAAAAGCTAAACAGTAATTGATTTTGGATGGGTAGAGGGGAGAGTGGATGAGTGTCTTATCATAAAGCACAATAACTTCTGGTAATTTCTTTTTGTAAAAAAAAAAAAAAGAAAAAAAAATATAATGTTTAAAGAATTATACATCACTGATTGTTAATTTAATGTATTTATTATTATTTTTTTATATTGTCAAATTACTTTGTAATCCAGGTAGATAATACTGAAAACTATATGATTGTAATAAGTTTTTCCTTTCTTTTGTTTATGTTATAATTAAATGATTATTTTTCTGGAAGAGGTCGCTAAAGTAAAAAAAAAAAAAATAGTCTGCTTTTAGTTTTCAAGGAAGAAACAGTGCTGAAATTTGGTAACTCAATTTTTTCATTTTATTTTGCAGAAATAAATGTAATCAAAGTAAAATTTTAATAATATAATGTGTGGCTAAAATTTTTTGATAAGATATCCTGATTTTCTTTGCCATCTACCTATTTAAAGACCTTTTATACTTAAAAGTTTATTGTCTCATGGTAAAGTTCAAAAATGACAGAAGTAACTAAGGGAATCACGAAAAGTGTTATTATGTCTAAATTAAGGAAGATAAATGATTTCCAAGTGAGAAATAGTTATTTATTAACTTTATGTCCTTTATTGATATTTTCTTGGTATAGAAAGAAAAAAAATAATTGAAAGAAATATTTTGAAACCAAGGAAAATCAACTAGAAACATTTTCGCGCTCTTTCTCAATATTGTCTGCCTTTACAAGTAATGTAGTTACATACGTTAAAATATGTCTTATTCACCAAGAATTGTCTGGAGATAATAATAATGATAAATAAGATTAAATTATGCACCTGTATATTTTTTAAAAAAATATATAAAAAAAAATATATATATAAACTTTCTCAGAGTAAATATAGGAAAAGTTATATAGGGGCATTCTTACAGAGAAGTTACCGTTAAAAAAAAATTTATAATTCATAAAGTATGAACAAAACCAAATATCTTAGTGACTTAATGATAAAAATAAATGATATATTATATTATACATCAGTTGGAATTATTAAAACTTCCTGTACACGTAAATTGACTGCAGTTATTATCATAATAATCTCTTGGAAAATCGCGCATTTTCGTCAATAAGTAAGCTAGCTAATAAGTATACGTATCGTCAATAAAAAAAATATTGTGTATGTTTATCATCTATAGTCAAATATTTGTCTATGTTAGAAGTCTATTTTATTTTCTTGGATCCCAAAATTGTAGTAGTTTAATTCAAGTAAGAATTAATCTTCAATTCTGCTATATGTTTCTTTACCTAATTTATTAAATGCACAAAATAAGAGAAAACTTTTATTTAAAGGAAATAATACCATGCGTTTATTGTTTTTAAACTTGCTTCGTGAAATATGACTGGATAAAGCTCTTCACCTGGACCAATTGCTCAACAGAAAAACATTTTCTAATGAGAGAGTATGCACTTGTTAATTAATGATTGTTTAAAACTAAGTTATAAATGATATGTATTTTTTTATATCACATAGATTAAAGTCTGTATGGTCAAGTGATATTTAATAGCCTTGTAATGACAAAGGTATGTTTTAATATAATTATTATAGGTTAAGTTGATATTTAACACAAAAGAAAAAAAATCTATAAAATATGTTTTAATTATTACATACAATTGTAGGTAGAAATTTTGTATGTTAGATACGTAAAAGAAAAATATTTAGATATTTAAGGAGTAAAATAAATATTGAAAATTATCAGAAGTAACTAAAAAAAAAAAAAATGCTATAACAAAATATTTCTTGTTAAAGTTTTGAAACGAATTTATACTGTATTAATTGAGGAAGTTATTCCTAATTATTCTTAAATAACACATCCACTTTATTTAGTTTAAGATAGTATGCTACCAACTATTTTTGAATGTTCCTTTATTAAAATTAAAACTATTATACTTTTATTCTATGATGTCCATTGATTTCAGATGTTGATCAAAGTATACACGGTAACATAAGTTTATTATAATCAGTGTATTTACTTATCCTGCCCAGATATAGCATTGGTATATGCTTAATATTCGCATAGGTAATAATTATAATGTATTTATTTTGTGGGATGAAAAATGATCTCCCCAAAAGCTTTGTTTTCCATGAGAGGAAGATTTTAAATATAATGTTCAGGTATGTTTATAGCCCAAGTGATCGATTCTCATAGATAGGACGATCAAGAATTTATCTAGCATTTAGTATGCTTCATTCGTTTAAATCCCAGGAGAGGATTGTATTTGGTGTGTGTTTGTTGTATGCCCAAGTAAGAGGCAAGAAACCACCAAAATATTTTAATGTAGTAGATTACTTTACAGACCTTCGTGGTTATTCCATATTCCTCATGTGAAAATAAAGATAGCTCCACCATGGAAGGTGTTGATTATTGTGCTTAATTTTGAAAGTTTGGGCAAGATAAAGGTTATATTGGAGGTGTTAGTTCCTCAAGATCCACTTTAGTATAAATAGTGTGTTAGTAACTAGGGTCAATATCTGTATTGTGCTGCTAAATATTGCTAGTATTTGACAAGTAAGTCAATGGAGAAAGTAATTAAAATTGCGTAAATTAAAATGCTTATTTACTGAAGGAATATTCAAATGCAATATTTAATTCTGGTTAGTAATTAAATAATACTCATATTTAAAATTATACGTATGAATAAAATTTGTATCATAACTTAAGTTAGCATTAAGTTAAATGAATGATGGTAAGTGTAACTTGTGATAGCTGGCCTATAATTAGAATAGGTTATCCCATTAAAGACCACAAATAAAGTAAATGTATTAGAAATAAATTTAATATTTTGCGTATTGCATATGATGGGATTAATCATTTAAAAAAAAAAAATAGTTAGTCAATAATTTTGATTAAAAGCTTCTACAAGGTTACCAAAATTTAATAAACAATGTATTGGTAATGAAATGTACTTTTAGTTAATCAATCCATATGATTGCATACAGGAGAAGTAGTAATCTCTAGTCCATAACCAAAAGAGTATACAGATTAATGTCAGTTATATTTTATATTTTTGTATTACTATGGGATTATTGAATAAATGTTCATATATATTTTTTTGATAATAATAAATTATAGTCTTGTTAAAATTTGTTGTAGATTCATTTTTTTTGTTTTTATATGCTAAATATAAGTGTTTGCACAATATTTGCAAAACCTTTTCTTGAGTCCGAAATCATTCCAAATTCTTAAAAACTTAATATACCATATAAATAAAGTTAAGCAGATCGGAATATGTCATTATATTTTAGTTTAATGATAATTATTTATGGAGTTGAAAACTTAAGACTAAACATTCACCTTTGTATAAAAAAAAAAAAAAAAATGAATTTATTCCCAAACCATTAACTTTGGTTGCACATTATTCCATTCCCATTTAGTTAAATTGTCAAAGTAATAAATCTTAGTTATATTATTGTGTTGTCATGGATGATGGAAGGACACAAAAAGCACCCTTGTCTTTTTATTATTCTGACTGAGATTCTAAAAAAAAAAAAAAAAAGGCTGTGTTATTCAAAATTATACGTCATTATTGAATAGAATTATCATCTCTTTAAATAATGTAGCTGTGGATATGAGAGATGAAGACACATTGAATTTAAGTCAAATAAATGTTTCCTATAGCCGACCAGAATGCCAGTCATATGCGACAACACAATACTGCCGAGCATTTCCTTACATGAAACAAAGAACCCTGAGATTAATACTATTATAATTATTCTTTAAATTAATAAGTGATCAATTATTGTTGTTATTACAATCGTGGCATGGCTTAAGAGAATTGAATGTACAATTGTGTTATAGGAAAGGTATTTTAGATCATATTGGAAAATTAATGGATATGTTGCTTTATAAAGGTTGCCTTAACAACAACCAGAAAAATTAGTGTCACAAGTGCAAATAAACTAATTAATTATATATTGGGTTAGAAATAAAATAAATTTAAAATAGAATAAAATAATAGACTGGGTTAGAAATCTAAATATACTGGGTTAATATATATATATATACAAATAAACATTATTAATATCTCACATAATACCTAAAATAGAGCATACATATACATATATAATAAGTTTTGTACATCTAAAATAAGATAAACTTTATGAAAGCAAAATTTTTGAGTAAAGCCATTGTTATAAAAATATTATAGAACTTCAATTGCATTTATATTTTTTAATAGCCATTTTGAGATTCTGTAATGTCTTTGTCATTATTATTGTTGATATTTGATATTATATAATATATATATTGTTTTGTAGTATTATCTTGAATTAGGTAATTAAAAGAAGCAAAAAAACATAGGGGGTGTTCTGATATTTTTTGTGTGATATAAAAAACCAAAAATAAAATAAAGTGATATATAACACATGGTTTTATATGGTCATTTCTAACAATTTTTACATTTATATAAAAGCAATTATTTTTATCAGCATATGATTATATATTATTTCATTGTTTTAAGAAAGAATTATAATAATTATTTGTTATTATGAAAATCGCTCTGACAATAAATAGAAATGTTTTTATATTCCTCGGCATTGCCAAATATTTTACAAATTATCAAATGTTCAGAATCAATGATCATTTTGAAATATTATAACTGAAGAATCACAACAAATTATAAGTGACATGGATCTAGATAATCTTGGTCTTTTAGTATGTAATAAAAAACTAAATATTACTTCACTTATAGATAAATCAATGGACATTTGTATTAGATAATAGTCAGATACTTGAAATAAAGCCTATTGTGACTTATAAGTTTTAAAAGATTCATAATTTCAAATTATGTCTGATGTAGTCAGATGCACTAACTGTAAACAATAAAGTGTTTACAACTGCATAGCAGTAATTCAAAAATAATAGAAACTGTTTATTTAAATATTGCATACATTTTGTAAGAGCATACGTTAACTAAATTTAGAGTGCTTATCTGGGTTTTAGAATGTATAAATGCCACAATGCCTTTTATTAACACTTTATGTTTTGTTTTGAAAAATCATTGCTTGAAGACCATAATTTTTTTTCTTCAATATTTGTATACAACATGTAAGTTGTATATAGTATTAACTTTTTTTTGGTAATTTTGATTTTTATAAAAAGCTATTTATTCTCTTCCTTTACTTGTTTGATAATTTTGAACTATTCTTGGTAAAATGTGATGCAATTTGTGTCCTAGAAAAAATATTATTATGTTTTTCTTTATTTTCATATATTAAAAAATGGTTAATATATTCGATATTTTTGACTATAAAATCTATGTTTTATCTTACAATTATTAAAGTTTAAGTTATATTCGATTTAGTACAATCTCACGCGATATATCATATATGTTGTAAGATTCTAATAGGATTTTATCTCTGTTGCATGAAAATTAAATTGTTTATTAAAGTATTTTAAATAGCTATATCAAATAACATTAAATAAGAATATATATTCTAATCAATCACATACATCTGAAAAATAAATGTCAAATAAAAATTTATATAAGTTTTATAAAAGTAAACAAGAGTCACAATTGCAATATGATCAAAGTAAATTTAAACATAAATAATTGAGGATTAATATATATATACAATATGCCATCTTGGTCATATCTGGAGTATATTTTAAAATATATATTTGTTGTTATAAGTTTGTTTGTTGATTGTTAAAATTGTCAAGTTATATCTTATCTAATTTTATTTTATTGTGGTTGATCTTAAGTTATTATAAAACACACCAATATACAAATAATGAATGACAACTTGTTTTATTTTTATTCTACTTTAAAAAAAAAAAATGTGGTAGGTTTGACATCTTATCCTAAAGTTCACTTCAATTTAAGGACATACATTTTTTAAATTAAAATAACATTGTTTATTTCTACCTTTAATAGATGTAAATAGCTGAATAATGATTACATTTTTATATGTGGGTGTGTGTTTTTGTATACGTGCATATGTTGATTCTGAGTTTGCAATTACTTTAGATATAATGCTTGTTAAAAACAATGTTTATACTGATGTTTTAAAAGTAAACCAAATGCATTATTATATTTTTTATTATTTTAAAAAAGATTTAAAAATTATTTTTAAAGTAATATTTTAAAATGCTTTTTTGTCAAACTAAAATTCTAAAAAGTCATATTGTTTTTGTAAAAGAAAGATAGGACTCTAATAAAAGAGAAATAACTTTTTTAGGATGAATGCAATAAATGTGAAAGTGTTATTCTTTTTTTCTTGTATGTGAATTAGTCACTATAACATTGTTTTACAATAAATATTTTTTAATATGAAGTATATGTGTTTTAAAGCTGTTTTAGAGAAAACAATATGAATGGGTACTTACAAACCTGAGGTTTAATCTTTTTAATGAGCTTTAAAACAACAGCGAAATAAAATATATCATTTGCTGTAGCATTTTAAAATTTTTATTAGAGGATTTTAAAATGCTTGCTGAAGTTTAATGTGGACATACATGCGCATGTGACAGATGAATATATATGTGAATAACACAAAATAAAATTTAAAAATTGCCAAGGATTCAATGATAATAATGATTTACTAGTGGAATAATACAATTATCAAATGCTAATAAAATGTTGAATGCAATTCTTTGTATATGAATTTATCTCCACCTACTATCTATGGATTATTAACATAATGAAAGATAAGGTATAACTATTTCAAATGGAAGATTTAATAGCAGAAATAAGAAGTACTACATTTATACTATATGCATAATGGTGCACTAGGTGCACTTATCCTTACAATAGTAATGCAAGAAATTGTAATACATTTAAAAACAAAACAAAGAAATAAAGAAACATCACATTAGACATTTTTGCAATCACTTGGTCATTTGTCCATCAGTGCTCTAACCTCTAATGAGATATATATTCTGTTTCCTATTTTATTGTAAATGTTTTTAATAATAATATAATTCACTGAATGCTATTGAAAATAGTTATTGTGGTATTCTTTGATTAGTTTTGTCTTAATTTTTTTTTTTAAACTGAAATATCTCTGTGTGGGTATATATATTTACCTTTAAAGTGAAATATCTGTAGGTGTATTTTTCTTTGAATAAATTGCCTTCTAAAATTAAAAGAAAATTCAATCATAAAAATTAATATTTGCCTGCACTCATGTTATATATATAAATTATAAATTTTTGGATAGTACTGTGTATTATTTTCCATTAAACACCGATATTTTGACGGACTAGCATCCGCCATTATCAAGGTTAACTTTTGAAAGAAAAATCATTAGATCTCAAATAATAATGTGACTGTGTGTGAGATGAAAAATGAGATTCATCTTGAAGTAGTTCAGCATTCACAATATGAGGCTTATCAAAATGTTTATTTCCCTCAGTATTTTCACCTATTAATTTTAAGTTAGTATTATATATATATATATATATATATATATATATATATAATGAAACCAACTAAGTTAGCAAGTTTTTTAACTTGCATTTTTGTTTATCATATATATATATATATGTCAATGAAACCAAAATCATGTGGATACATATGATATATTCTAATGTAATAATAATCATTAAAAAGGAGTAATATGCCATAGTACCTTAGAGAAAATCATTACGGTTTAATGCAATGGAATAAACTTCAAATACTACACTCATTTCTTGTTGTTTATAGGGTTCTAACTATTGAATTCTCTTCATATGTTATACTATTTTTTTGGAACTGAGTGAATAAAATCTTAAAGCAGTAGAACTTTTGATGACAAACATCACTCATTACTTACAGGTCATTTTGGGTTTATTTCTGATTTGCTATTACTATTATATTTTTAAAAGCTCATTTTCATATATGTTTTTTGTGTGAAATTATTTAAGTAGCACTGAATCATAGGAAAATTATAACAGTCCTTTAAATTTTATAGTCTGTGATTAAAATAGATTTTTAGATAATAACTTGTTTATGTTTGTTTATATCTGTCTAGTGAAGAATTTATAACAAGTTAGGATTTATTTCATAATTTTATAAGTAGTCCATCTGAAATTATATATATATATGAATATTTTTCTCTGGTGTCAGAAGTCCATCTGAAATTATATATATATATGAATATTTTTCTCTGGTGTCAGAATAAATATTTTGTCTAGCTTCATTTGATAGTTGAAACATACATAGGCTCTTGTAGTTTTTAATTTTAATTCCTATAATATATTCATAATTTTAATTATTGTTATTGTCTACTTGTAAATACATTATTGTTATTTATTAAATTAAAATTTTGAGTTTTATATACATTAACAAATATAAGATATAGCCACCATAATTTATATTAAAAAAATAAACATGGATATGTAAGACCTAACTAGTGAGTATTATAATTATTATCATAATGCTGATGCTTGACAATTAATCAAGGTTAATCTCACATTTTAATGTGTGCTCATTGAAATCAAAGCTATTAATAAATTTTGCAAAACATTCTATTTGCGACTGAGATTAATATCTTTCATGTTTTTGCATATAACATAATTTAACACAGTGGCCTAAGGGTTATTTAAAAATGAATACCTTTGTAAATTTAACAATAAATTTTGAATATTGTATCAACATGGATTTTAGAGCACTTTATTTATAGAAGATTGCTATAACTCTCATACACCTATTCCACTATGGATTCTCCAACCAATTGTTGCAGCACTAATTTTAGTTTGAACATATAATCACTCTATATTTATGTTATTTAGTTAGTGTTATTTTATGTCTTATTTTATAATTTATAGGACATTAATAAGAGCTACCATTCATTTTTTGTTATTGATTCTCAATTATATTGGTATGATTTAGGGATTTGAAGTTAGAATATATAAACAGTCCCTTTGATTTTTTTTTTTGGTTGATCTCAATATTTTTTATCATTATAAATTTCAGATGTTTAGTTTCCTTTGAAGAGTCTCTAACTTTTGGGCATTGTGCATTATTATCACTTTGATACCTCAATTTGTAGAGCATGTCAAATAGTTTCTCTTGCATCTTATTTCATTTGTATCCAATGATAGTTTGATATCTTAATTTAGTTACTTAATTTTTCTACTTGTTACTCTCATTTCATACTGTTACAATACATATTGGAAATTCTATAAACTATTGAAGAGTAGTACTTAATTTATTGAGCACACAGAGAGCATATGTAAATAGTTTAAACAAGCTTTAGCCTGTACTCAATGCACTTTAAAATTTGCAATAATGAAGCATATTTTGCTGATTGAGGGAACCTTCCAAACCACAACTCAAGATAGTCACTTTTATAAAGATAAAAGTGGCTATCTTATCTTTAACCTAAATGTCCACTTATATAGGTGAATCTGAAGCATCTTGATTTGAAAGCATGAAATAGTTGTTTTCTTCACTGTTTAAGTCTACTATTTCCTTTACAAATTAACTTACATGAAATCTTGCAATTTACAGAGAGTTAATATTATGATCTTAAGGTTGAAAATTCTATAAACTATTGAAGAGTAGAAATTAATTTATTGAGTGCCCAGAAAGCATATATAAATAGTTTAAACAAGTTTTATCCTTACTCAATGCACTTTAAAATTTGCAATAATCAAGCATATTTTGCTGATAGAGGAAACCTTCCAAACTACAACACAAGAAGAGCGGCAGTCTTATCTTTAACCTAAATGTCCACTTATATAGACAAATCAGCAAAATATGCTTGATTATTGTGAATTTTAAAGTGCATTGAGTACAGGTCAAAGCCTGTTTAAACTATTTACATATGCTCTCTGTGCACTCAATAAAATAATTACTACTCTTAAATAGATTATAGAATTTCCAACATTAAGATCATAATATTTACTTGCTGTAAATCGCAATATTTCACACAAGTTAATTTGTAAAGAAAATATTGAACTTAAACAGTGAGAAAACAACTACTTCATGCTTGCAAATCAAGGCACTTCAGATTTTTCTATATAAGTGGACATTTAGGTTAAAGATAAGACTGCTGCTATCTTTATAAAAGTCACTATCTTATGTCGTAGTTTGGAAGGTTCCCTCTATCGGCAAAATTAGCTTGATTATTGCGAATTTTAAAATACATTGAGTACGGGCTAAAGCCTATTTAAACTGTTTAATATATATATTGTAATCTTTTGCTTTATCAGAAAAGCTAAATCCCCAGCTATCTAATTGTTTAGTATTTAAAAAATTAATTCATTTCAATAATAACCCAATTTGTTTGGATTTCATATTTAAAATGTAATACATCCTATGAGTCATTTTTTAAAAAAACAATTATAAGTTTTAATTATCTTAAAAATTATTTTAATATCTTGTTGTAATGCTTTAAATCCATATGTCGTTGTAGATAATTTTAAATTGCTTAGTTTAGAAAAATATTTACTCTGAATATTAATGAATAAATATTAGACCTTATTAAGAATTAAAACTACTTTAATATGGATTTTAATGTGCAAAAATCAATGTTAGAGTTAGATTTAAAGCTAAATTTAAATTTTTAATGCTTATTTTAAATTATTAAATTACTTTCGCATAAGAAAAATTGTTTGCTAATAAAAGATATATTTTTTTTAATGCTAATTGTAGCAAACATTGGTTTGGTTAAGTAAATTTTAAGTTAGTTAATTAAATAAGGTAAAGAATTAATTTATTAGTAAAAACTCTTAGTTCAAGTAAAGAAAGCATTCATGAATGTGTGTGAGTATGCTGGATTATTAATTTTATTTTAACTTTCTGGTTGTGATATTAAAAGTTATTATTAAATATTTATTTTAAAAAGACTTATTTAAAAAAATATTCCAGGGACTTCACAATAATTATTGTATAAGATTTTTTAAAAGAATAATGTAAATTACTGTTTTATTTTAAATTATGTAATTTATTTTACATTTTATTTTATTTTCATTGTAGTAATTTTTAATTTTATAAATAATTGTATTACAGAGCAACATTTTAGTTAAAGTCTAGACCATTATGTAAATAAGTTTATTTTAGCTATGTCTCCCACAAAGTTAATTTTTAAACTTTAATGAATTATGGTCAAGGAACGAGTTGATCTAAGTCTCAATTTCATTTAACAAAATCAGTCACATGTCAACAATATAAATAGAGAAAGACTTAAATACACATGCACACTTTAATACTTTCTACTTGATGGGTAGTTTTACTGGGGAAATATTATTTGAATAATAATAATTAATTTTATTCAGTTTATTTGTTTATAATATTTTTTTATTTATTTAAAGTTAAACATATAATGCTAACTAATTTTATCCAGGTCCAGAAATTTTAAGCTGAAATTATTAAAGCAAGTTTAAAGTCTACATAGCCAAAAATATAGTGAAAAATTGAAGTAAATATTTAACAATATCTGTTAAATTATTTCTATGTAAATTGTATACTTCAAATAAATCCTTCATTATTTATCATTATTACATAAAAACTTTTATTGGTTCTTACTTTCTCATTAATGGTGGACATTATTATCAGTTTAATGTTGTGTATACCAGAATATTAAAGCTATTAAAAACCTTATACTATTGTTGGTATTTAAAACTAATTCTTAATTATGTAAAAATGCTTTTGCTCAAAATATTATATGTTGAGATTAAGAAAATTGTTTAAAGTATTTACATGTTCTTCATAAAGATACATTTTAAAAAATGCTTTTGTTTTAAAATTGGCCATCTTTAGCATAAATAGAGTATTAAATTTTAGATGGAAACTCCTGCTTAGTGATAATGGAATTTTATAAATTTCTTACCTGAATTTTGAAATGACATTTCTTATGTTTATCATTAATATGGGAGTGGATGGAAATTACTCACTTGCAAAATTTCATCTTATATCTATTTCAGACTAGAAACAGGAAGGATTTTTGTCTTAAGCTTTTGTTTTAAAAGTTTATTACATGATTATGTACTTTTAAAAATAATATTGTAAAATATTAATGAAATATGTGTGTGAAATTATTACTATTACTCTAAAAATTTTGCTTGTACTAAATGACTTCAAGTCATATCCTATATGAAGAAAATACAAATGCTCATACATTATTAATTTTTATTTATTTTCATCATGTGCTTAACTATTTTACTATAAATCTGTTCTACTATATCTTATTATTATTATTACTAGTTTCTAAATTGGCTCTGAAATAAAATTTTACTTTGTCAAAAGAATAAATGTTCTTCATGTTTTATTTTCAACATGAATTTCAAAAATAAATTTTAAAAAGCTATTAATTTATATTAAATATTATAGGTGCATCATTATTACTGGTGTTTTATTTAAAAATATTCTTTGAGAAATTTAATTAGCCATTAATGTAATTTGTGCTCATGTTAATAAGGAAAATGATTACTTATTGGTAATATTTGAATGCTGTACAAATAATGAAAATTGCTACGTTTTAACAAGTATGAGAAATTTTTCATTTGCAGAATGGTAATTATAGAGACTGACTCATGTAGAAAGGTAGCACATCCAGGAGGAAGGAACTTCTATTTATTTATTTTCATAAACTAAGTACAATTTTGAATTACAATGGTATACTATTGTAATTTATTATATATTTATTTTATGCATTTTGTCTGATATAATTTTACATATTATTTGTAAGTTGAATTATCTAGAGGTTCACAGAATATTTACCTTGGTTCTTTATCATATGTTATTTATTTATTTGAATATTTATGTTAATGCTGAATAGATTGAAAATGGTGAATATTCTCATTACTTCTTCTAGATCATGCTCTTATTAAGCCAGATTTGGTGAGTAACTTTCACATATCAATTAATTATTGTAGTATTATTTAAGATAACTTTGCATTACATTTTCTCATGGATTTATTGTACATATTTATCTTTCCATTATTTTGGATTTTTCCAAATATTATAGCTTTGACTCTCTCTTATGGATATTTATTTTGCTAGTATATGTTTGTAAACAGATTGTACACTGAAACTCACTCTTAATATTATAATGTATTCCACAAGTTATATCTTTTGTTTTTCATATTAATCAAGAAATATTTTGATTAAGGCAATTATTATGATTCCTATTATATTTTTAATGGTTCATTCTCATTGTTTTTGTGTTTAGAGACTACATGATATCATATTTATTGACCTAAAATGTAGGTGCTATTTTTTGAATTCATGCCATCACTTATTTTGCATTGCCTTATTTTTAAATTACAGATGTTTTGTCCCATGTATTTTTTGTATAAAGCCATGCGTAGTGCATCACATGACTTTAGATTTTTGGAATTGAAGTTGTATTTAATTTTAAGGAACATCATCTTTCTCTTCTGTTGCACTCATTAATATTCTTTATGTAAATAGTTAGTTGCTCTTGATGTGTATGTCTATTAACTATGATTTACCAGTATTATAGAATGTACATCTGATGAATATTTATTTTAGAAATTCAAATTGTAATTTTTGGGTCTCAATTGGTGATATACATTTCCTTTGGTGTTTGTTCTATCACTGAATTGGTAAGTCATATTTAAAGTTTAAATAAATTCATTTTTGGTACAACATAATTATATGATTGTATTGCAAGAATGGACAACTTCTTGTTATTATGTTATACAATTAAGGAAGGTTTTTATTAATCAGTCAAGAATAACAATTTTCATTATTATCTAATCTGTCACTTTAATTTATTTTATTTATAAACTTTAAAAAAAAATCATAATTGTTCTCTGTAATGAATTGTGCAGTAGAATTTTGAAATAATTTATTTTGAGATATTGGAGATTTTTCAAGTTCAACATATTTATTGTTAAAATAAATCTTTTATTGTTAAGTTTAGTTTCAGTCTTTCTATCATCATCTACATATATTGTCCAGATATCTTAATATTATAGAAGCTATTATGGAGTAATTTTTTATAATGAACCTTACGAATACATGAGCATATGAAATTCCATATAATAATTACTTCATTTAATTATGTAGATGTTATAAGAACATCTAAGAAATAAATTAATCACTATTTTAATTATCAAATGATCACTTTAATCAATTGTATTCCTTAAAAAAAAACTCATTTTGTGAAAAATTATTTTATTTTATTCAGAATATTATTTTTGATTAGACATCGTAAGTATAAATAATGAAATTATTTATCTCAAATTCATAAAAAAGATTTAGTAAGAGTAATTAGTATAATATCCTGAGTGATCATAAAATTCCTTATCCGATCATCATAGCTAAATGCTATTCTGGCATATTCTTTTATTCCAAATTAAGAGTTTTTCATGTATTTATTTTAAGTAAAATATTTTCTTTAAAATTTATTGTTATTGTAAGATGGATAGAGATTATCTTATAAATAAAAGTATGTTTTTCCATATTACTATCTAGATATCATTCATTGCCTAATAATCCTTAAATAAAAAAAAAAGTATTTTTTTAGTATTATAGAATGTTAATTGCAAAACCTTGAAATTTTAATTTACAAAAATAACTATTAAAGAAATTGTTTGCCAAAAAAAAATTAATTTTAAGAGGTAACATGACAAAAATGTGAAAATCATATTGTTATTTATCAAAAAAGATAAAATGTGCATCTGATCATGGCAAAGAGATTCTGACAATAGTTATTTAAAATGCCGTAGTAAAAAGAGGTCTTTAGAGAGAAGAGAATTTAATATAACCTAACTTTTTAGCTGATATATGCTTCCAATATTAAGACCTTCCCTGTAATGTGTGAGAGTGAGTTGACAATTTTCCTACACTTAAAATTTGCTAAATGTTGTATATTATATTTACAATGTTTATTATGTGCTAGTATTATCCTTGTAGTTTTTTTTTTATTGTAGCATATAACATTTAGTAACCCCTTTGGGATTATCCCATAGTTTTTGTTATTATTTCAATATTTTAGCTTATATATATATCCAGAATAAATTTGCAAATAATTTGTTATTATTTCAATATTTTAGCTTATATATATATCCAGAATAAATTTGCAAATCATTTTTAACATCTGCACCTAAAAAGTTATTATTTTCTTCATATGAGTTTGTTTCTTTTTTAAACACACCTGAGTGTACCTTTGGTATGGTACACCAGAATTATAGCTCTCATACCAAAAGAGCACTCAGCTGGGCCTAAAAAGTGACTAATTTACACAAAATAATTAATTCATTTTAGTTGCAGAAATTAAAAACATTTTGCTAATTTAATACAAATACAAATGAAAAGTCGAAAGTATATATATATATATATGAACTATAATAATAAATGAGCATTTCATTTTAAATTATAGTTAAACTCTGCAGCTACAGTCTTTCAAAGCAGCAATGAGCAATGTACAGATTGAAAAAGTCCTATAATATATTTAACATATTACCTTTTTTGACTGTGACTCAGAGATTTAGATATATGGAACAGGACAGTAAATATATAAGTATGAAAGAAACAGTTTGTCATACTTCCATTTTAATTATACTTATATAAATTTGTTGTAGCACTATGTACTCAATTAGGTACATTAGTCACAATCAAATGGACAAATCCTTTGATTATATTATAGCTTTAATAGTTTATTATATTATAATGCTGTGCAGTTGATTTTAAATTGACAGTTAATTTGAAAGACTGTGTGTACAATTCAATGAAAATTAAAAATAAAGTTTTTATTCTTATATGTATTTAAATATATAATATTCAGAGTTTTTTTATGTGTCAAAGCATCAGCTGGAAAGTCATCCTGCAAGTCCAAGACAACTGCTTGTAAGGTAACAAACACTTGTCTAATATTTAGAGTTATCCATTCATATATACTTAATTAGAAAGCTCATTGTTCAGAATAGTAGTTAATGAAAGCCAATTGTCTCAGGCTAAGTCTTAAAGTAAAAGTGTCAGATTGATTGCATTCCAAAGAAGGATCTTGTTTTGAATTCCATTCTAGATCTAATATAGAAAACAGAGTACTGCAGCTTACTTTTATTGGTGTTTGAAATTTAAGTATAGCAAAGTTTTTAATTTTCTTACTTATAATACTAGATTTCTCCACTGGTAGGTTATATATTTTAATATATTCTTAAGGGATGTTTATAATGTGTGGAGTTATCTGTTTATCATTACTTAATTAGAAATCACTTATTAACAGCAGAATGCCACTCTAAATATAATATAGAGTACAAAGCATACTGTTATTTACATTAAATATTTTCATGTAAAACATCCATTAAAAATATTATATTACAATATATAACATATCAGTGGATAAGTTTAATAAAATATGTCAGCAAATTGAAAAATTTGCTATACTTTGAGTTCTTATACCAATAAATGCAAACTGCAGTTCTTTGTTCTCTATATTAACTATATTATATTTTGAGATGATAGAACTTTGTCTGAGATTTCTAAAAGTAAAATATTCATTTGTACCCCGATGAAAATTTTGCAAATTTTTTTTGTATGGCTTTAAAATTAATGAGTAGATATATTCTAATATTTTAGTTGCAAAAAAAGTCAAAAGATGGCAGGGACAATTAATAATCAGTATCCTAAAGAAACTGAAACTTTTTTTGACAAGTAGACATTGTTTACCTAATGTTTACAAACTTTGTCAAGTGTATCTCACAGACATATTGCAATCACTGAGAAAATATTATGATGGTCTAAAAACTTGAATTTTTTGTTAAGTTTCTGATTATATTTTATTGTAATTGTGTAATAATTATTAAAAAGCAAAAATAAATATTATTACATATTTATTTTTTACAAAAATGTTGTATTCCTAAATTTAAAAGAATATTTTATTCTGAATAATTTTACTATAGAGATTACAGTCACTGCAAATATAATGGTCTAGAAATGACATCACACACCAGATTGATTATAATATTCAGTGATATCATAAAAATTATGAAAAAAAATTAAACTTTTAAATCATAAATTGATAGTTATAGTTATCAAAAAAATGTTCAGATTTTAAAATCAAATCTGAAATAAAAAATATTGCATTCATTTTATAAATTGAATCAGCTTTACCAGAAATTTGATGACATGATAGTGTTTTGTTTTGAATAAATATAATTTATAAAACAATTCCGGAAATCAAATGTAATTTTTTAAATTTTATTTAATTTCTAAACAAAAATATTTATCAAATGAGGTCAAATTTATTATATTCTGATAAATAATAATGGTTTAATATCAAAATGAAAGTTGAAAGCTTAAATCTAGTGAGAGCAAAGAAATCTATTAGAATACAAGAGGGTTAAATCTAGAGTGTAATTTTTTGTTACATAGTAATTTTAAGCACAAGGAATTTTTATTTTCTGAAAATGTTTGTAAATTAAACAATGACTGTATAAACATTTTTTTGGAAATGTAGCAAATATTAAGTTTTTCAAGGTTTTGAAAAATATATAAACAATCTTAGAAAATTAATTAAACAATGACTGTATAAACATTTTTTTTGGAAATGTAGCAAATATTAAGTTTTTCAAGGTTTTGAAAAATATATACACAATTTTAAAAAATTAGTGAGCACATACCCATTTTCTAGTATATCCTTTTTTTTTATTGAAAAGCTTCCTTACTAAATGATATTTGCTTATGATTTTTAATTGGTCTAACATTGTGTATTTATGCTGATGATAAATACAATTTTTACATATACTATATTTTGTTTTATTACATTTTATTTTTCTTATTCACTTTATAATAATCTTTATCAATATTTTGATTTTTTTTTTTTAATTTAGTATTTATATTTTTAGACAGTTAATTATTAACAATCATAGTAAAGTACATTGTAAGGTTTCCAACCAAGAGATAGATACATTAGTAGTTTTTATCATCATCATCATCATCATCATCATCATCATTATTATTATTATTATTATAATTGTTGTTGTTATTATTATCATTATTATTATTATTTGTAATATTAGTATTGTTTCAAAGAACTTTATTGATGACCATAAGGTTATATTTGCTATAAGCCACTCCATATATATATATATATATATATGTGTGTTTACATTGCTAATGAATGAAGCAAGTTTGAGTGTGTTTTTTTAGAATTATGAATTTGGATGTAAGCAGGGTAGTTAGTTTATTAATTTACTAATTTCTCTTTGGATATGTTTTATGCAAATGCCTTCAAGGGGGGTGCAAATACATATGTATACATTACATTTGTGATCATTTCTTCCTGTAATCTGAGTTCTCAAAAATATTGTGTTATCATTGTTCAATGGCAAACATCAATTTGTATATCTATTGTGGTGTTGGGGTTTAGTCTGCTTTCCAGCATTTGAATCTTGATTTTGTTGTTACAGTCCTCTATATGAATAGTACGCAGTCAAAGACAACATTATCTGTATTTTTATTTGTTGTTATTATCATCATCATCATCTTCATTCTACCACAGCATTATAACTTTGACTGTCTTTAGCTATGTGATTCATAGTTTGTATTTGTGTAACATATAAGTGTAATAATGATCAAGGGTAACCATGAATACACTGATGACTAATAATTTGAAAAATAAATAACTACCAACTGCTATTTATCATTGGATTGAGATAAAGAAATTTGGATACCACTTATATATAAGCTCTTACATTCTCTCTCCACATAATGGTTGTTGCATCGTTTTTTTATCAATGAGCAAAAAAAAAAATAATTGATAGAAAAATAAATATCTGCAGAATTTGTGGCTACAAATGTAAATTAATATTAATATATAAAATATTAATATTTATTTAGAAAACAAACATGTAATTAATATATTTCCATTATAAATATTATTAGAAGACACATTATATTTGTAAACATCAACACAATATAATTTACTTAGAAAGTAAATCTTTAGAAAAAGATTAAGTTAAACAATAGCAAAGAGAATTCATTGTAATTGTGCTAAAAAATCTATAAATTACTAAATTATATATTAATAAGTTAAAAAAATAAAAAAATTATAAATTGAGTGCAATTATGTGAATTCCATAAGAAATTATACAAATAAGATATTTGTTTCTATAGTAATTAGTGATGATAAATACAAATCCAGAAATTTGTTAAATTAATTAGATTTGGAAAAAATATGTATTTAATAAATCACAAGTGGTTTTGACTGCCATTAAGCATATAAACCATTTTAAGTCTGTAAAACAGGGGAAATTATTTATGTTAGATGAAAAAAGTTGCAAAACTGTTCATTACATACAACACTTTGTGTATATAACATTTTCCACAGAATAACATAAATTCATTTTTTTTGCTTTTGAATGCATTGTTTTTAAAATCATTGTGTATTTTGAAATTATATGGATTACATGTTTGGTTTCCAAAAAAAAAAATATTACTTTCATGTTTTCAAATATATTATATACCCCCCCCCCTATATTCTTTTCTCCCCCCCCCCTCTTTTTTTTTTCATTTTTGTATAGAAAAATAAGTTTCATTTTCAATACTCAGTGTTAAGAAAATATATTAAATACATATGTTTCAAGAAAAAAATGTATTATTTCAAATAGTACATTGTTCACCCCCCTCCCAATCACTTTTTTACATTGAATAAATGAGGGCTTCTATGTTTTTGTCTTTTTAGTGAAAAAAAGTCAAATTATTGAAAATATTTTATTAATTAATTATTTTTATTCTGATGAACTATTTTGATTTAATATAATCTTGCATTAATAAATTAAAGAATAAAGGTATTTTTTTTATTTTTTTATCAATTGGTTTATTTTTTTCCCCAATGTTAATTTTATCAAGTGTAATACAGAGTAGTAAAGCATATATGCATGCAGCATTGAAATTTATTTGGAATCTTGTAAGAAAATTACATTTTATGCTCTATTCCTTCAGTTATTGTACATGATTCTTGGTCAAGGATACAGAAAGATCATTTAGATTTGAAGTATTTTATTGGTGGAATTATACCTTGAATTATATATTCACTGTCAAATAACTTGTCTTTTAACAGCAGTGGAATGAATGTGTGGATGACAGAAAGACACTTTAAGAGTATCAACTGGATGTGATAGTAATATTTATTCCAATAATATATCATTATATGTTGGACAATTTTTTTCTAAACCTAGGCAGAGTATTATTTCTCAATAATTTTTTTTATTGGTAGAGAATCCATCCTTCAAATAAATGCATTTCAACATTAAATAGTTCCATCAGGGTTATAAAAAAATTATTCCAATAAATTATTTTAGATCGAACATTTAATAGATGAAAGAAATAAGTTAGTCAATAGTCCAAGTTTCTATCAAAATAGCATGAATTTGGATTGCATTTCAATATATTGCTACAGAAAACTTTATTAAATTTACAAGATGTTTCCTTGATATTTTGATAAAATGTTGGACATATGTTTTTAAATAAATAAGCTTTACATTTGTTGTTTGTCAATTGCATGTCTTCAACCTGAATGTCATTCATTATTACTGCATACATGCATATATATATATATATATTCATTATTACTGCATACATGCATATATATATATATTTGTGTGCATGTTTTAATAAATTAGAACTGCACCATAGAAGCTTTTTGCATTACTTCAAATTGCAAAAAAAAAATTTAACCTGAAGGTAATTTGCCTTATTTTGTGTGTATATGCCTATCACATGTGTATGGTTGAATCCAGAATTAGACACATTTTATATATTTTAAAAATTACAATAGAATTTAAGTCTTTTTATTTAAATAAATGATCTACAGTCAATAAACATAAGCATTTTACATTGGTTACTTATTGATATCTAGCTATCCCTGCGTAGATGTAAAACAAAAAAGGAAAATAGTTAAATCATCATCACTTTCGCATGACAAATATGATAAGTAAAGCCTTCTCCTTCACTATGAAGATTTATTTCATGTGTCATCATTAAAGTAAAATATTATTAGTGTGTATATTACGTTTTTTTCTATATTACATTCAGTTTTTATAAAATGTATATTATTATAAATGTTTTAAAATTGTTTGTAACTTTAAAACATTATTATAAATTATTTGACATGAAATATTTTCTGTGTCGTTAATCTATATCACAATCTCTAAACTAAAATGTATATTTGGTCAAATATTTCTTTTAATTTTTATCAACCATTACAAGAATCTAACACTAAAATGTTAATATTATTTTAGTTATATATATAATTTAATAGTTTCTAAAAATGAAAATCGTTGTTTTAAATAAAAAGTAGATTATAAAAGATAAAAAATTAAATATGGAAAAAATAGTTGAAAGCAATTTTTTCTAGTTAATAAAATCGTAAAAATAATAAATCCATAAGGCTTTTCCATTAATTGAATAGTGCGAAGTAGGTAATTAAGCTTTCTAGACTACTTTGATCAAAATGGATAGGTGGATGGCATTTTAAAACTGAGTTTTATTTTGACTATTAGTCTCTGGAGATTTATTCTAACTTATTGTTCACTCATTGTGATTAAAAATAAATGTTTGAATAACTTCAAAGAGATAAATAATATCAGTATCAGTCTGTCAAAAACTGTACAAAAATCAGCAAGAGGTTTAACTAGAAACCTTATAAAAAATGCATGAGAAATACAAAACAAAATAAATAATAATAATAAAAAAGAAACAACATCACGCACTAACATCCACTGAGTATTAAAAAACAATAATTGAAATGTTATTATGCTGAGATATGCAATAAATTATTTATTATTTTAAAAACATTTTTAAAAAAATAAATATTATTGTTAATGAATATATATTATCTAGATTTTTAATGATAAAAAGGATAATATGTGAAAGATTTAAACAATTTTAATATAATAAAGATAACTAAATAGCTATAATAAAGTTTATCATAGAAATTATTATAATCACACCATTAGCAAAGCAAAAAAAATACATTTAAAAAGCTATATATTACATTTATATTTAGTACTCTAAATGTTTTAAACTCTTGAAAACAGTCACAGATTTTATTCAGATAATGAAAGAATTTCTGTAATCTCAGAATAGTCCAGATAACGCAAAGACTAGTCAGTGATTTGCAGATACATATAAAATATCTATATTTAGTATTTAAATCTTTATTATAATAACAGTTTCCGTTTTTTGCTTGTATCAACATGGCCAGAAATTCAAAGTTGGGAGGATTTTACATGCAGCTTATAGTCACTTACTCTAGATGGCACTAAAGTGGAGAGATGTTTTATCATATTGTTTAAGCAAAGAGTTTGATGATTTGTTGTTATTACATTTTCAGATGAAGGTAAAAACCAACAGGGCAGGACTGTAATTACATCATAATTTATTTAAAATACATGGACATTAATTTTTAATAAAAAAATATCTAAAACATAAAAATGGTCAATTGACCAATCATATAAAGCTATCAAAACATTTACATTTAATATGTACAATAAGTTCAATAGTGGATTAGCATACTCATAAGTTTAAAGCATGGTTCAATTTTCTATTGAGTAAAATAAATAAACAAAATAAGATAACTGAGCAATATTCAATTTGATCAACTGAAAGAAACTTTTGTTTTTAGTCTATTTTTGACTGACAGAATATCGTTTGACTTCCAAGAAAATATCACATAATTATTATATTTCTGATCTAATACTTTCTACATTTTGGTTCACAAGATATCAAAATGTACAAAAACACTTTTATATTATAAGCTAAATTTTACTATTCTTAATTTTTGGTCATGTTTTTTTAAATAAACTAAAGCTTGTAAATGAGGTATCATTAATTTCTAATTTATCATATAACTTATAATTTGTATAAAATATAACTACTGAAGTGAAAATAAAGAAAATTTGCTCTTAAAAAATTAAAGCTTATACTTCAGGCATTATTAAATAGTAAACTAATACATAAGTAAGTAATAAATTAGCTAAAATTAACCACTCTAGTCAAAAGATATTCAGAAAATTAATTTGATATATATTACTCAAAGTCAAAATAAGTATCATTGTTAAATTTTGAACATTTGAGAACAGGATAGGTGATTATTAAATCTTAGATAATTAACTCAAATAAATGATGTAAAATTTGTCTTAGTTTGAAAATGAGTCATCTGAAAATTATAGGTGAACCAGCAAAATATTGAAAATAAAAAGTATTAACTTTAAAGGCAAAAACCACCCAATCTTAATTAATCATTATCATAATAGAAGAAATATGTATGTCCATTGTAAATGTAGAATAAAAAATAGAAAGAGAAAATAATTTGTTTTGCAATAATTAACAAACCATTTCCACAAATGCAATTATGACCACATATCATATGGTAAGTCCAAAGTCTGTTTATTTAAAATCTTGTAATCCTGTATTTTAGTTAAATAAAAATAACATGACTTTATTCCATAAAGAAAAGGACAACCGGATATTGATGTAACAGATAAAATGAAATCTAATTTATATAATAAAAAAAATCCAGAACATAGTAAGTTTATTTTTTACATCTGTCATAATTATTACAAATAAAATTGAGAATAAAAACTTATATCAATAGAGAAATAGCTAATCTAAAAATAAACCATATGAATTAAAAGAAACAAATCCAAAAAATAAAAAATTGTTAATTCAAAACATATAATTAATCCTAATAATACTATCATATTTATAAGTCATATAAATACATTACAAATACATTTGACAAATAACTTGTATATTTATGATCTTTACAATAATTTGTTTAATTAAACTTAACACTGGTGGTCATACTTATTAAGCCATGGAAGTGGGTGTAAATACTTCAAATGCCAATCTCACTGTAGGCAAATCCAACATGATTGTATCCAAACAGGCTTCTAATAATTAGTATGGGATTTTTTTACTTAAGAATATTAATATGCATTTAGTTTCAATGCTGAGCAATCATCATCTTTTGAGAAAAAGTCTATAGAAGAATACACTAGAAAACTTTAACAAGTATATTAAATTCATATTACAATATCAATTGCACAAAATATTAACTGCATAAAATTTTAATAAATCTAAAAACTTGCATGTTAAAGTAAGATTCTTCATATACTATATATAATCAAATTTATAATGCTTGTAATTTTATTAAATGCATTCCCAAATCATTAAATGATATATATATATATATATTGTACCAATTGAAAAACCCACCAAAAGAACTGCAAGTTGGATCCCAACTCAGCTGAATCAAACTGAATTCAAACCCAACTCACTAGCTCAGATTAGTAGAAATCGCCGGCACAGTGCTATGCACCAAGAAACTAGCTTAATGGTTGGTGAGGATCAGAGACCCCTGAACTGACATTAATATCTGATAATAAACTGACTAAAAATGATTTTAAATCGAATCATATGTATATGTTCGGGTTGCCAACACAGACAGCGAGTATTAACATTAAAATAATTATAAAAGAATTATGAACTAAGAAACCAAGTGTGTTTAGAAAATATTTAATAATAATAATTTGTTTGGTTGAATAAGATAATGATTATATTACTCACCTCTAGCCTTTAATATAGTTTAGAATTATAATAATAGTAGCGGTCCTTATTATATGCCAATGGATATTACGCAATATTGGAATTCTATGTCTATGCCCCCAACAAAAAAATAAAAGGCAGATAAAGGTATTCATTAGTAAAGAAAATTTTTACTCTAATTTTATACGAAAGAATGTGATATTTATTTTCACATTCGCAAATCCATCATGAAGAGCAAGATGCATATTTTAGGGCATAACTTTAATTTTTATTAGAAAACTTATTTTGAGATAAAATGGATAATTTGTTGGACTTTAATTTAAATCACTTCATCATGAATTATGAGCATCATAGTGGGCTTTACCAGAACAGAGATGTAACGGTGCTGATGAATTATGAGCTATAAAATGAAATTGAAAGACGATAGCTAGTCGATAATCGAAGTCCTGTGGCGGCTTGCGTCTGACAAGTCTTATGCCCTTTGACTAATATGAACAGGAGAGGAAGTGCTTTCTTTCTCAATAATTTAAAATAACAGAAATATGATCACTGACCAGCCTAACGGAGCAGAAGATTGCCCTACGTCAGCAACGTTCGAAGATGATGACTTGATAGTCATCGTTTGAAAAATAAAACCCGATTATAGAATGCTCTATGTGATGACTTGATCAATTTAATCAAAGTCAAATGAGCTTTTAATCAAAACTATTTTAAAGTATTTGTAAATCATATTAATTATGCCCCAAATATTGTGTCCTTCCTGAATCTTAATAGAATATAACAAAGTTGAATTAAAATATATTTAATCCTTTATCGGCCCTTTTTGCAATAAAAACATTTTAAGATTATATATGAATAAATACATATTGGTGAATACAAAAAATAACTGGGGCATAGATTAAAAATGGAGCTAATAATTTATTATTAGCCAATTATAAAAATAACACACATTTAATAATTTCTTTTGACTCGATAATTGATAGAACTGTAAATTTAGTTCTAATGGGCGAGAATTACTATTAGAATTAATATATTACTATTTGCACAAGGCAAAGGAAACAAAGGAGATCATCGAGTCGAAAGATTATTGGCATATAATTAAAAATAAATGACATTAATAAATCGCACAATAAATATATATATAATATAGTAAATGAACCGCCAAGTAAAAAAAGAGAAAGTTTAAAGACTAGAGATTGAGAGAATTACGATATAAATTTACAGTAGCATGAATAAAAGGTTTTATAAATATTGTTACATTAAAGAATAAAAGAGCTGTAAAAGGGAGTGTAAAATAATGTTCAGAACTGGCCAGAAATTTATGGAAATATATTACCCATTTCTTTCGGGCTGGATCCTTAGTTTACACGTCCGAGTTGGTAAAAAAAACGTAGGCACACATTTAGTTGATTACTGGAACAGCATTTTAGTGGCTTTTCATAATTTTAGCAGCATGATTGGTCCAGAAAGAATTTAGAAGCTTCATCGAAGATTCTCTAAGGGCTTCAGGAACCATAGCCAGATTCCTGATGTTCTATCCCTTCACCATAATCAAAACACTATTTAAATTCATGATTTAAAATGCATAGAGTTTACTGCATTTCTCTACAACATAGATGGCTTTTTTTTTCTCCAAAGTTTTCAGAGCTATATATACTGTCCTCTCTGATGCCTTCAGGCTAGCACTTCTTTCATTATCAATGTTTTTAGATTTACTGGTTGTTTTTAGATACATTCCTTCGATAAGACTTTCAAACTCATTAACTTGAATTCATTTTCTAATTAGAAAATGAATTCTTAAAATCAGAAAATGATTTTAATTAGGAAATCCTTATCTTTTTTTTTCTAATTAATAAAACTTTAACTGTTGTTTTTGGAAAGGGAAAATCTGAAAGCTTATCGAAAGAATGTACTTTTAATCAATAAAACTTTAACAAATTATTTAAAAATAAAATCAAACATTCCTGACGCAATGAAACTTTTAAACAATTATATATATTTAAATATTTACAAATATATACGCACAATCACACAGTTATAATATATAAATTCATGAATAATTCTATCATGAATTTATTAATAGAATTGATCTATTTAAATCTGAAACTAATTAATTTTAATACGCATTTATGAAATAAGTTATTCTTTTATGGAAATTAGTGTGGATTGAACGTATAAAGCCCCATTGGATCGGAAATTTAAGGTTAGTACTAGGGTTTGAAGTGGGCTTATGGCTAGATGTCATGAAGCTAGGATCGAACTCAGATCCGACTGCTTCATTATATATATATATATATTACTAGATGGAGCTTTATCAATAGCCCATGATCAAGCTTAGTTTACATAAACACTGAGAAAGATAGAATTCAATATCTCTTTCAAATGGTCTCCAACCTTTAAACCATGGTTTCAAGCTAGTTGGCTCACATCAGTAAAGGGCAGGAAGATCTATCTCTCTCAGTGTTTATGTAAACTAAGCTTGATTGTGGGCTATTGGTAAAGCTCCATCTAGTAACATAAAAGGCAAGCTATAGCAAGTTATGAAATGTATAATTTGTTTTGTTTATCATATATATATATATATATATATTCATACATTGGCCAGACCAATCATAGAATAAACATAGGAAAAGAACAATGCATTTTGGCAGGTAGAATAAAATCCAATTCATCAGTAATTTATTCACACATTAAATTAACTAACCATCACATCAATTTTCATAAAACACACTCTGGCAAAAATCAAACAATATGACCAAAGACTGCTAAAGGAAGCCATAGAGATTTTTAAAAGATTTAAGACTATAAATGAAAAATGTGCATTGAAAAAAATGAACAATATTTGTAAAAAGCTATTGGAGAATATTTTTTTTAAATTTCTCAATGAATAGAATTTGAGAATGAGGAGAAAAATAACAAAGAAAAAAATAATGATTTTAAATCTCACTACACACATTCTTATAATTTGAGAAAGAAGAAGCTCTGAAAAAAGAACTTTTTATTGTACTGAAATGTCAACTATTTAGTTATTACATTTTTATTATATGGAAGCTCCCAGAAATAATGCTAAGAATTCATTTATCCATGAGAAATATATATATATATATATATATATATATATATATATATATATATATATATATATATATATATATATATATATATATATATATATATATATATAAGCTATATGTAATACCAAATTGAAGATTTGCCTATCAGTCTTTAACTAACAAGTTCTATAGTATTTTAGTTATATTGTTACACAAAAACTCACACCCTAACAAAATTTCAATAAGCAAATACCATTATATTCAACCTATCTCTCTTAATAATTGATCTATTTAAATACTTCTGAATCTAATAGTCCTTAGTTTAAGTCATACATTAATTTATAAAAAATCTAATGATAGGTGACTTCTGGGTCATTATTGATATTTTTATTATAACAATTAATTTAAAATAAAATGACTTAGAGCTATATTCTCAGAATTCACTCTCATTTAAACTTACAATAAGTAATTTTAATAAAGATTTTAGTAGAGATATAACTATCATCAGTAGATAAATTATAAATACTAATTTAAACTAAATATATAGATAAAATACATAAAAAAACATAAAAGATTGTACTAGAAAGTCTTTAAGTATAAAAAATTCATTAAATTTTAAGTCCCAAAGGAAAGAAAATGTATAAATTCAAATGGGTTTATAGTTATTATCTTTGCTTTTACACAAATAAAATAGTTCAATGATCAGTATAATTTCAGCACTAATTCATATTGAAGCAGCACAAATACTTAGTTTACTAAATCTTTATGTAGTTAATTTCTTATGTCCTCGAGGGTAAACTAATGCCATTAGATAATATACAATTTGCTCTATTTAACTTTTTTATGGAAAGTAAGAAACATGGATCACTCTGATAGCATAATATGTTCTGAATTTACATCAATTATCACAAACAATTTATAGCTTATCATTACCACATTTTGAAAACAAACATGTTATATAATACCTTAAGCCACCTATCTCCAAAATCACCTTATTTTAATTAATTTATCTTTAATTACATAATTATGTTTCTTTATTAATAACATTTTTTTTTAAGTTTAAAAACAAAAAAAAGAGAGAAAAGAAGTAGAGAATATATATATATCATTAAAAGCCTGTCAACATTTAGACAATCCCAATATCAATAACAATCAACAATTTCAAACTGTTGTCCAGGCAATCTTCTTTTAACAATAAAGGTGTAATTACTATATATACATATTTACAAATTACACTTCACTTTGAAACAAACCATATTTTATATTAATTTCAATAACTTGATGATTTTTTGGTTTACTTTTTAATTGTAACAACTTCAATTTATTTCTTTTACATAAAATTTCTATTCATTTTTCAAAAAAACATTTATGAGATATTGTTATTATTATTTTTTTCTCAAAGATCCATAAAATATTTAAAGAAAATGTACTGACAATTTCTATCACAATTCCCAAGATTCAATCTACTCTTTTTCTTTTTCAAGTCTATACACTTCTATAACAACTTTATTTTTTAACTTGTAGATAGCTACAAAAAGCTACATAATATATAACATGGATTAAGGTTCAGATATATATGATATCTTTCCAAATATTTTGAAGGATATATAATATAATCAAGTTTTGTTTTATAGTCAATATACTGGAACTGGTTTGGAATGTTTATTTTCCAACTAAATATAGCTAGATACCTACTTAAGGACTATTACTGATAACACAAATGGTTGGAAAACATTATGATACAAAGAAAATATATTTTGAGTGATTGGAAAATTATAAGATATTTCTAAAAAATGGCAATTTGTAATTGGAGTTGAATCAAAATCAGAAATATAACATTATCTAAAAAAATAAAAATATATCATTAAATAACTCACTGCAAACATAGACCTCTTAACAAGGTAAAATAATATGTCAATAATAGGTTAATGAAGTAATAGATAGTAAGAGTTTAAATATTTATTTTCTAGTTTATATGCACTATATCTAAGATCAAATATATATGACCAAGAATCAATGGTTGACATGCAAAGACATATGGAAGTAAGCAAGATTTTTTTTAAACCAAATCTAATTTTTTTTAAAATTTTTTGTATTTGTTTTTTCGTATTTTCTCCATAAATTTCAAAGTTGTATTGCAATCTGTTCTTAGTATTTTATTTATTTATTTGTCAATTTTTGCATGGACTCCTAATAATGCTTAATAGGATATGTATTGTTATATCAATAGATCCATTACAATTGGCAAAAGTCATATAGTTACTGTTGTTAATAATGTTAAATTAGCATTGGATTTATAAGATATTATAATAATAAAAATTACATCTAATATGATTTTTATTTTATCAATATTTAAAACAGAAACAGAGATCTAACATATTTTAAACTCTGTGGGAAAAATGTAAGGATAGAGTTAGAAAAATATTCGATAATGTTACATGAAGTTTATGCATAAAAAGTGCAACAAGCCAAACATCAGTAACAAGATGATACCATGCATTTACATTCAACATGAAAATTCCAATAGAAAAAAGATCAAAATGTATAAAATAAAAGTAAACTTTAAAAAATATTTATGAATCAGAAACAGTGATGTGAAATTTTATATTGCCAAATATGCATAATCATTAGTAAACAGAAATCTTTGAGCAAATATAATATTTATTGTTTCGGGAAAATATTTTAAAAATTAAAAAATAAATGCAATCATGACATTCAATAATTTGTTTAATTTTCTTTCTTCATTAAAATATATAGGGTATATGAGCACAGGCTTTCACATGACCCACCACTCACCACTCTATATCACATCACTGATACACTTGAACACATATATGTTGAAAAGATAAATAATCACCAATATTAATATTTTATGCTAAACCAGCAATCATCAGTTGATCCAGATTATCATCTTCATTAAAATATGTAAAATTCAGTTTATTTTATTTACATAATCAGCTATTTTAGTGGATCAAATAGTATTAAGATGCATAATTAAGGTGATATAATTTGTCCCATTAGATGCCACAACTGTTAATCAAAAATATTATAACTTTTATTAAAACGTGTAGAGAGTGTAATTTGTATAATTTTATTATATAGTTCGTAAAGAGTGTTAATACATAAAGCTTCTATTAAATAATTAACTGAAGTTTTAAATAAAACTATAAATTTAATGAAGCAATTTTAGCTCCATCTCATAGTTAAATCCTTATTAGCTGATCTAAATTCAGTATATAAAAATCTAATGTTAACTCAAAAATTTGATAAGTTTTATAAAAAGAAAAATTTGCATAATAAAATTTAATGTCAATTTATAATTTATATTAAGTAATTAAAATATTTTAAAATTAATTATAAAAAAGTGCTACATTTTTATAATCATGTTTGTTAATAAAACTTGAATTTTATTAATAAATGCTATAAATTATTTCAATAATTTGAATGTTTATTTGCAGGATAAAAACCTTACATGCTTTTCAAAAATTAAAAAAAACTGTTAATATATTTATTTATTCAGTAAAGACATTCTGATTTCTCACAATAAAAAAAATGAATGGATAGAATTCAAAACTAAATAAAAATTTAATTTATTTAATTCATCAATAATTATGCTAAAAAGATAAAAGTGAAATTTGAAAAGTAATTTCAAAATTTAACATTGCATGGTACTATATTTAGTTTCATAATTTATCCATCAGATTTTGAAAAACAAATATGGCCATAGATTATATTGAATTTTAAAAAAAATGATATTTGAGAAATAGAATGAATAATAAATTTAAAGTAATAATGAAAAACATCAAAAATCAAATCAAATTCTAAGAAAATGTTGGATATCATTTCTTTCATTAATTACAACAATAAAAAAAGTTATGGAACACTATCTTCTTTGCTTTGCTCTATACATTAAATCAAATATTTGTCAAATAAATTGTATTTTAAATTCACAAACAAGCATAATTACACATGCGAAAATAAAACAACGAATCTGAAAAATCATTGAAATTCTGCTTAAAACAATATACTTCTATCGTTTGAATTAGTTGATATTTAAAATAAAAATATATATATTATTTTTTTATTTAAATTTACTTTCTTTGTCTTTTTGGAAATGTTATATATATATATATATATATATATATATATATATATATATATATATATATATATATATATATATATATATATATATATATATATATACCCTTAAAAAAAAATTATAAAATAAATTTATATATATATATATATATATATATATATATATATAGTGTTTATAGTACTGAAGTAGTATTAACCAATTTGACTCTAATCTTTTTATGTTCATTTGCAAGAAAAGTAAGATCTTTATTTTTTTTTGTACTGCTCATTGCATTTTTTGTAAATGTTATTTTACTGACATTTTCCAATTCTTGTGTGTCAGTAAATTAAGTGGAAAAGATACATATTTGAAAAACTTATCATGATGAAAAAGCATATCTAACACCAATATGAAAACAATAATTTTCATAAATCTCATCATTTTATACTATCAGGATGGTCTTTGAATTTGAAGAAAAACTCATAATACTGAGAAAATTATTACTTTGCCTTTATTCATTGAAAATAATGGAAAAGTTGGTTAGGTGATGCAAGAAACAAAAAGCAGACTGTTAAATATATCTGAAAACTTGAATACACTCTTAGGTTGAATGCTATTGGCCAACACATAAATCTGAATTTTACCATGGATAAAATATATACTAGACTGCACATGATCCATTATTTTAAAACATATCTGTTTGTTTATTAATTAAATTGATAAAAAGAGGTTAATACTTTGCACAATATTTCTAAATGATAATTTTTAAATAAGCATTAAAGTCTTTACAACATGTTCCAAAGTGACATCGTATGGGTTGACACATATCATTACAAAATTGATGCCATGAGGTTTATAATAATCATATTAGTTAAAATTATTTAATGTATTAATGTAGAATTAAATTAGACTCTATCACAGAAACTGATTTAAAATGCAATAAAAAGAGCTATTACAAAAGACATCAGTCCATCATATCTAAAAATCCCTAGTCAAGATATGTGCAATTATATCATGATATATTTTGACAATTTTTTTATTTTACTTAAACTTCATTTAGAGAAAAATGTTGCAGTAGAGTTCTGAAGAGGATAATTATTGAGTTGAATTAAAGCTAGCATTATCAAACATTTTCTCAATTGAAATTATCACAAACTCTCATATTTTCAATAAATCATTGTTAAATATATTTGTATTGTAGTTTGTACTTCTCAAATTTAATTAACATAGACTTAGAATAATTATTCTTTACATGAATCATTATTCCCAAACACACAATCACAACATGACATTCAAGATAATTGTGATTTAGTTATACAATAGCAATCAAAACCTGTAAACTAATAACATCCTAGTACCAAATATGGCTGATAGAATTATTAGCATTAATTTACTTTTTGGTAAACTAGATATAAATAAATAACAATTAATTTACTACAAAATGTCAATAACCTGAATACATGGTCACACTCTGGTAAATAAAAATCACAGTTAAACTATAATTAATTAGTACTTTATTAATTTTCATTTTCTTCTTAATGTTATTCATTTCAAATTTATACTGTTATTTTATATTTATTTGTAATAAAGATTTATACCTTTAAATTTATTGTCTCATATTTTTCTCAAACTCAAAAAGATGATCACAAAAAGAAAAATATTAAGATGGTCAGATTATAAAATGTTTTCAAAATTAATATTTTAACAGATTTAGTACTACATTAAATTTCTTTAAGACAAATATAGTAAATATTACCAAAATCACACTTTTCTTTATTTTTACTGTAATATCCTATAACTACAATTTATCCAAATTGCTTGCTCTGAAGAAGAATGTAGTTGGAATGTAGGTGTATGTATATGTACAAATAAAGAGTTTTGCTAAAAAGTGTTTGAAGCGGTTTGGGTAAATTGTATTTATAGGACAAATAGAGTAGTAAAAAATATTGATTTTATATAAGAACTTATGAAGTATTTACTACAAAAAATATTTATGAATAAATATTTAAAATATTATTATTAATGAAACAATTTGCTTTATAATGTTTAATATAGTGGTGAAGTGAGAATCATAATGTCTGATGATTCGTCGAACAATTTGCAACTTAATAAAGTAAAAAAAAAAACATTTAATTTTGAACTAATTAAATAAATTGCCTTTATACATTGATCAAATATCACATAATTCCTGACCAAATAAATTATGATTAAAATTGTGATTGTTATTATAAAATAATATAATAGAGTGTAAACTTTAATATTTATTTAAATAACTTGGTATACTTTTAATATGTTAATGCCATGTTTTTTTTATTAAAAAAAATTTATTAATAATAAGCTATATACAAATATTAAAATGTTTATAGCAGAATAAATTTATATTACATAGGCAATATTTTGATGAAAATATAACTGTAATGGTACAATAAGTTGTTTAATTTCAATAAAATGTAATCCACATTTGAACAGTGTCATATCCTAATATAGTCATAATGACTATTTTTAGGTGTGATATCTGATGGTTGATATTAATGGGAATACTTATGGCTATAATCATTATAACAATTTATCATTAAATAATATTTTTAAAATCTATACCTATATATTTGAATGTTATTTATTTTCTAATTCATCTCATATTCTTTTCTGCAATGAACAACACAATTGATTTTTATCATTTTCTTCTTTACAATTCACTTCAGCAATATTTAGATTAAGCTAATATCCATGTTTATTTTCATAATTATAAATTACTGATGAAATTTTAAAATTAGATTTTTTTTGTACATAAATGAATGCTCTGACATTTTTATCTTTAAGTTCTTCTTAGTTACTTTTTACTATATATATATATATATATATATATATATATATATATATATATATATATATATATATATATATATATATATATATATATATATATATATATATATATATATATATATATATATATATATATATACTGAACAGAAAGTAACTGAAGCTTCCAGTGAGTTATATGCATAAATAAAACCTCCAAAAGACAGATGATCCAGTCTGTCCCTCCCAACATTTGTTACCACATATGCTCAATTTACTTACATAATTTTAAATGTATGAATGAACCTGCTCCATTGACAATATACATCTCTAGAATAATTGATAAGAATCACTCTTTTTAGCATTCAGAGGATGAAAGCAGAGTATGCTAAGGGGCAGGTGGTGTCGACTATCTTTTGGAAGATTTATTTGTATATATAACTCACTAAAAGCTCCAGTTACTTCATGTTCAGTTTCTTATAATTTATTATATATATATATATATATATATATATATATATAAATATATCTACTCAAACTTACCATATATATATATCATATATACCATATATATATATATATATATATATGGTAAGTTTGAGTAGATATGTTTCACAAAACATAAAAAAAATATGTGCTTGAGTTCAATCTACATATTATTGAAGTCATTTAGAAAATATCGAAATAGAAAAGTCAAAAAAGTATGATTTATTGCACAAAAATGAGTCTGATCTAATGAATTGAAAGTTTCATAGATTATTACTTTACATATTAAAGTATACAACCTGTTATAGAGTTTATAATTCATATAATAATGGCGGATATTCATACATATATATACACACACATTGCCACTATTTGGTTATTTAGTCAAGACCAAAAATTATGAATAATATTGAGGAAATGCTGTACTTACTTATATTTTAAATACTTAATTATTTTTACTTGCATAGCATAAAAAGGAGTAAGAAATGAATTCTCCCATGAATGTTAAAACTAAGCCACATAAAAATGAAGTTATGTTTATACAGTGCTGAAGAATTTATTATTGTATTAGTGGTTATCCATTTTTTATTTTATCATCATTTTATCTGCATTACTCAATTTTTAAATAAATTGGCCAAGTGAATGATATGATTTAAATAAATAATGTCGATCTTGTAAATTGTACATCAAGTAAAACTTGTCAAAACATAATCAAGCATCTATTTATTCAGTTTCTAAGCTGTTCCAGATGTTCTGAAAATATTCCCTTGCATCACAGTTTAAAAAACTTAATAGTTTCCAATACTTATTGTATCCAACTTGTTGTTAATTTTGAAATATATATCATTTATAAAAATAATTTAAATATGCTATTACTTTTAACGAAATTTTTTAAAAAATCTGTTTGGTTTTGCTTTAGAAATATTTTGTTCTTATTTGTTAAAGCAGAAAATGTTTTTTTTAAAAATGCAATCACTTTACAGGTCACTCTTATGTGAATAATTCGATATAAAATTCCACTCTAAATTTTTTATTTGCATGGTCTCCCATAAAGACAAAGAAAAATTTCTTCAGAACTATGTGATATTATATCTATTAACATTTATAGTCATGTAAAATAAATATTTATTATATTTTATAGGTTTAATGTTAACTATTTTTTATATTCAAAAAGTAATTCCTTCTTTTTTAACCGCTAATTATAGTATTGGTTGTATGAGGTAAAAATCAAATCTTTTAATTGGCCAACTCACAAACTGAAGACAAAGCCTATTGTTAAAACATATTCGCCTATAATATTAAATTCAACTCAGATACGTTTATAAAAAGTATATTATTAATTTTTCAGGTTATGAAGAGAACGAAAGTTCTTTCAAAAATAAATTGCTATTTATTTATTCTAAAATATTCAATTTCGGCAACATTAAAGCTATAATATAAACAAAAAGATCGACTTTTACGTTATAGAAAAGTAAATATTTCTTTTTACTACATCTTCAATATTTTTACTAAAATCTTCAATATTTTTCGAAAATAATTTTGTTTTTTTATTATTTTCTCTGAAAATAATTTTTAATTTCCATAAATATAATTTTATAATACTTAAAATTGGATTCGAAATGAAAATCTCAGCGTTTTTCTTTATTTTCTTTGATCAGGCGGTTTCTTTGTTCTTTCCATCCAATCAGAATGTCTTTTTCAGCTGAGAGCTTGCAAAGAACCAATCACAAATAATGTTCTTTCTTTGTTTAGGTTTAAATGCATTTTTTTTATTTTTTACTTGTAAAATAAGTCGGAAGAGGTCACCATCTTACAGAACTTTTAAAAACCTCTTCAAAACGTATCGAACGAATTTTTTAGCATAAGAATCGGCTGAGTTAGAGTGACGTCAGATGTCTACGAGGAGCCTCGTAAAAAACAGTCTTTTGGTTAAAAGAAAAATAACTTAAAATTGATACAAGATACTTTTTAAGTCTTAGTATTTTATAATTTTTTGACAACCCCAGTAGCAAGCTGGTAGGTACATTTTTTTTATTTTATCAAATTTACTTTTATTCCTTAATATATTTTTATCCATTTCAAATTATATAAAGTATACAAATAAAAATTATTTATAAAAAAAATATTTTGTTCTTGCAAATATAGATGTTTTCTTATAAAATAGTTACCACATCATTATTCCTGCATAAATACTATATCTTGGATTGAAGAGAAAAGTATTCATTTATTTAACACTCTCAAAAGGTGCGTGCTCAATTAGCTTGAAAGGCTGATATTGGAATGAAACACATCATTGATAATAATATTAAATTATAAACTCACTTTTTAAATCCTGAACAATTCATTCTTCATATTACACAAAGCTAATAAAATTGTATATAAAATTTAAAATTCTAATAATGACAAAAACAAACATAAATTTGTTTTTTTTTTACTCAATTACAAGTTGTGACCATGGGTTATTGAAGTCTCTTGACTTGTTTTCTCCTACAAATAAATATTTTAAATTAAAAACTGAGTTTAATAACATTTTTCTTCTAAAAATAATAATACACAAAATATTATAATAAAATTAGAAGTGTATGAGGTGCTGGAAAGAGAAGCTATAATAATTATTCTTGTAAGTCTATACAAAAGTTAACAGCTAAGCACTCGAGAGATGTATTGTCTCATATTTATAGCCATAATTATTTTGAGAGAAGTTAAAAAACTTAATGTTTTACAAAAATGTTATAAAAATATTTACAAATATGTAAACAAACTCTTGAGAATATATATTTTTATTTTTGAAATCTAACAAAAATATGAATACATGCAAAAGCTTTCACCAGAAGTTGTATGTTATTGATTTCTTCTAATAAAAAAAAAATGAATAAAACCTGAATTAATCACATTATTCTTCTAAAGCATAAATACTACACAGACATTTTATAAAAGTAATAATAAATATATAAGCACACTAAAGAAAATATACATTTTTGTTTTTAAAATGTAATAGGCTTGAAAGTTTTTGCACACACTTTTTTGGGAGAAAGAGCATAAACTACCAATAAGTGATGTTATGGATGAGGCATGAGTTCATTTTTAATAGATTTATCTGTTTAATTTTGACATTTTGAGTTATTTTTGTTTACTATAAATCAATAGTCTTTTAGTTCCAGTTTGTTCCTTCAGATGAATGGAAAACTGATAAACATGCATAAAGATTGCAGCAGAAGAAAAAAATAAAGACAAAGAAACAATAGTGTCATTAATGTTCAGAATTAATGTTTATTTAAATGTATTTATATTAATTTTTAAATATTATTTTCAAAACTATTAAATAAAATAAAGGCTGCTTATATAGCAATAGGCTCTAAGCACAAGTCGTCCACTTATGCTTTTTAAACTAATTCTCATTTATGAGTGCACATAAATTCATAAAAGTTCATGACCAGAGATATGTTACCTTCTTTATATTTCATATATAATCAGTGCCATAGAAATAGGCTATTTATGGCAATAAAATTCAAAATTCACAATATATTTCTAATCACAGGTGGTTAAAAATAAAATTCGATATCTCCTGCTACAGAATGAATAATTTAATTTATTTATTGAATTATAATTCAGGCACAGAATAGATTAAAGCCCTGATCTTATCATCATGAGTAAAGATTGGCTTAAATAATGATAGGTTCTAAGCATAATTGGTCCACTTATACATTTTAAACTAATGCTCACAGGTGAGTACATATAAATTCATAAAAGTGTGTGACCGGAGGTTCATCACCTTTTTTATATTACATGTGTAGTCAGCACTATATAAATATATAGTATTTATTATTAATATATTATATAAAGCAAATAAAATATCCATGTCTTATTGTACTCACTTTTTAAATGAATTTAAATTTAAGGGAATATTTTTCTCATTCTACTAAGATCATCATTTTTGTAAACAAAAAAAAAAAGGTAATTGCAAATAAATCTATATATGGTTGAAAATAATCTGTTATTCATCATCAAGACATGAAGATTGATATTGAGATTTTGAAGAAACTATTTAAATATAATTCGATAACACATTTACCTCAATAAAATTAATTTATAATTTTGTAAATGTTAATCTCAGTATTTCCAAATCTACTAAACTTCTATCCACATCATTTCACATAAGATCAAATTAAAATTTACCCCAAAACATAATGACGAATTGTTATAATTGAGTGATCTATTTTAAAAAATGTCAGTAAAGTATTTTAATAAATGATGACCAGTAAAGTTTTTTTGATATATAATATAATTTATATGATGAAAGATAAGTACAAAAATGTTTTGGCATACTATACAAATAGACGAAACCACTAAGAAACAAAAATTATTCTATGAGATCAAAGTTTGTGGCTATGAAATTTCTTTTATTAGTGGCTAAAAATACATGATAATTAATTAGTCATTCCATATTATTTTCAAATGTTGCCTCTCAATTAAGAAAAAAATATTCACATGATGACCATTCACTAATGTCTCACTTTGGATTTGTTAACCTACCTAAAAAAATATTATATCTAGTTTGGATTTGAGACCTAATCAAGATAATGGCAGATTATTTTAATAAACGCTATGCCATAAAATTTACATCTACCGTCAGTTGTTTGAAATAATAATTTAAACTATGCAAATACATATATATGCACACACTCTTTATATAATTTGTTATTACTTTGTAGCGTCAAGTACTTTAATTTTTAAAAAGGTCAATTCACTTTTAATGTTTCCAAATAGATGCGCTACTTCATTAATTAATTTTATCAGCAACTTTCCAATATTAACACAAGTAAATTAAAATGATATCAAATGATGTGTATATTGACAGTATGATAGTCAGCTTTTTATCAAATTACAATATTACAACAATGATTGTTCCACTCATTTGTGTTCATGAAAATGACACTTTCAAACTCTTAATGTTAATAGTTTCTCTTTATAGTTAATTAAATTATTTTGAAATTATAATTAAAATTCCATTTTACGAGCTGGTTATACAAATTTTATTATTTCCTTCCAGAATATCACAATAAATGTGTAGTATCGTGCTAACAAACTAAAAAAAAAAAACCAAAAACAATGGTAATAAGGTAATCTCTTTCTTTTATGTTATGTTTTTTTTTTTTAAAAAGTAATTTTGCAATTGAAATTGTCAAACCTTCAAATTATTAATTTTAAAATGAAGTGGATCAACAGAGAATAAGATATAGTATTATTATACAAGTTCATAAAAATAATTGTTTTTTAATGATGAAATACACATCGGTTTCAAAATTTATAAAGATAATTAAAGTGACAATCATAGATGTAATATTAAAGAAATTTTGTGATTTTTAATAATAATAATGTTCTGAGCGCTTTGGCTGAGATATAATAACAGCCTGCTGTGATTTAAAAAGTTTATTGTAGATCAACTTCTGGCTGAATAGAAATACCCTAGAGAAAAAAAATCTTAGTCTGAACTATTGAAAAAAACCCACATTGATACACAAATATATATTTAAAAACTGTCAATCCAATGAATAAACAGGTGTTGGAAATTATAAAGTTATCTTAAACTATTAGTAAATGGTACAAAACAGTAGGTTTTGATCTCTTCCCATTTCACCTAAACCTTTGGTTACAAGCCCCATCTGTGCTGTTTTAAACCCACTCAAAATAAATACATGTGCACTTTCATGGCTATATACATCACAATATATATATATATATATATATATTGTGATATATATATTCCCATCATATCCATATATATTACAATATATATATATATATATATATATATATTGTAATGGGATGGAGTGATGGGAAAGGAATGAATCTGGGGTGATGGAAGGGCATCACCAAACCCAGTAAATTTATAATCAAAAATCAATACTTTGATAAATTATCTATAAGTGAATATATTTAAAAAAGGACATGAGATCAAAAAATCTCTGTGAGCATTGAGAGATCAGCAGAGCAACTATAAATCCACCAGTACTATCATTTAAAAAAATAAGTACAAGTAAATACTTGAGAGAAATAACCATCCATCATCATCATTGATGGTAATAAACAAATCAGTACAATATATCAACAGTCAATATTGTGACTGGATTGAACAATAAAAAATATAAATCTACAAATCATCTTGTGGCTGGATTGAAAATGGGTCTTCTTTAGACCAGGCTAACTATTGAGCCTTTGCCACCTTGGGCAATTATTTAACCATTAATTTGGAGGCACAAACTAAGTGCTCATCCATCAGAATACATAAGAATCAGAAATCAAATCAATAATGCTGGGATATTTAAAACATGCTGATCATCATCAATGCTCAGGCCTCTTGTATTGGCCAACTACAAACTTAAATTTTTAATAAGACAAGTGCATGGGCTTTAAAGAGTATCCTCTTTTGCGCCAACCAGGACGATGATTGATCATCTCTGGATGCCCCAAAGCACTAAGTACGCATCCCCATTTATATATTCATCCCGTGCTCGAATCTAGCTCAGAGAATATAAAGCTCTATTACTGTATGTGAACAAGAGATGATGAAAACAATTTTTGACAATTAAATACAAGTTTATTAATAACAAAAAAATAAATGATTAAGGTCTTATAAGGGTTCTGATTTTGAAAGATACACAATAACAAAGTCATCCCTCTGTAATTTACAAGATTACTACAAAATTCAAGTTATTACATCAATTGCATTATTTCTTAATTAGTTTCTATAAATGCATATATATATATATACGTACACAGACATGCGTTTTATAATATGCAAGTAATACATTTCAATTTACATGAAATGATTATATAAAAAAAAAGATTAAACTTTACATGTATATGCGCACAGATGCGCAATTTAGTTATATACAATTAATATTCAATAACAAAAGGCTTAAATTTGCATATATGTCCTATTTGACAAGCATTGAGATATATGTGCTCACAGATGATTTATAAATTTAATTTTGTCAAATAATAAATAACAATAATTTCTACAATTACAAATTGCGTTTGAATATACATTAAATTCACATTTTTAATCAATATTAAAAAAAAACTCAGTTTATCAAATTTTATTACAGCTTTTTTAATTCTTTTTTTTTAAAGTATAGTCAATTTTTGAGAGATTAGAAAGCTTTTTATCAGTTTATCTCTTAACTAATTATAAACATCTTTAATTTTAAAGTATAGATTTAAAATGTCTTCCCAAATGAATTATTTTAAAACAACTCACTTTTGTATACACATTTATCTGTGCTTCTCTTCATATATGTAGACATATCAGCATATATATAACTACTTCAGCTGGTGTTTTCTCTTGGGCAAGTTGTGTGTTTTTTGGTCATTCCAGGTAATTGTCATCATCAGGTAAAAGTACATAATTCAGATATTGTTGGCTTTTTTTTCCCCTTCTGTAGTCAGTTTCACTTATACTTGGATTTTGTAAGCTTCAGGTCAGCAAGCTGTTTTCCAGAACACTTTTAAGGCTATGAATTACAAAGAATCTTGATCCATTTTTTCCATATAAATTCAAACTCCAGCTAAGAAAAACAGTCTAGTATCTTGCCTTCTTACATCCTCATGGCAGTTCTCTTGATAATTATTTTAGCCATCTTTGCAGCTAACTTTATTATGGCCATTTTCTGCTATAGTTATCCACTCTTCACCAAATATTTTAGACAACTTTACAGATAGCTCTTCTGCTAATTCTTACAAAACTGCAAGCCAAACTGTTCTTTTCAAAATCACTATCCAGACTGGAGCTAATTTGTTATCAGCCCTTTTATAGACTCATCTAAGGTGATAACAGCAGCTTGATTAAAAACAGAGTTTTTTTATCTCACTAATCCCCTTGAAAACATATACATGTTTTTACTTAGGGGATTTCTAATAGATAAAAATTTTGTTTAATTAATTAAAATTTCAAAAATACAGTAGGGTGTTTTTAAATTTCAAAATCAGAGTAATAATTAATAATAAAACAATATTTATATTTATTCAGACCTTTTAAATGTTTAATTTATAAAACAATTTTTATTTTAAATCAGAGTTACAATTTAACCCTTTACTTATTATTATTTTATTTTAGGAAATATAAAAAAAAATCTACAAAAATTTATACTGTGTTTATTTCTACTTTTCCTTTATTTTAAGTATATATTTAGGCACACACACTATATTAGCATATGCTATGTAAGCCAACTGGTTACAATATATACATATCAACAGATGCTGTTAATATCAATTATATTATAATATTACAGCAGAACATTTGAATTTGCAATTAAAAATATTTATATTATATATTTAATTTTATAACGGTCAATTTATTAATTTGCTTCACTACAAAATTGTATGTATGTTTATAATTCATCCTATTTAGTCATACATTTATAAAATGGCATGATTTAGTTTTGTTAAAAGTTTTAGCTTTTGTAAATTAAAATTAAAATAGTTGTAAACAAATTAACATTAAGACATGGCACCTGTGGGGAAATTAGTTTAAATTTAGTACATTTTGTAAATTAATTTTTTTATAACAAACTGTTTTATAAGTAAAGTCACTGGACTAACACTATTCAAATCCCTGGTGGAATTTTGGATACTTTGCAGAAAATTAAACAAAAGTTTAAAATCAATTTTAAAATGTAAAATATTAATGGGTTCTCAGGTGAAATTGCCAACAACCAGGTGGCTGAGATAAATATTATATAAATAGGCCACATTTTGACATAGACACACATTTTCTAGAGAGATTGTCACCAGAATCCATGCTGCTTGAAATTTTGATATGTCTGGCTTAGGAGGGTGATGTTTTGCTGCTTCTCCATGGGAGAATGATAAGTTACTGCCATACTATATGTCTAACAATTTGTCCATTACAATGATAAAATTCTCCAGCTGCAGCCTGACACCAGAAGAAGAAGACATACTGAACCTGTCCAGAAAACAATACTACCATGCCTGAAGTCCAAGTGCTATATAACCAGATACAAAAAAGAATCAGTAATATCATTCCAGAAGTGCTGAGCTCTGAATCAATAAATATTCAATATTCAAACTCTTAACACTTAAAAACTAGCTAAATGTAAAATAAGAAATAATTGAACATTCAAATTACAGTTAACTTTAAGTTGTGTTTAAATAAATTAACCTTTTAAATTATGAAACTTGCCTACCTACATTTTTAATTTCTACTTTATTTAAATCAAATCATTATCTTATTTAACTATTACTCTATCACTTTGGTTGTGTCTATACCTTTTTTACATTTACTTTTAAAATGTATTTTATATATTATCTATATGCCAATGATTCAAAATAGTGAGCTTTTATATTCAATAAAATTTAGAGAAAGTATAGTTTAAATTATGTTTATTTAATTATCGTTATCAATGTCACCAATTACACACGCTATTTCAAAATCCTATATGGTAATAATAATGAACTGGTGTGCACTCATTGGTATTGATTATTTATTCATAATATATATGCATAATATGTTTTGCTTCTAAACTGGATTTATGGTTTTAATTATTTTTATAAGTAATAGACAAGTCTGTATTTATAGTACATTTGTTAATCTATTATTAAATCCTTTCAAATATACTTTTCCCTCTATAATTAATAAATAAGATGTAGATTAAAGCGTATTAACAAGATTGACAAAATAATTTATCCTTTAATTCATCTAAATGTAACACTATTTAAAAATTGGCTTCTATTAGCTAAACCAACAAAAGCTATCATTAGAGCACAGTTAAATTTATATATATATATATATATATATATATATATATATATATATATATATATATATATATATATATATATCATTTATTGCATTGCAGATGTATTTTATTCATGTACTCTATATGTTGCTGCATCTTCTAAAATAAAACCTCAGTTAGGCCATCCCATTCTACTGCTTCAGGTTTGTGTACCAAGATTATCCCTAAAGTTTACTGACAGGTCACTTGAGTAAGCCAATCTTCTTCTCAACTTCAATGTTCCAATCATTATCAACAAGATGCCTGGTCCCAAGCTACCATGCATTGGTTGCAAAAACCCTTGAAGATTTATCCATCCACAGGGCAGCATTATTGGTAATATTTTGCCAGTGTTACAGAACATAATAGCAACCTAAAGAGCCAGTTCTTTTTCCTATCACTTAAAAGTTTAGCATTGATCTGAAACTGCATCTTGGCAACTAGTTTAAACCCACATCAGTGTGAGCTTATTTGTGATCATACCTTAGATAGAAATGTATATGTTTGTGTGATACTATGATGAATGGTCTATCTAGGGCTAGTAAAATTATTTATCAAATAACAGCCCACAATGTTAAAATAGGGTTTGGCATTTTCACTATAGGTATAATATCAGTGGCTGCACATACCCACACATATGCTCATTTAATATGTAAAGATGAGATCAACATGATACTGTCTCACCCAATGTTGGTTTCATATGTATTTCTCATAGTCTAATTTCAATTCAATTCCATTTTAGTTATTATATTATATATGTGGCATGCAATAATGTTATTTTATGGATATTATCTCCATCATCATACTGTCAGTCTATTTAAATTCTTTTAGACAATTTTATGTTGTCAACCCCTGAGTCTTATGTTTCTCCCTGTGTTATGCCAGCTGTGAAGAAATAGAGACTGAGTGTAAACTCAGATATGTCATTTGTAGGGTGTTGAATCATAAAGTATTTGTAAATAAGTTGGAGTTTTGTCAGATTTGGGACTTCACCATCCAACTCCAGTCAGCTTTGGTCTATTTTTCTGGATTCTGTTGTGTGAATGTACAAATATAACCATTATATAGGATTTTTACCACATTTGGATGCCCAACCATATGATTACTTTTTACAGCCCTGAACTATCTGCATGTTGGCATGCAATAAATATATATTAATCAATAAAGCAAGTCATATATAGTGTGACATTGCTTTATAAAAAGTTTGGTAAGAGAAAATATTTAAAATATCTATCTGGAACAAATATTTATGTATTTTCTTTCTTTCTTCCACATTGGCCACTCCAACATGAGAAAATATCATTTAAAATACTCACATCCCCTAGAATTTAGGCATGAGTCATCTCATTTGTTAAAAAGGAATTTTGCTTGTTCTTAATAATTATATATGTATTTTTTACTTCACATTTGGAGTCTCAAGATGAGGTTACATTAATGGTACATTACATGGATTAGGTATATATGGATATGAATATTTTGGTTGAGACAATAGATTATTATATATGTAGGAAATTTTTTTTACATTAGATTATAAAATTGTTGCAACTTAGCATGAAATATAAAGATATAAATATACAATGATTGTAACAAAATGGTACACCATTTTTATACATTCATTAATGCATATTGAAATTTAAAGGGAATATTAAGTCTTTCACAGCAAAAAAAAAAATTAACTGACAGTTTTTTTTATTGGCCAAGTGAATTAAAGTTTTACAACTTTTGATTGGTCAATTAGAATATCAGCAGTAAAAATATATTCATCTTTTAATATTATATTCATTGTAGTTTTGTTTGTGTAAAGTATATTAATAATTTGTAACATTATGAAAGTGAATGAAAGTTTTTCAAAAATAAATTTCTGTTCATAATTATAAAAATATTCGATAGCAGAAGACCTAAAAAAAGTTTGTAACAAATTAGCAAGTGCTGTGGATGTCATTGATTTCTTTCTCAATTTTGGTTAGTATAAAAGTAAATAATTTTTTACTAAAATCTTACTATTTTTTAAAATAATTACATTTTAAGCATATTTTATCAAAATACATTATGAAAAAAAATACTCTAAAATAATCATTTTTGCTTGAAAATCAAATAAAGAGCTTGGGATGATGAAAATTGTTGACAGGTGTCAAAATTGTTGTTAACGCCAGGTTCTTTTTCATTTTACGTTTGTGTAAAAGTAAAGAATTTTTTATTAAAATCTTACTATTTTTATAAACTAATTATATTTTCAGCATATTGTATTAAAATAATTTATAATTATATACAAAAAACAATAAAAAATGCTCTAAAACTTTCATTTTTATTTTGAAAATCAAAGCAATGAAGTTGGAATGGTAAAAATTATTGACAGCCATCTTCTTTTAGTCAAAATGAGAACCAAACAATCAGCATCTAGGGAAGTCTGCCCTCTCCTATTGTTGTAGCTTTTTATGTCAATATTATTGATTTTTTACTTGTAAAATAATTTATAGACAGGGCAGCATTTTACAGTACTTTTTAAGCTTTAAAATAAGCATAAATACACCACAGTAAAGTCAAAACTGACAGTTTTCAAGTGTCTTGAAGCTGTGACTAATCAGCAGTTGTTTCTTGGAAAAAGTTAATTTCGTAAAGTATTTGTGTAAATCTTCCTGTTCACTGGTGACTGGTGCCCAAGGTGTCTTGAACTGGTGACTGACTATGAGTCATTCTCACATAAATTTGTCAGAGGTGTAGATTTAGAAAACTTTAAACTAAAAAGAAAGGAAGGACCTATTGTTTTTAAAATTTATTTTCTGATGAATTAGATTGGAAGTGAGAAATAAAACCAGCAAGGCAAGGTTAATTGTAAAGTTATTCTAATATATCTAAAACCAGCACAAATTTTAAAAAAAATAATAATGGTACAACCATGAACTCTTAAGTTTTCTTTTAGAGAAAAAAGCAGCTGGATGAAAAAAATATGGGTGCAGTGGGTAATGTTAGTTTTACTACTATATTTTATTATAAATTTATTAAAATAATGGGCAGGTGTCTGGGTATAAAATTGGCTAATGTAATGGTGCAGAACTTTATATATATATAAAACAAAAAACAAGTTAAAAACTTGCTAACGCTTGTATTTATGTCAACAGACGGCGTTCTACCAAAAACACCGTCAAGCGTATGTTTACATAAATGTCAGAACACGCATTCACTATCTCAAACTTTAATTACACTTTCAGATCATGATTTCAAGCTATTTGCTATCATGAGTGAAAGACAGGAATAAGAAACTAGATATAAACACAAACTCTGAGCATTTATGAAACAGTTTCTATTCAGCTTGCAAGCGTGAATCTTTTAGACACGTAATATATATATATATATTATACCTAACCTCTTTTGCGTCGTCTTGTAATTTTTTATAAACATCATTTATATAAAATCAATAAAATATTTAATGTTTATAATAACGACTCGATCAGAACTTTGTACCTCCCTCTTACACAAAATCCTATCACGGGGCTGTCGGTACCTCGGGTAGAGTGGTCAATATCATTTGCAAACATTTGCCAATAACATTAATACTCGTTTACTAGATTACACATTAGCCAATCAAACTTTTTATTTATTTAAAGGAAAAAATCCAATGGGCGCCAGCCGACCTTTGTCGACAAGTCTGCTTGACCAATACGATCTAGTACCCGCTCCCACTAGCTCAGCTACAACAATCAATAAAATATATACTCCGCCTACCTAAAAATCAATTTACGAATCTTTCTCTGCGCTAATTTTCTCGCTTTCTTTTTTTTTTTTTTTATTTAATCCAAATTTAAGTAATCACTAACCCATTAAGTCTCCATTTACGCTATTTCACTTCGTTTGGTCTTATAATATAATTAATTACACTTTTGTTCAAGTTTAGATAATATTTAATACAACCAAAATATCATATTATACATACATTTAGAAAATAATTATACGCACACAATTATATTTGAAATCACAATAAAATCTCTGGGTAATGGAGCTAAAGACAATTAGTAATTATTGTTCGTAACATAAAGTTCAGAGTTTATTATTCCATATATTATTACAGCTTTTAATTAGTGAATTAAAAATGAAATAAATATTACCTAGCTTTCTCCTTTATGCAAGGTTCCGAGCGTAGCTTCTGATAGTATTTCCTTCGGTCAGTTAGCGCTAACTCTTTGCAATCCTTTTCCCGATGTCATTGGGATCCTGTGGGCTTCACCGTGGACACTCCGTTTCCTTCTTGTTTTACGCGAACATAATCGACATTCGAACTGACTGCTGTTGGTATTGCATGGAAGGATTCGGCCGGTTGTTCACACGATGGGTTTAACAATGCAGCATTATGTTTTATTTAACTTTTTATTTAACTTTAGACGTATATTAATAATATGACTATGAAATTAAGAATAAATCAGAATCAAATTTTAATCACAATATCAAATTCAATCTAATAATTCAATACTCTAATAATACAATAGAAAATTCGCCCCTTTTATATTTTACGGTCCTTATCTTGCGGATTCAATCTACATTCTGAATTTCTGCTATTGGACAATTATTTCTTTTCTTTCGACTCTCTACACAGTTTCATTGGTCATTCTTTAGATGATTGCAAATTTCAATTTCTTTGTTAGAGTTATTTCACTAACTAGCCATTTAGTGGAAATTTCTCATGTTTGTCATTAGCTCCCATTGTTCACTACATTCCTTTGGTTATATATATATATATATATATTTATAAGACAAAACGAACTCCACCTTGCTTTTTTTCTTTTTTTTAAAGCAATCTTAAATCAAATTTCAATTAAATCAAATTTTTAGTTAAATCAAGTTTTAATTCTTTAGGTTTTATTTAAATATGATTCAAAATTATATCTTATAAAACTGTCTAATTTATGCTTTTAACGATAAACCCTTCTATGAGAAAAAAAAAATTCTTTTTATTCTTATTTTACCCTACAAGACCTTTTATTTTTATTAAATATTTAAACAAATTTTTTATCAATTTATATTTCTCCCAAAATTATGTGTAACTCCGAAGAAAGCACACTCCTTCCTGATGTATCTCGGTACAATATATATATTAGGTAGAGAAGTGAATATGAAGCACTAGGTAGAAAGGAGAAATAAATAGAGTACACTGAAATTTAGAAAAGCAGTGGAATAATCTCTTTCCTGGTGGAGAGTGAGTAATAGCCATATTATCGAATTATTGTAAAACAAATATATCAAAGTGAAAGACAACAAAACAGAAGATTTTAACAAAAACTAATAATAATGGATATCAGTATATAGAAAGAAGCAGTAGAGGGAGTAGGTGGAGAAGAGGAAATGGGAAGAAAAATAAGTGAGGAGTGAGAAGAGGGGGAAGAGTTCATGGGAAGCCCAATTGTTGTAATAGAATTATCTAGAATAGTTCCAAGTAAGGAAGTCAGAAAAAAAGTAAAATGTAAAGAGATAATATTGAGATCAGGGAGAAAAATCTTAGAGGACAGGAGCACTGAGGGAGAAATATTGGAGGAAATGAGTATGAGTCAGGGTGCAGATGAAAGGCATGATGAGAGCCCTGTATATTTTAAAGACCTGCCAAGATAAATCCATGAAAAGAAACCAATGCAGAAGGCTGGAGAGTATTATGGATATGGACTTGATGAGGAAGATGGTAGAAGCAAACAAGCAGGCTAAATTAGATGTGAAAATAAGAGATCAAGAAAATAAGAAAAAGATGGAGAAAAGCTTTGGAGCCTTAAATAAAAGAATGGATGAAATAATGGTGCAAAATAAGTGAGAGATGAAGGACAGACAGAGACAAGTGTAGAAGAGATTGCAGAAAGAGCTACAGGAGTTGAATATAGGCTGCAAAAAGAGAAAAAGAAGATCCACATGAAATTTACAGGGCTCTTGAGCAAGAACTGAGAGGAGAGCCATAACATCCATACTAGCAATAAGAGTGTAGAATGAAACCATCAGGGACCAGGTCAATCAGGTAGAAATCTATAAAGAAGGTAGTCTCCAGAATTAAGATGAATGTGGCCAGGAAACTGGAGGACCTTTGAGAAATAACTGGAAAATCAGGTGTGAAGAAAAGAAGTGATGTAACATCACTTCTACAGGAATTCAAGAAAGGAAAATGCAGAAGAAGGATGCAGGAACCCATGGAGAAGATGGGGTACAGCACCAGCAAGGTTATTAATGATATCCCATTGCCCACTGATGGAGACTAGCAACAGAGTGGGAAAAGAGAAGACCACCCAAGGAAAAAGCAAATGGTCTATTGACTTATTAAAATCATGTCTATGGAGGATAGATATGCCAAATCCAATGAACTCTCAAATTATTGCTAAGGATGTAGAAGTAGCAAAAAGTTTTATAAAGGAGCAGGAAAGGAAATCCCAAAGTCAAACTCTGAACCATCGGTCAAATTATCTCAAGTAACCTGTAGCATAGAAACAATGGAGACAGAAAATGAGACTGAGTGGAAATTGGCAGATGAGAAAAGTGAAGAGGGAAAAGTAGTGTTGGATTCAGAAGAAGGAATCAAACAATACAATGTGGCAAATGAGATTTGGTTGTGGATAGTTTAAAAATGCTGTAGTTAGAGAAACAGCATTAGAAAGGAAAGGAATGGACCAATAAATCTAGAAGTAAAGGACAGAGAGTCAAGTACTGTCTGCAATATTATCAAAGTAGAAAAGGGTTCAAAATTGCTGCTGATCATATTAGAAAGTGAGGACAAAGACAAATTGGATAGTTTGGATTTGGAGGAGCAAGTCAAGAAAGAATTAGAGATCCAGAAAGAAGATTCAGGCAGGATAAATTGGCAATGAAAAGTGAATCCAAAAGATTAGGGATAGAGATGAGTTGAAGATCAGGATGACCGAGATTGTAGATAAAAGTGAACCAGGTATTTCAAAAAAAGAATGAAGAAAAACCCAATAGTTTGGGATGAGTGCCAAAACAAGAAGGACTATGAAAAGAAAGGGGAGAGAGGAAGTGTCCATATAGCTGCAAGAGGGAAGATAGGTTGAGGGCAAAAGCTAATCTATATAATTTAGTAGCAAGGAAGAAAAATGTAGAAAGAAATCAACATATGTTCCATGTAGTAAACCAAGTATGGGTTTGAGCCCCACTGGCTAGTAACAAGTGGTTTAAGGAATATAAAAAGTTTTTATTCCTCTACAAGGGACCATACATGATCAAGCAGGATCATGAGTACAATGCCTTTTTGCTAGAAGACCAAGAGAGCATAACTGGCACATATAATGTGCACAGTCTACCTCATAAAATGATGATCTTAGGTCATTAAGGAATCTGCTCCTTCCTAGTGCTTACATATAAATCAAGACTAACAACCTGATGTTACTAATCATGATGAATATCCATATGGACATTAACATTTGTGTAGCATTTTAGACTTATAAATATCATACTAATTTTATATGTTTCTAAATTTATATCACATTAGAGTAGTTGGTGCAAGAGTAAAGTAACAGGCTATTAAAGATAAACACAGTAGAGTACATAAGATCTTTTTTATTTTTTTTATTTTTGTAAGTTTGGGCATATGAAATGATAGGTTTTTATTCCCTACTGCTTCACTTAAACCTTTGGTTACAATACCCATCTGGGCTAAGTTTAAACCTACTGAAAATAAATATATAAGAGCACTATCATGGCTATATGCATCACAGTATATATATATATATATATATGAAAAGACACTTTTAATATCAGTTATATTAAAATATGGCAGATACATTTGAATTTGCAATTAAAAATATTTATATTATAAATTTAATTTTATAAAGGCCAATTTATGAATTTGCTTTGCTACAAAATCATATGTATGTGTATAATCTGACCTATGTAGTAATACATTTATAGAATGGCATGATTTAGTTTTGTTAAAAGTTTTAGCTCTTATAAATTAAAAGTAAAATAGTTGTAAACAAATTAGCATTAACCCTTTTCCCGCCTCTTACGAGGCTCCTCGTCAACATCTGACGTCACTCTAATTCTGCCAGTTCTTATGCTAAAATATTCGTTTGACAGGTTTTGATTAGGTTTTTAAAAGTTCTGTAAGATGGTGCCCTCTTCCAAATTATTTTACAAGTAAAAAATAAAAAAAAAACGCATTTAAACCTAAACAAAGAAAGAACATTAGCTGTGATTGGTTGTTATGGTGCTCTCAGCCGAAAAAGACATTCTGATTGGCTGGAAAGAACAAAGAAACTGCCTGATCAAAGAAAATAAAGAAAAATGCTGAGATTTTCATTTCGAATATAATTTAAAGTATTATAAAATTATATTTATGGAAATTACAAATTATTTTCAGAGAGAATAATAAAAAAACAAAATTATTTTCGAAAAATATTGAAGATTTTTGTAAAAATATTTAAGATTTAGTAAAAAGAAATATTTACTTTTCTATAACGTAAAAGTCGACCTTTTTGTTTATATTATAGCTTTTATGTTGCCGAAATTGAATATTTTAGAATAAATAAATAGCAATTTATTTTTAAAAGAACTTTCGTTCTTTTCATAACCTGAAAAATTAGTAATAGACTTTTTAAAGTTGTAATTATAAATTTTATTAAACGCCCATTATTATATTAAGTAATAATTTACTAAGGCTGTAACCTTAGAAATAAGCGTCTGAAAAATACGAAGGTAGGGACCTCTATAGGTCTTAAAAGTAGGTTGGAGTAAAGAAGGATTCTGTCTTTTCTTCATAGCGTAAGCTTGTGTTTTAAGACCTATAGAGGTCCCTACCTTCGTATTTTTCAGACACTTATTTCTAAGGTTACAGCCTTAGTAAATTATTACTTAATAGACTTTTTATAAATGTATCTGAGTTGAATTTAATATTATAGGTGAATATGTTTTAACAATAGGCTTTGTCTTCAGTTTGTGAGTTGGCCAATTAAAAGATTTGATTTTTACCTCATACAACCAATAATATAATTAGCGGTTAAAAGGTTAAGCCACTGCAACTGCAGGGACATCAGTTTACATTTAGTAAATTTTGTAAATTAATTTGTTTACAACAAACTATTGTATAAGCAAAGTCATTGGACTGGAACAATTCAAATCCCTGGTGGGATTTTGGATATTTTGCAGAAAATTAAACAAAAGTTAAAAATCAATTTTAATCTCTAAAATTTTAACTTAATATCGAAAACTAATAGGTTCTCAGGTGATAATAAATTGTCAACAACCAGGTGATTGAAATGAATATTGTGTAAATGGGCCACATTTTGTCTAGACATATGCGCACCAATATTTGCAAGAGAAATTATCAGAATCCATACTGATTGAAATTTTGATATGTCTGGCTTAGAAGAGTGATGTTTTGCTGCTTCTCTATGGGTCAACAGTGAGTTACAGCCATCCTATATGCCTAACAACCTGACCATTACAGGATGCAATTCTCCAGTGTCAGCCTGCCACCAGAAAAAAAATACACTTTGAACCTTTCCAGAAAAGAATGCTACTACACCTGAATTCTAAGTGCCTACATCACCAGCTGCAAATAAGAATCAGTAATATCATTCCAGACCTGCAGTGCTCTGAATCAATTAATATTTAATATTCAAACCCTTAACTCTTATAAACTAGCTAAATGAAAAATAAGAAATAATTGAACATTCAAATTTGTTAACTTTAAACGGTGTTTAAATTAATTAACCTTTTAATTTATGTAACTTTCCCACCTACACTTATAGTTTTTACTTTATTTAAATCAAATCAATGTTTATTTAACTATTCATCTATCACTGCACTTGTGCCTATACTTTTTCTACATTTACTTTCAAAACATATTTTAAGTATTATTTATATACTAATGCTTCAAAACAGCAAGCTTTTAACTTCAGTAAAATTTAGAGAAGATATAATTTAAATTATCTTCATTTAATTATCATTATCAATGTCACCAATTACACATGCTATTTCGAAATCCTATATGGCAATAATAATGAACTGGTGTGCACTCATTATTATTGATTATTTATTTGTTATATATATGCATAATGTGGTCTGCTTCTAAACTGGATTTATGATTTTAATTATTGTTATAATAAGTAATAGACTAGCCTTTGGGACATTTATAAAGTATATATGTTAATCTATTATTAAACACCTCCAAATATACTTCTCCCTTCTTAATTAATTAATAAGATGTAGATTAAAGTGTATTAACAAGATTAAATAATTTGTGCTTTAATTAGTCTAAATGTAATGCTATGTTATATCATTTATTGCATTGCAGATGTATTTTATTGTCAATATATTTTACATATTGCTGCATCTTCTAAAATGGGACCCCAGTTAGGCCTTCTCATTCTACTATTTTGGGTTTGTGCATCAAGATTATCCATGAAGTTTAATGCTAGGTCATTAGTATAAGCCACTCCACTCCTGAAATTCAATATTCCCATCATTAGCAGCAAGACACCCAGTCCCATGCTACCATGCATTGGTTTCAAGAACCCTTGAAGAATTATCCATCCACAGGGCAGCATTATTAGTAATATTTTGTCAGTGTTATAAAACATATTGGAAACCTAAAGCAGCCAGTGCTTTTCCCTAACATTTAAATATTCAGCATTGATCTGAAAACACATCTTTACTACTAGGTTAAATCTACATCAGCATGAACTTATTTATGCACTCACACTTTAAATACTAATATATAATTTTGTATAATACTATAATGAATGATATAGGGCTGATAAAATTACTTATCAAATAGCAACCCACAATGTTAAGATAGGATTTGGCATTCTTGGTATAGGCATAATCTTAGTGACTGCACTTATACACATACATGTTGATTTAATATTTAAAGATGAAATGAATATTATATTGTCTCATCTGCTGTTCATGTGTTTGCCCACACCTATGAAATTATGTTCTTTTATAGTTTTTTTTTTACTTTATTAATTATTAAATATATGTTTGAATGATATTGGTTTTATATGTATTTCTCATAGTCTAATTTCAATCCAATTCCATCTTAGTTATTATATTGTGTATAAGTGACATGCATTAATGTTAATTTATGAATATTACCTACCCTAAATATTAATAATAAGGTATACAATCTTTGAGATAATATCTTAATGCAATAAATAACTATTATATTTCAAATTAATCATGAAAACTCTTATAATAAAATAATTATACCATATTAGGATTACATTTATGATAAGATGAATGGGAAAGGAATTTTATTAGTATCCACATATCACACAAACAGGTTTTCCTCTTGTCTTTAACCAAAACAAAATAAAGTAATCTTGTCCATGGATGTTACCTTAATATTAACAATATAAAATTTAATAAAGTGACTTTTTTATCATATTCCTTTAATCCTCTTATACTTTTATATCATGACAATAAAAATATATGTATGACCTTTGTGAATTTCTGAGAATGCAGATGATGATAATAGAGATACAAATTCGAAAATTAATAATTAAAACAATATTTATTGTCATTAATAAGCATGATGCATATAATCCTAATATTGCTTTAAAAAATTAAAAATTTTAATTATTCCAGTTTATACTAAATTTACAAATTACAATTGGAAATAATAAAAACAAATAAATAATCTTGAAATGATTTCCGATGAATTATTGACATGATTCATAAGGCTCACACATTTTAATAATCTCTTTTTCAATATCATATGGCTCTATAGGAAATATATTTAATAGTTCTAATAAATATGAATCTTACTATCCTTGGGACATGAAGAATTTGGAAGTTCTCTAAATTTTAGAGTTACATAAATAATAAAATGCAAGTGTAAAATATTTTATTAAGGTTTTAAAAACATTAAATATGCAAATTGGGTGTATCAACACCATCAACATATCAAAACTACTTCGATCTCAGCAAGAGCACAAATAAAGGTATGGCTGACATTACATATGATCTTCAAAATATTTCAAAATGTCAAAATAATGTCATTGTTGATATTACACATTAATTTACACTATTTCAAGAGAAAAAAATAAAGATATGGTTGGTATCACACATGATTTTAATAAAATCTCACTGAGGTAAACATTAAGGAATTTAAAAGAAAGGCAAACATGAAATGATGGAATAAACTTACAATAAACACTTATAAAAGAATGCAATAAAAAATTAAGACTTTGTCTCTAATCTTAAAATACAAAAATAAACCATCAAAAAGATGGTTGTCTAAATATAGAATTGTATGCTAAATATCACTTAAGATATGCAAAAGCTTACTGGCATGATCAAAAAAATCTGTAAAATAAGTATATTACTGGTATCTCATATAATGACAACAAATAAATGATGTGCAAAACCAATAAAATAGAAATAATAGCAAAACATAGCTAGAAATATAAATTTGTGACTAAACAATTGAATAAGAAAATTATACATCTGTTTCGTGAATTCTTTCACTCATTTATTCACATTCTAAATAATTCCATACAGGATTAATATGACACCCTCTAATAATATTTCCAATAACGGTAATATTCTGAGAACTAACATAGATATTTTAAACAACACAGATAAATGATAATATTGTTTCCATTGGAAATATAACTCAGCTTTACATGATAAGCATTAGCAAAGAGAAAACATGTTTCTATTTAAACAATAGAAAGTAACATAAAATGTTGTTGAGCAATAAATATGTCTTATCATGATCATGGTAATATTTCTAATAAATTATACTATATAGAATGAAGAGCAGATTCCTAAAAAAAATGATAAGTAATATTTCATATTTTCTTGGTAGTAAAATATTTTCAAAACCAAAAGACATATTTATTGAATATAACTGTCTTTTGTTTGCTATACGTAGATAAAATGACCACCAAATTTATTTTATATTTTAATTTTAATGACATAAAAAATATATAGCATAATTACTTTCATTTATTTTACTAAAATAAAGCAAATATTTCCATGCTAGTGTTCGACAATGCAGATATTATTCATAGTAAAATATATAAAAATGACATTTGTCTGTTCATAAAATATTTTTATAAAAACAGGCAAAACTCACTATATATATCACCACACACAACAAGCTAGAGTAATCAATGGATGCCAGAAGGCTTGTGGATAAAATCCCCATCTAGTGCCTACTCATTCAATATCCCCAGACTAATTTCTGGCTTATGGCCTTCATGAGTGAGGAGCATTGGATCTGAGAGCGCTGCATCTAGATCTTAGGATCTAATGCAACCCTCCAGCAATCACCTTTTATCTCCATTTAACTACAAAACTATGAGTCTTAAATTGAAAACACCTTAATGTTTTCAATCCAAGCCCATTAGCTTATATAGTCATATGTGTCTGAACCCAGTTCAGTACCCATACATTTTGGTGTCTTTGGTTCTTTAATAACCATAGACACCATTATCCTATTAGGCAGGATTGGTTTTAAGTCAATAAACATCACATGACTACCTCCTCTTATGCTTGTGTATAACTGTTGTTAAAACAGGTAAAAGTTACTATATATATATATTGTACCAATCGGAATGAAAGTGAAGATCGAATCTAACCGCAAAACGATATCTGCAACTACCAGGGCACCATCTAGGCATTTAAACCTAGAAAAATTTATAGAGTAGGCAGATACGCGCTGTTAAGATTCCACTTTCTTTAAATATTCCGACCGTTAGCCCAAGTCACTAGCTCAGCGGAGACGCAGAGATAAAAATCTATAAATTTTACATCTTAAATATAAAAGAATAAAAGCCACTGCCAGAAATTAACATATAAAAATATTTATTTACGCACATATAAAATAATATTTAAATTTTGAGGAATAAGTTTAACATTTTAGATTTTTATATTAACTTTTAATTTTACATTTAACTAAGTTTCAATGAGTTTAATTATTATTTAGATAGTCAAGTATGAATAGACTACATAGATCTGCATTTGAAAAGAAAATATTCTTCCCTGATTTAACCTTAGGCAACAAATTTCGCAATCAACTGGCGCCAATCCATCTGATACATTCATGTATTCAATGTAGCATGATACGACAACACAAAATACTATATTGTCAGGAATGTACATCTGAACAATAAGTAGAAATAGAGAAGAGATTGACTCTCCACCAACAGGAATGTGACATCTGTTGGCAAGTAGATCAATAAACAAAAAACTCCATAGGAATGGACTGCGGTCTTCTGCCGACTTACAAACCCATCCATAGGCAAACAGAGGGTGTGTGGCGTATATCTATAATCCTGCCCGTAGCGGACCTCATACTACATCTACTAATTACACAAATATATCCAATCCATTGAACCAATTCAACTACGAAATGAATAACCTAAGATTACCCTCCCTTAATATAACTTTACAAACTATATAGCCATTCACGCCCGACTTAATTTTAACATTTAAATACGTTCGCACAGATTTGTTTAAAAATGTTGGGTATAGATCGATTACATAGATTCCACGGTCAAAAACATTTCAAAATAAACATAAACGATCAAAATACAAAATTATTGATACCGACAATCGCAGAGGGAAACTTATAAGTAACCCAATAGTATTCACCATAAGATACTTGCGTTGTCACCAATAACTTAAAAGACATCCGAATAAATACATTTTAGATACTCACCGTAAGGTATCATTATTTATCGAATGTCTATATATTTTGATCAAATATGAAACCAAAATATAATTAACCGCAAACGAATCTATGCAAGCGTCTATAAACAACTTAAATTTCATACATTTAAATAATCTTTACAATAAGAAAAAAAAAAAATGGAAATGATGTTTATCATTCGGAAAACATATAAAATTAAACATTATTAATTTGATTTAAAAACTTACAAAAGTCAGATAAGAGTCCGTTTTAACATTTCAGTTGGCTTGTTTATCAATTTGTAAACTTGACGAACGTTCTTAATTGATTTTAACAATTGTTCATTTCATATAGCTTATGGCCTCTGCTTTCAATTCCCGCGACGCCTCCGTTGGAAGGTAATGTTCTGGAGATGGCAATAGCTGGTTCAAGGTATCACAGTCTTTTCATTTTTTTTTTTATAGAGAGTGTGGTATGTGCGTCATACCACATCTCTCAAACACACAACGCTGGAACTGTCCGAAAAAACTGTCTTTCCCTTTTTATATTATCCACAAGGATTCAATGAACAAAACGTCACTAGTCTATCACTTTCGTTAGGGTCCGAGCCAAGGCTTAGTGCTTCCATTGGTCAAGCTAAAATTTCTTTCTTCTCTTATCTAACTTTTCATCTGACTTTTTAATTACACAGCTTTTAGATAATTAATAAACAATCATTTCCATTTACAGATTACAGGAATTAATTAATACCTGTTTTTATTTTAACTTACGTTATTTTTTTATTAAAATATTTTTATATTTCAACCTTGTATTTTTTTATTAAAAAAAATACGTTCAAATACTTTTTTTTTTTTTGTTTATGAAAAAAAATATTTTTAAAGTTTAGCATCTGTGCGAATATATACGTTTAACAATATTTTAATTTTAGCGTTTAGTTTTTTACTTTTATTTGCGAACTTTTATTAAGTTTTTATTTTAAATTAATGTAACGACATATTTATATATCGTTACATATCAGTAAACTTCCTCAAAAAACAAAAAACATTAAAAAAAAAAAAAAAAGAATTTACTTAGTGTTAGTAATTACGTTACACAAATTGATTATATCTGAAAATTTCAAAAGGACAAAACTTTTTTTTTTTTTTACAAGACAAAACTAATTACACACAAATATAATGATTAAAAAAAAATGTTGACTGTTGATTCCTTATTACCAGCTAAATTTCTGCCCCCTCCCTTCCAAGTTTCTTTTCTTCAACTTTTAAGTATTATTTAGGCAAGTTAAACGATTAGATTTTAAACAAGACTTTTTTTTTTTTAAAAAAAAAAAAATATGATTTAGATTTATTATTACGTTTTATTTATTAGTTTTTATTCCTCGAATTTATCTTTACATATGCGCAATTTTTCTTACTGGCAGTACCTTTTTAAACAAAACTTCAAACTGCAACTCCACGTCAATACAACCAATCTATTTATACTATTTCAGAAAAAAAATTTACGGGCATGATTCACTTTTAAAATTCTCAGGGCACTCGTGTTTATTAAAGATCGGCCCAAGTTGGGTAGCCAGTTTGTACCAATCGGAATGAAAGTGAAGATCGAATCTAACCGCAAAACGATATCTGCAACTACCAGGGCGCCATCTAGGCATTTAAACCTAGAAAAATTTATAGAGTAGGCAGATACACGCTGTTAAGATTCCACTTTCTTTAAATATTCCGACCGTTAGCCCAAGTCACTAGCTCAGCGGAGACGCAGAGATAAAAATCTATAAATTTTACATCTTAAATATAAAAGAATAAAAGCCACTGCCAGAAATTAACATATAAAAATATTTATTTACGCACATATAAAATAATATTTAAATTTTGAGGAATAAGTTTAACATTTTAGATTTTTATATTAACTTTTAATTTTACATTTAACTAAGTTTCAATGAGTTTAATTATTATTTAGATAGTCAAGTATGAATAGACTACATAGATCTGCATTTGAAAAGAAAATATTCTTCCCTGATTTAACCTTAGGCAACAAATTTCGCAATCAACTGGCGCCAATCCATCTGATACATTCATGTATTCAATGTAGCATGATACGACAACACAAAATACTATATTGTCAGGAATGTACATCTGAACAATAAGTAGAAATAGAGAAGAGATTGACTCTCCACCAACAGGAATGTGACATCTGTTGGCAAGTAGATCAATAAACAAAAAACTCCATAGGAATGGACTGCGGTCTTCTGCCGACTTACAAACCCATCCATAGGCAAACAGAGGGTGTGTGGCGTATATCTATAATCCTGCCCGTAGCGGACCTCATACTACATCTACTAATTACACAAATATATCCAATCCATTGAACCAATTCAACTACGAAATGAATAACCTAAGATTACCCTCCCTTAATATAACTTTACAAACTATATAGCCATTCACGCCCGACTTAATTTTAACATTTAAATACGTTCGCACAGATTTGTTTAAAAATGTTGGGTATAGATCGATTACATAGATTCCACGGTCAAAAACATTTCAAAATAAACATAAACGATCAAAATACAAAATTATTGATACCGACAATCGCAGAGGGAAGCTTATAAGTAACCCAATAGTATTCACCATAAGATACTTGCGTTGTCACCAATAACTTAAAAGACATCCGAATAAATACATTTTAGATACTCACCGTAAGGTATCATTATTTATCGAATGTCTATATATTTTGATCAAATATGAAACCAAAATATAATTAACCGCAAACGAATCTATGCAAGCGTCTATAAACAACTTAAATTTCATACATTTAAATAATCTTTACAATAAGAGAAAAAAAAAATGGAAATGATATTTATCATTCGGAAAACATATAAAATTAAACATTATTAATTTGATTTCAAAACTTACAAAAGTCAGATAAGAGTCCGTTTTAACATTTCAGTTGGCTTGTTTATCAATTTGTAAACTTGACGAACGTTCTTAATTGATTTTAACAATTGTTCATTTCATATAGCTTATGGCCTCTGCTTTCAATTCCCGCGACGCCTCCGTTGGAAGGTAATGTTCTGGAGATGGCAATAGCTGGTTCAAGGTATCACAGTCTTTTCATTTTTTTTTTATAGAGAGTGTGGTATGTGCGTCATACCACATCTCTCAAACACACAACGCTGGAACTGTCCGAAAAAACTGTATTTCCCTTTTTATATTATCCACAAGGATTCAATGAACAAAACGTCACTAGTCTATCACTTTCGTTAGGGTCCGAGCCAAGGCTTAGTGCTTCCATTGGTCAAGCTAAAATTTCTTTCTTCTCTTATCTAACTTTTCATCTGACTTTTTAATTACACAGCTTTTAGATAATTAATAAACAATCATTTCCATTTACAGATTACAGGAATTAATTAATACCTGTTTTTATTTTAACTTACGTTATTTTTTTATTAAAATATTTTTATATTTCAACCTTGTATTTTTTTATTAAAAAAAATACGTTCAAATACTTTTTTTTTTTTTGTTTATGAAAAAAAATATTTTTAAAGTTTAGCATCTGTGCGAATATATACGTTTAACAATATTTTAATTTTAGCATTTAGTTTTTTACTTTTATTTGCGAACTTTTATTAAGTTTTTATTTTAAATTAATGTAACGACATATTTATATATCGTTACAATATATATATATATATATATGTATTGCCACACACAACAAGCTAGAGTAATCAATGGATGCCAGAAGGCTTGTGCATAAAATCCCCATCTAGTGCCTACTCATCCAATATCCCCAGACTAGTTTCTGGCTTATGACCTTCGTCAGTGAGGAGCCTTGGATCTGAGAGCAGTGTATCTAGAACTTAAGATCTAATGCACAAGCCTTCTGACAACCATTGATTACTCTAGCTTGTGTGTGGCAATATATATAGTGAGTTTTGCCTGTATTAAAAACAGTTATACACAAGCATAAGAGGAGGTAGTCATGTGATGTTTATTGGCTTAATGTTTTTATAGCAAGAAATATCCATAAGAACTAGAATATATCATATATTCATTTTTAGAAATGGTGACACAAGCATTTCATTCCTTTCAAATAATATAGTGGAATAATAATTTTATAAATCTTATTTCAAAATATGTAGTCATACATTTAATTAGTTTCTTCCAAACAAACATTTAAAAAAAATTGAAAGACTCAGGAGGATTTGAACCAGCCCTCATATATAAATATATCAATTTTTTACTATATGTTGCTTTTGACAGAATAGCTCAGTTGGTAGAACATTTGCCTTAAATTTGATATTCAAGAATCTAAAGGTGTAAGTTAAACTTCTAAGCGAATATTGTCACTGTGCATATAGGCCAGCAACACATGTAGAAGTGTGGCGAATAATACTACTCAAAATGTGTAATTACTAACCTGTATTGTCTGTTTGTGTGTTATTACTAACAAGTTGTTTGTGTTTGGAAAGTTTAAATAAAGTTTAAAATTTTCTATACATTCAACATTTACTCATAAATGATGGAAATAGTCCAACATATTACATTTTAAAATATTTATAAATTTCTAATTATTATTTCTAAGCTGATTTATCATTTATTACATATAAACTCACGTAAAAGTTAATCAAATTAAGCTAGAATGAGAACATTTATTAAGAACAGCAAACTTTAGCAATTCAAAATATATTGTCTAGTATTTCTTGTAGAATATATATATATATATATATATATATATATATATATATATATATATATATATATATATATATATATAAAAAAAAATGCAAAGTCATAAAAAGTTATATAAAAGTTGTGGTGTTTAATAATAAAATTCTTACTTTATAAGGTAATTATTTTAAACAAAGAAATGGGGAATTAATAACAGTTCTAGCAATACAATGATACCTTTTGTATTAATTTCCTATTATTATATAGCATTGAGACAACATGTTGCTTTCAGATATTACACCTGGTCAGTGCTTTTCAAATGGTTAAATATTGAGGAATTTGAAGCATGATTGAGAGGCCAAATCCAAAGGCTTGAACAGATGATTATTCTAGCATTGCATAGTAATTTAAACTGACAAAATAAAAATAATTATAAAAAAAATATTACACTTGAGCAAAGAAGAAAAATATTGAAGGGTCACAAGGTCCAGAGTTTAAATAGGATAAGTGAAATGATAACAAATTAAGTATATGATTGACAATGGGATATAAACTATTAATTATTATATATGTCCTAATTAAACTGAGAGGTCAAATTTGCTAAAAGTAAACTTTTAATTAATTACTATTTGTAAAAATTCTAGACAACACAATGATTATATCATCTTTTATTATGGGGAAACTCGGGCCACAGTAGGCAATAGACTGGCTCAGTATAAATATGTATACACAAAAGCTACAACCAAAAAATAAGGCAGCTCAGTATTTGCTGACCATCAGCAGAAACACAACCACAAATTTGAACCATCTAAAGCCGACATCGTATGCACAGAAAGAAACAATGTCAAAAGGAAGGTCAAGGAAGCATGTTTCATCACCAGCGATGCCAGAGCAATAAACAGAAAGGACACGTGTTTCGCGATTTCGAAAAAATGGATGATATAAGTAATTTGCATATAGTTAACAGTATCAAAAGGACTATAAATATGGAGCTGCAAGGGTTCTGAAAGCGCTAAGTCTAAAAGATAGAAAAGATAAAAAAAGCCTACTAATTAATAAACTTAAAAGTTTCACCGTAACACAATTAATTTTAGCGTATCAGTAATGTTAGAAATTATTTAATAAATGAAAACTATTGCATTAATAAAAATATATTTATTTAAATATATTTTCTTTTTCAAATATTCTTAGAGCATTAAATTTATACAATACTCTTTTTTAAAAGCAGATATTTTTAAAATATGATACTAAAAAATAAGATTATTTTAAACATTTATATTTTCCTGACAAGGAAGTTAAAATATAATCATTTTCTTTTAAACTTTTAGCTTTAAATAGAAATTAAGTACATGCAATTTCACACTAAAAATATTGGTCTAAAAATAAACAAACTAAAAGTCATTAATTAAATTCTAATATTTATAAAATTAGTATCAAGCTAGAAATTAGAACTATACTTGAAAATAAACTGTATATTAATTAATTATATTACTAAAAATCAATAGAATATTTTAAAAACTTATTTATATGTTTATCTTATGACATTTAATTTAAGAAATAGGTGTAATAATTACACTAAGAGTAATTACATCTTCAACTATAATATGGTTAAGAATAAATTATACTTTAAAAATAATTACTTTATGGTTTTACCCATCCATATTAAAACGAGCTTGATTGATAAGAATAAAATTATTCAGATTATTTAAATGTACTTATATAAATCTATTTTAAATAGTAATATTTTATAGTAATAATTATAACTCAATTAAATAGATTACAAAATATCTTATTATCACTATTATAGTAATAGTTTTAACAAGGCTGTAAACCTTAGCAATGAGCGTCTGAAAAAATCGTCACTAGGTCCCTAGTGACGATTTTTTCAGACGCTCATTGCTAAGGTTTACAGCCTTGTTAAAACTATTACTGAAATAATAGTGAGCGTTTAATAAAATTTATAATTATCACTATTATAGTAATAGCATTGTCTTAATAGAAAAAAAAGTAATGTAAAAATTGTTTTTTAGATGTATTATCAAAAAACTTAACATGAAGTTCTGCAAACCAGAACCTCCGGTTACAATATATATATAACTTCATTGGCAAATGTTCCCCAATGGAATGCAGTTAGTACATATAAATTTTTTGTCTGATCTATTTTTGTTATTATTTCATACTGAAATTAATGTAAAATTAAACACCTAGATCATAAATAAATAAAAATATAAATGTAAAGTCATATTCTTCCAACTAAAATTAACACTTGATAAATATATGGTTATAAAAATATATCAAAGCTGTGGTAAGTTTGTTTCTTTCCTTTCCATATGATGTCCCTTGGTTAACATTCAAAAAACTTGGCAGAAGATCTTTTAAGTGATCATATTAGCATGTTTTAAATAAATCACTGAAGTTATAAACATGTACAACGTCCAAATAAACTTCTAATTATTCCTGTTTCTAACATCTTCACAGCTACTTCTGGGGTGCTCTGTGTATGATAAGCAAAAAACAAATATGAGAAAAACAGAAAACATCATGGAAAGCTTATTAGTAAGATCAAATTCATGCTTATTCAATATTTCAAAAATAAAATAACACAAACTTCTAAATCCAAATTTAATGTAGTATTTGGCTTACTTTGGATAAAATATAATAATTTTCATTTTAATATGATAAACTACATTCAAAGTCACATTAGACATAACATTTTGATGTTATTTTCACAATATAAATGTTAAATTAAACAATAATGTATAATTGAAATAAATGTATATTAAATAAATCATATCCATTTATTGAAAGAGAAGGCATAGAAAGAACAAATGAACAACTGAAACACAGGCTTATTATATACTTGTGTCTATATATGTAATATATAGGGTATATGAGCACAGTCTTTCACACGACCCACCACTCTCTGATCTAATAACACTGATAAATACACTTAAACACATATATATTGAAAAGATAAATAATCACCAATATACATATTTCACGCTAATCCAGCAATCATCAGTTGGTCCAGACTATCATCTCTACACATATATACTATAAGTGCTCAGATATATATTAAGATATACAATCTTCTTACTTTAATGGACAGGCTTCAATATACTCCATACTCCAACTCTTCAATCGTCCATGAGGCTGAGATTATTGTCGCGCCCATGTTGACAATAATCTCGGCCTCAGGGTGGCCTTTGAGCATTCCATCATCAGATTTTCAATTGGATGGACAGTTGAAGAGTTGGAGTGTGGAGTAGATTGAAGCCATTAAAGTAAGAAGATTGTCTATCTTAATATATATCTGAGCACTTATAGTATATATGTGTAGAGATGATAGTCTGGACCAACTGATGATTGCTGGTTTAGCATGAAATATGTATATTAGTGATTATTTATCTTTTCAACATATATGTGTTTAAGTGTATGAGTGTTAACAAATGAACATAAATTGCCATTATGATTTGAACTTTTAGATTATAAAAAGACATTTGATTATATAAGCACTTCCTTTATATTTAAAGCTTTATATTATCAAAATAAAGATACAGGATATTATCATATTGTGAACAATAGTATTACACAAGAAGTGATTATACTGCAGATGTAACAAATATTAACATTGAGAACTATATATGACAAGAGTACTCTCTATCTCATAATACTGTTGACAGCAATTTTACAAGAATTATTTTATGAAATAAAATAGAAAGCTAAGGAAGTAAAAGAAAATGAAAATTATTTAAGTCATCTGGTTTTGACAGATGGTGTATTTGTTTTTTTGAAAATAATGTGTCAAAGTTATTGTAAATGCTGGAAGAATTATAAGATGAAAATAATAAAAAAAGATTAACATAAATACTGAAAAAAAAGGTAATGCTCAATGGATTTTTTCAAAGAAAATAATAAAGATTGATAATCATAGATTAGAAGAACTTAGCAACTATAGATACCATGACAACACTATTAGTACAGATAAAAATCTAATGGATGAAATTAATCAGAGTATTATATTTGGAAAATGCTTTTGGTAGGAACATTTTAATTTCAAAAGGAAATATGCCTATATATTTAAAAAGAGAGATTTTGATATATCTGTCCATATTTATTAATCTGAGACTTAGAAACATAACATATTTAATGTGTTATTAAGAAATTTATGATAGGAATAACAAAAAGAAATCAAAAATAAAGTACATGGTTGAGAAAACAGATATTACTGACATCATTGAATGAATTAAATGGTTGAAAGAAAGGATAATAAATATATAGTTTATTGTAGTTTAAACTGAATTAGAGATTGTAAAATACCTAGAAAAAGACAACAGTTGAATAGATGATTAAATAAGAATGATTGCTCATACAATGGGAAGAAAAGAGAATAAAGATGGAAAAATGGATTAAACTTCAAGAAATATTCATCCTACAGTAGATTGATAATTGGAAAGTAGCGATGATGATGGATAAAGTATTATAAATTTATTTCACAACAATTGCACTAAGGAAAGTATTTAAAATATTTGTAAAATACAATGAGAAAAACTATTTTTACTGTGAAATGATAATGTGTAATAAAGATTAAAGTATGATTAATGGGAAAGTGGCAAAGATGAAAACAGACATTACGCATAAGGGTGAACCATCATATAGTGAGAGATCAGTGTTTTTTATAATCATTTGATTGTGTAAATAATTTAAAATCTTTTTTGTAGCATGCAGATTTTATTTCAATTACGAGAGATAAAATTAAAAATTAATATGGTATTTTCTTATTTTTGGTAGTTAGAAATGTATATCAATTGCTGAACTTTTTTATAAATAAGAAACCTAATATGCACAAAACGTGATTAATGAATAAATATAGCAGGGATTGGTTAGCACATTATTTCACCACATCTGTTTTATGCAAAGTATATACACCTTAAAATAAATTCTAAATATTACTATAATACCTAAAAATAAATGTTCATAAAAAAAAAAGTTGAATATCAGACTGATAAAAAGAAATTGTCACTTTCATTATGAAATGAAACAAACCACGTTTTTAGTCAAGCGTTGGTGGTCGAGTGGTCAGCACAGACGCCTTACAAGCAGTTATCTCATATTTGCGGGCTCACTTCCCGGCCGATGCTTTGACCCATAAGAAAAAAAAACAAGTTTTTAAACAAAATTTTGCTTAGTTTATAATTGATTCAAAAATACACAAATTCATTTTAATAAAAAAAAGTAATATTTATGCATTTATATATTCAACCTAGAGTATGCATTTGCACTAAATTCAAAAAAATATTTTGACGATCAGTTTATACTTTACACACAGTATATATCATATTAATATTGTGCCAAAAATGCTTCACAATATTATTTTATAACTATAATAATAACAATAATAAGATATTTATTTTATATAAAGCAATGTTTTTAAACTGTAATAATAATTAGCATTAAGCCAATGCACATGAGCTTTGTGGATTTAACTATAAATGAATACTCTCATTTTTACAAGCACAAGATAAAATCTTTGTGAAAAGATAGAATGAATATCTATCCTTTCAACCCAAATGTTTAAGTATGGGCAAATCTTAAGTATTTGGAAATGAAAGTGTGAAGATATTAACAATCACTTTAAATTACCTTTACTATAACTGAATGAATGACGCTTGCAAAATTTTACTAGAATTTACGATATGTTATTCTAAGTTGAAATTAAACATATGTAAATAAGATATGTATTTTATATAGCGTGATGTTTTTAAACTGTAATAATAATTAGCATTAAGCCAATGCATATGTGCATTGGTTTAATGCTAATTATTATTACAGTTTAAAAACATTGCGCTATATAAAATAAATATCTTATTTACATATGTTTAATTTCAACTAAGTATGACATATAAATTTCACAAGCGTCATTTATTCAGACATAGTAAAGGTAATTTAAAGTGATTGTTTAATATCTTCACACTTTCATTTCCAAATACTTAATAGCAATAATAATAAATAGCTCCATAGTAGTTACCTGTCAACAACGCAGGTAAAAAGCTGTAGATTTTTTAATCAAAATTCATTTAAAACCCTCATTTGATAACATAAAATTCTTACCTCTTATTGCAATTGTTTGTTCTCATTCGCTTAATAATTCATTTATCAAATTTGTTTAAAGTTGTCATTCAAAATTTATAAAATAATTGAGTTGTTTAATAATAATTTGCTGATTAATATGGCTACTGAGCTGTTACATGGCAGGTGGCTGATACCAATTTCACTAACACTGAGCTTCAGTGTTCAAAGTTACTACAAATGTATGATAATGTTATTAAATTAACCATCCACATCTCAATAGCTAAAATAACAAAAATCCAAAATTTTTTCAATAAGTAACAAAATTTGTAAATAATACAAAGTCACCTTTACAATATTGAAAAACCTACCCTGGGAACATGAGGAATTAGGCCTCAGTACCAATACCAAGAAACACAATTGCCCCCTTCACAGATACTCTTATGATAATCAATGGTAAGTTTAATAATTCTAAGGGGATCACTTGCAACTTTTAAAAGATTTTTTTTCACTTGGTCCCTAATTCTCTCTGCTACAGACATTAATATTTCTTTATATAGATTATCTAGGCTATTATTATTTATAACAATATTTTTGTGCAAACTATGGAATACCATTGCAAGAATTACTGATCATTCAAATCCCAAGTATTTAATAGTATAGATCTTTCAGATACCCAGAGAGACTTATTTCAAGCACAAATAAAATCACTTGGAAACTTTGTTTTACATTACAATAAATCCATATTCCAACATGTTTCACAGGGATGCTCAAAATACTTGGGATACATCCTTCAAAATTTCCAGTGTATGATGCAATAATTTGGTAAAGTTACAGCTTTTCAATCTATATACCTGACAGATACCCCTATAATCATCCCTAGTAAATGCTATGCTTTCAAATTACATCTGAACCATGACATTGATGCAAACATTAATTGCAATTCAGATCCTTGATCAAGAGGCTACCTTATGCCTATGTATTAGAAGATTGAAACCACAGTGCTTCTCCTCTGACCAGTGGGGTCATTTAGCTGTTCAATGTGATAATCTCCAAACTTTACTTTCAGGAAACCAGATTTTCATCTAAATGCCAAAGTCACCACATAACAGTCAACAGCAAATCGAGTGGTGTGCCATGTGAAAGTCTGTGCTAATATACCCTGTATATTACATATATTGATGCAGGTATATAATAAGCCTGTATTTCAGTTATAGTGAATTTTAAAATTATTATGTCTAGCAAGATGAAGAACATATCGATCTTGCCATTATATTTTTAAAGTTTTACAGAACATTTTTAAAGAAAGCTTTATGTTATGACAATTGAATATAAAGTTTCACCTTTTTACAATAAATTTCATTAAAACACACTCTACAATAGAGCTAATTTAGTTGGAGTAATTGTTTTCTTACAAAGTATTTACTTCCATTCAAATTATTTTACTTATTAAAAGCAGCAGAAGATTAGATTCATTGCTGCATCGCAACATCATTCCATTTTAAATAAATCTTGAAAAATTATATAGCAAATGCTATTTAATATATAGAGTATATGAGCACAGACTTTCACATGACCCACCACTCTCCATACTATCTCATAACACTGATACCCTTGAACATATATATGTCGAAAAGGTAAATAATCACCAATATAGTATTTCATGCTAAACCATCAATCATCAGTTGGTCCAAATTACCATCTTTACACATATATGGCATAAGTGCTCAAATATATATTAAGATAGCCAATCCTCATACCTTAATGGACAGGCTTCAGTCTACTCCACACTCCAACTCTTCAACCGTCCATTCAATTTGAAAATCTGATGATGGAATGCTCAAAGGCCACTCTGAGGCCGAGATTCTTGTCACATCCATGTTGACGTAAGGTCAATCTGACCCCTCATGTACAGGACATAATCCATTCAATACATATACAAGGGATGTGCAGACATCTCTACTATGTAATAAATGAAACACACAGGCTTATTATATACCTGTGTCTATATTAGTAAAATAATAAAAAGCTGTGGATAAAGTATCATTCTTTTTTTTTTCCTACAATGCCCACCTAATTACGACTTTCTAGAGTCAATGAATGTGATTTTATTTGAAAGTTTCTTCTCATACCAATCTACTTGATGAGTGATGGGAAAAGCTAATATATATATATACGCACATATACATTTATATATCTATTTCTGAAATAAGTCTGCAAAAAAAAAAAAAAAACTTTTTTTTTATTATTCATCAGGTCAAAAGGAAAGAGAATTCTTAATGAGATATTGACAAGAAAATTTAAGTTTTCAATTTTGCTTTCATTTTTTTTTAAAAAAAAACTTAAATAGAATTCGGGTTAGGGGTTGACAAAGAAAGAAATAGCTATTAATTAGAGCATATAAATTAAATGGAAAAAAAAAATATTGAATTTATAAATAATTAAATGGCCCAACAAATTAATTATTTAAATTACAGTATTTTTATCAACAGTTATTTAATTTTAAACTTACTTTGATTTAAAAACATATTTGATACGTCTATTTGAATAAAATCTTTGATCTTAAATTAAAATCAAATAAATTTAAGAGTGTATTTTATTTATATAAAAGAAACGGCTGGGGGGGGGGGTTAATGTTTATTGAGAAGGAGCATTATCCTATTATACATATATTGTGATGTTTATTGTAATTTTATATATATCAAATATTATTCGTTTCTTTTTCCAAGTGTCTATCTAAAATAAAAATAAAAACTACTGCTGTAACTAAAATCTTTACATAAAGAATATTGGATATATGTATATAAATTAGCAGTTGATAAAATTTTCTGATACTAAGAAAACAAAAAATAAAAAATAATAGTAATATTTAAATCTAACAATTGTAAGATTATTTGCTCGGATATCTCACGGATTTGAACGCTTCTAGTAGCGTATATTTATATTCACTTGAATGAATTGAGATTTTTAAAAAAAAAATTCGTACTCAATTGGGAACCAATGCTAAAACTTTTAATTCTACATCCAACACTGTATGATTATTTAAAAATCTGTCATTGAGAACAGAAACAAAAACATTGAGGAAATAGAAAATGGAACCAGATTAAAACTATAGGATTTTGTTTATTATAAAAACAAAATTTTCTGCAAATTCATATATGTTGTATGAATATACATAAAAGTTTGGTTCTTTTTATAAACAAGATTTATAAAAGACGTTGGGGGATGTAATTTAAATATTGGAAGTAATAGAGCAATTTTGAAAGAAAGAAAAAATTGTATAATTAAATGTACAATAATAATCATGGAAGATCTCAGAATTAAGTGGTTACTGTATTTAACTCATGATCACAACCTGAGACTGATTTCAAAATAAAACAGTCTCTATGTTGACCTGCCACGCCAATGACTTGGTTATAAAGGCAAAGTAACGTTTAGTAGCATTTTTTTTTATTTAGAAATTTGTATAATTTATTCAGGATATATTGGTCATGGTCAAAAATTAGCTAATCATGTGATATTGTTTACTGAATAGTATTATAATTGATCTGTATTATAGAGTTTCATAGCGATTTGCATTGCTTAAATAAAGTCATTATAATGAGGATGTTCTGAATAGTTTTGTCCAATTAATGAATGACAGATTTAAAGGATCACACATGATTAAATAAAAACCTTAATTTAATTATTTGAAAAAAACATTAGTGCTCAATCTAGCTCTTAGATAAGATTGAATATCACATGATCTCTTGTGTTTATGCAGTATAAGAGAGTCAATAACATTATAGTTGTAAATCTGATATTACTAACAGCAAATTATGGACTCATTATAAATAAGATTTAACTAGAATAAGATGTATATTAACTACACTAATGATTATCTACTATTTGTAGTCAATATTAGCAGTATTTATATCATGTTTGACAAAATAATAAATTATCATATTTGTGACCATATGTGCAGTTTTTGTACCATCTTTTCTCTAAAAAGATTGCTATTTTAATAACTTATATTAAAATCAGGGTTAGTTGAATGTAATTTGTTATTACTAGCAAGTACAAGAAAATTGTTTTTATTATTATTATTATTATTATTATTATTATTATTATTATTATTATTATTATTATTATTATTATTATTATTATTATTATTATTATTATTATTATTATTATTATTATTATTATTATTATTATTATTATTATTATTATTATTATTATTATTATTATTACTATTATTATTATTATTATTATTTAAGTTGTTTGGCTCACATCATGAAATCCAATTATTAAAACTTGTATTACTGTATTGTAATAATTTTATAATAATTAATAATAATTCCTAGAGTTATGAGTGATAATAGTACACCGAGATTGTGCTTCTGTGTAATAAAAAAAACAGACTACAATGTAAAGATGAATAATACTAAAATTGTTTGAGAATACCATTGGATACTTTAATTTTAGAATGATAGATTGCTTGATAAAAAAATGATTATGCATATTAGATTCAATTGTAAATTCAAGCTCTCGATATTGGAGAGAAGTACTTTGTTGAACTAAAGAATAACATTTTTCTTGCTTTATGAACCTATTCAAGTTGTGTTGTGGTCTTCAAGATATCATGCATGACTCTCATTCTTGGATATATATTTCTTATGCTACTTTTTGCTAATATCTTTGTTTTTTTTTACTTGTAGCTACTCTTCTATTTTCTTAGTTATACTGCTAAAACCATAACAAGTTTCATTAGTTGTGATTATGCAAAATTTTCTGAACAAATAGAAAGTGTATAGCATGAATAATTTTTTCTAAATCTATTTTTTTTTATGATTCTGAACTAGTTTAATGTGTAATATAGACCAAAGATCAGTTATCTATATGATTTGAAAAATCAAAAATGGTTCAAATATGTTTTTTCCACTGAATATTAGTAATAGTCCAATGATTAAATTCATTGCTGAAGTGTAGATTATTATTTAATTATATAATAGTGAGTGATATGAGTTTCTGTTGTTGGTAAATCAGTTCATATTGTAAATAGCTAAAACAGTTATGATCTATTAACTTTTTATGATTGATGGCTTAAATAATAAAAGGAAGATGGAAGGTTTTATTATTCTTAGAAATTTTTATCATGTTTTACCAAGAAGAGAAATCTGATTATGTTAATAAATTTTGATTACATTACTTATCTACTCCAGTTCTATAGGTTTTAATTTAATTTACTACTGACAATTTTTATAAATAATGGTTCTTATCAAAAATATATGCTTTTTAGTATAATTTGGATGTAAGTAGAGGGATTTGAACTTAGGATTTTTCAGTCTATCTTTGTCCTCCACTCTCTCTCAAGCAATGGATACACATGAATAAATACATGCACTCAACAGTTTGGTCAGATCATAATCTTTCACTCATATATAAAATCAGTGCTTGGGTTAATTTCAAATTTCTCTACTTACAAATATAGGAAATAAATTTAGAGTGATTTGAATAATAAATGTTCCATTTAAAAATTTTAATATTTTAATATGAATTAATTCAAACACTTTTATTCATTAAATGTTTTTTCATATTCTTCTTAACTAGCTTGTTGTCTTCAATAAAACATGTTGATTCAATATAAAGAATATAGTGACAGTATTATTAAATGTAATATATATATATATATATATATATATATATATATATATATATATATATATATATATATATATATATATATATATATATATTATATATATATATATATATATATATAACACTTTGATTCTGGGAAATCTACTGTAGCTACTGGAGAATATTAGCATACATTATTAGTTTAATCTATAGTCTATGCCTTTTAAATCCATGTATGTATTTATTTTTTAAAATGTCAGTTGAAAATTATTTAAAATCACAAGTAAACACAAAATTTTTGACTCTGTGGTATAATGGATTGTTTTTTTCTATATTTCTCTTGTTTGCACATATTAAATGTTAACTCTTTTGATATTTGTAAAAGTTTGGAGCATAAATAGACTGTTAATAATTAAGTTACTTTCTCAAGTTTTTATTCCAGGTAATGTGTAGAAATTGTTTGTTTTTGCATAATTTATTTACCTGATTGCCTTTAAAACATTTTTATTCTATTCAAAAGTATAATTCAATTTCTGTGGCAACTTACATGTGTCTCATAATTCACTTTTAGCATATATTTTTATTTTATTATGTTCCTAATGGAATAAAATAGTTTACCTTCATGTTTACAGCAAAACTTTTCTGTCCAATGTTTCAGTTTTAAATATATATATATTATTTTGCTATACTAAAGTTATGCAAACGTCATCACTAGTAAAAAATATTACCAATTTTCTTATCTCTTTTTGCAATTTGAAGAAAAAAGCTGCATTCTATTATTGCTTCTTAAAATTGTTTTTTTTTTAATTTGTATTACATTATATATGAGGTAAAACACATAACATTTGAATGTAGAAAAGTAGTAGATATAAAAAGACATTTTTTTCATAGCATAATACTTAGTCTGATGAGCTATTATTTGGTGAAAAATATGTAAAAAAATTTTATTCCTATAATATCTTAAATTTAATAAAGAATAAATAAATAATGTTATCATTAAAAGGAAGTTGCCTTGACAACAGTTTGAAATTGTTGATTGTTATTGATATTGGGATTATCTAAGTGTTGACTGTTTTTTTAATGGCTACTTACAAACCCATTTAGTCTTGAACATTATTACATTTATTATTTAAGTAATACTTTTGGTGCAATTTGAAATTTATAATTGTAGTTTGTAATGTTATAATTGACTATTTATTAGTCTGCATTCAGAATAGGTTATATTGTTTAAAGAGGTTTTTTTAAACTTTTTTGTATCAGTAATTATAATTCCTATAATCAAGTTGCAATCTTTAGTGCCTATATAAGTATATTAGACCATTAATAAAGATGGGATTCCACCTTTATTGTTAAAAAGAGGTTGTCTTGACAACAGTTTGATATTGTTGATTGCTATTGATATTGGGATTGTCTAAGTGTTGATTGGTTTTTAATATATATATGATGATTTCCTTCTATGGAAGTATGGATATGGTGATTTCCTTCTATGGTAGTTGGATGTGCCACATGTAAAAGGAAAACTAATAAGACTGCAAAAATGTAAATCTAAATAAGTGTTATTCACGGAATAGCTTGCATATTTAAATAATTATGAATACAGTAAAATGTTATGACTGAGCATGGCTAGCTGGCCATGCAAGTGTCTCATAGATTTGGTCAACTACACAAAATAAATAAATTGTAAACCAAGTGGTTTTCTTCACTTAAATATTTAGGCAATCTAAATATACTGCATGGAATGTTATACTTATGCAACTAAGATATATAACTAAAATAGATCCATAAATATGTTGATTCACAAATGGTTCTATGGTAATTCAAATTTCAAACTGCAGTGAATTCATAACATGTTTAAGGCATCAACGAATTCACAGAGATGAATATATTTTGCTTGGCAAAGAAAATAATTCAATAAATGATGACTTATGTTGTGATAAATAATAGTATGGGATGTGAAATGAATTATCTTAATTTTAAAATAAATTATATAATAATATAATTTATAATGATTGGTACAATAGGCAAATCGAAACACCTAACTTAATAATAATAATAATATAAATTTATTGAGATAAGCATTAACTCATGAATAAAGTAAAGATTATAATTCTAATTTACCAAGTGCAATCTAATATCCTATCATACATTTTATAAGACATCTCCTCTTTTTTTTTTCTTTTTATGATTACAATTGGTAGATGTAATGTGCATTTTAATTATAAAACCTGTTGTCATAAAAAGGTTAACTATAAATTCTTTAAACCAAAAGGACCCAAAGTTGTCAATATTGACCCCTTATGGTCGATTTGAACTATCTAGAAGTCGATAGTTTTAATAATAAAAAATGTGGGGGGGGGTGATAAGAGCAAAAATAGACTCGTTTATTACTGTTATTTGTTTGTTATTTCAAAATTTTTATGATTCCCATAGGTATATAATTAAGAAGTAAAATAATTCAAAAAAGCATTTTTTTAAGTGTCATAGTATTGGCTGGGACGCGAACCCACAATCCGGGCAACTGCCTGCAAGTGCAAGGCAGTCGCACTGACCAAAAGCATTTTTTTTGATAAAAACACATTACATCGCAAACTTGTGAACAAGAAGGTAAAATAGGTCATTAAAATAGTCACACATAAAAAAGTATGAAAATATATGTAGCACAAACATATCTATGCATTGTCTTATCGAATGTATTAAAGCAAGTGTGAATATAAGAAAAAAATATTGCATGCCCACCCTTGCTCATGGCGGGACAAGATAATATTTGATATTAGCAAAATCTATCAGTCCTGTATGGTCGTACTTTCATAAAACATTATAAATTGATTAGTTTGATTAATATGTACTTATTTGTGATTTGATCTTTGAATATAATTATTTATTGAGGAGTAGTACTATGAAAAAAAAAATCAGAGGATACAGTTTATTTATTTGAATTTAAACAAAAATCTTCTGTTTCAACTAAGTACACACTTTATTGTTTTTTTTATCACAGGGGCTTTTAAAATTGTTTTTTAATAAAAGTTTTTATTTCTTATGATAATAATATGACTGAACCATAAAAGAACTGCAGACAATATAGCTTGGACTATTTGAAGCTAGGATTTGTTCCATCATTATCAAACAAACATTTACCAATGAGCTTCATATGAAAAAAGCTTTAGCAATGACACTATGAAATCACCAACACTAACAAATCACTAAAATAGAATTCACCCTAACAAAAAAGAAAAAGTTTGCCATACTTTCAGTCACTTAAAGATAAAATTCTGAAGTGATCTATGATAGATAGTATATTTGTTTCATAAACAAAACAAAACAGTGATCAATTAATGGCATCATGCAACATATTCCTACTCATTGTAAAATCTGGTGAGCTGCATGCCATATGGCAGAAAGTGATTTTACCATCCATCACAGAGGTATTGAACACTGAACTCCACAAACCTGTACAAGATGTTATAAAAAGGATTCCTTTGAGCAATAACATAGTTCAATGCTGTAATGACCAAATGAGTCATGATGTCGAAAACTGTCTAATCATTTGCAAAAAAAAATGTTTTTCACCTCCAATTGGATGAGTGAACATTACCCAGTAATGAATCTTTGTTGCTAGCATACATTTACTTTATTCAAGATTAGCAAATGCATGAAGAGTTGACTTTTGTTAGAACTTTAAAAACTGATACTAAAGACAAAACAATTTTTAAATTAGTGGAGCTATTTTTCAGGGAAAAAGTGATTCCAATGACAAATATAATATCTGTTGCAACAGATGTAGCACCAGATATGGTTGGTCATTATCACAGTTTCATAAGTTATTTGAAACAACATGTACCTGAAGTACTTGCCATTCACTGCATAATCCATGGGCAACATTTAATAGCCAAGAACCTTAGTGAGAAATTACATCAAGCACTTCAGTTTGTTATAACAGCTGAAAACAAAATTCAAAGTAATGCTTTGAACACTAGACTGTTTGCTTGACTATGAGAGAAAAGTGATAGATTTCTATCGATTGATTTTCCATACTGACGTCCACTGACTCTCAAAAGATATATGTTTGGCAAGATTTTTTGCACTTTTAAATCTATTTTAGAGTTTTTGGATGACAAGGATTAATGCAAACAAACAATTTGAATCTCATCAAAACAAAAAGAGGCATATCAGCATTTGTTGCTAGATTAATGTTTATTAAGAAAAATATTGCAAGATTGGAGATTTCACAACTTATTTTAGATAGGTACAATTCAAGAAGAAAACATCATACACTATGTCAATCACTTGATTTAGATTTCAAAACTAGGTTCAATGATATTCTATCTTAAAAATACAGGATTAAATAATAAACCCATGCATTATTAGTACAGAGCCAAATATAATTTTACAAGATGAGGTGATAACCATTAGCATGAATGAGGATCTCAAGATACAATTCAAGCAGGATTATCAAAAGGTTTTGGCTGCAACAAGATATTACTCTTCTATATCTAGCTCTATGGAATGTTGTACAAAAGTATTTGCTAGCATTTTCATCATCATATCTGGTAGAGAGAGTCTTCAGTGTAGTTTTAAACCTGCTTCAGAACAGAAATCAATTGCTTATCACTGAACATGGAAATTTGAGAATGCATCTCACTAATTTATTACCAGTCATAAATGAATTGTTGACTAATTTCCAAATGCACCCATCTCACTAAATGCAGTTTTCCAAGCTAATTTATTTAATATTCTTATTTTATAATTATGATTAAAATCTTTTTTATGATTTTGTTGATGTTTAATTCTGTCAACATATATTGATTTTTTCACTTCATTTTTATATTTAATAGAGTGATTTCAATATTTGTATTTATTTTGAATTTACATATTTATTTCATAAATGTCAAAAATTAAAAAAAAAACAACTCTGCTCACATTTTTTTTGCTTTAATTTCCATTAATGCAGGTTTCAATATTAAATGTTACACAAAATAATGTCATATTCCATAGTCCTTTTATTTTTTTCAATCATTAATTGCAAGTGATTAAAATAAAAAGTTTGATATCTAGTAAAATATTTAATATCAAGTTCTGTACAAATTTATTAATTTGAGAAAGTAATGTAAATGACTAAGGGGTTGACAATTTTAAAAGTTTTTGGTAAAGGGGTCTGTGGCTGGAAAATGTATGGGAACTTTTGCTTTAAGCAAAGCAATGAGGAAAAAACAATATTGCTTTTTTTTTAATATTTCTCATGTTTAAATGATAATGAATACCAAGAAGGTTATAATAATAAAAATTATTAATGAAAGCAAACTTTAATAAATGCTTATTGTTAAACTTGTCATTGTACTGTAATTTTTTAACCATTTTTTTTAATAAATGAAACTTATCTAACAATATTAAGATTTTTATGAGCATCATTTACCACAGTTTTGCATGTATATAACTTAGGTGATAATCGATTTTTCAATGATGTTTTCTTTGTCATATTTTTGTAGCAAAAACACAAAAATAAAAATCCATAAGCAATTTAAATTATTAGATGATATCCAATTACTATTCATTTTGCTATTGCAATCCAAGTTGTATTTAATTATCTTGACTTTATGGTTGTGAGTAGTGCATTTGTGATACCAATTTCATTTTAATCATTAAGTTAACAAATGAAGGGTGAAATTCATGTTCCCTCTTTCTAGATTGTCTTATTCACTAGTTTAACATATGCATTCAAATAACAAATATAACAAGCTTATATTTTTAAAACAAAAATGTCAATTTCTGGTAGTATAAAAAGAAAGTCACTATTTACCAATTAATGTTCACAAATCTAGAATAATATTTACAATATCTACTATCAATGTTTAATTATGAACATATAAAAAGTGAATTCACTTCTCATCTGATGTCTAAGGTCTTAAACATATAAATATACTAAACAAGATAATTTCTAGTGTAAAAATGGACATATCCAAGATATTGGGCCTCACTCAACTTAAATTTAAGCTGTTTAAATTTAAAAAAAATAATTATTTTTTGTAATAGAATTTTAATGATATTACTACACCATCATCATCATCATTATCAACCATTATCAATCTACTGCAGAATAAAGGTTTCTCCAAGTTTAATCCATCTTCTTCAATCTTTAACTTCTTTTCTCCACATCACCCCTGCACACTTTTTTATTTCATCCATCCATCTCACATGTGGTCTTTTTCTGGGTCTTTTACAATCTCTTGGAATCCAGTTTAAAATTTCAATTGTCCATCTATTATCATCTCTTCTAGCAATATGTCCAGCCCAATTCCACTTCAATCTTTTAATTTTTTCAATGTGGTCAGTAACACTTGTTTGTTCTCTTACCCATACATTGCGTTTTCGATCTCTTCTTGTTACTCCCAACATACATCTCTCCATACTTCTTTGAGTGGTCTGAAGTTTCTGTATTGCTCTTCTATTGAGTGTCCAAGTCTCAGATCCATAAGTAAGAACTGGTAAAACACATTTGTTAAAAACCTTCCTTTTCAAACACATAGACATATTTTCTTTTAGTATCAAGTTATTTCTACCAAAAGCACTCAAACCAAGTTTAATTCTATGATTAATTTCCTCCATTATGTTTCCATCTGTATGGATAATCTGACCAAGGTATTTGTAACTGTTAACTTCTTCTAATTCATCATAATCAATTTTTATTTTCATATTTTGAGCAAATCGATTAAACATTACTTTAGTCTTTTTAACATTTATCTTTAGTCCTACTTTTCTACTTTCATCTGATAACTCCTGCAACATTTCCTGCAGCTCTGAAGCATTATTTGCAAAAACAACAACATCATATGTGAAATCTAAATGACTTAAATAATCTCCATTTACTTTCACTCCTTTAGTTTCCCATTTGAATCCACAAAAGACTTCTTGCAGCACTGCTGTAAAAAGTTTTGGAGATATAACAAATATAATGTGTGAAAATTGTGTCATGTTTGTAAATATTAGTTTGTGATTACTGCCTTTTATAAAATTATTTTAATAGAGACATATTTTTCTCCAAGAAGAACTATATGACAATATGATGAAATAATTATATATATATATATATATATATATATATATATATATATATATATATATATATATATATATATATATATATATATATATATATATATTGAGGGATTTGAACACAGTATTTTCAGTCTATTCATTCTCCATTACAACTTAAGGAACCAGCACTCATCATTTGTGCAAGATCATCTTCCATATATATATATATATATAATTATAATTGAAATATTATTTCAATTATAATTACAATATTGTTTTTAATTAATGGATATTTTATTTATTTTACACACACACACACACACACACACACACACATATACATATATATATATATATATATATATATATATATATATATATATATATATATATACACAATCATTGCTAAGTTTATATTAAGATAGCAATTCCTCAAACATTATGGGACAAGCTTTAATCTACTTACCCTTTTAAATATTCAACCATCCACTCCATTAAAAAAACAATGATGAAACACTCAAAACCCTTATTGGATTTGATATTGTAGTCATACTTATGTAGACATTATGTCAATATAACCACTTGTATTATCAGTCCCATTATATATTGATATGAACTAAGAATTTTTCAGTCTATTCATCTTCCACTCCATCTCAAGCAACTGATACACATGACCACATACATGTGAAAAAGATATATGATCCCCAGTTGGTGCAGATGATAATCTCTCACATATAGGCAATAATTATTTGGTTTATGTTAAGATAAAAATTCTTCAAACTTTAATGGACAGGCTTCAATCTTCTCACCCTTCCAATTATTCACCCATTTATTTCATTGAAAAACCAATGATGGAATACTCAAAGCCTTTAATAGATGAGTTTAAATTTTTGTAATAACTTGGGTTAAAAGTTGAAGAGAATTTCCTATTATTTCTATTTAAACTCAGAACAAAGTGTTATTATAGATTAATAGTGAAAAATAGAATGGTCTCAGAACTGTCAATTGGTAAGTTATAGTTTCCTGGCAATATCAAAAAACAAATGTCTCTGATTGATTATACAGATGTAATAATCATTATTTCTATCATATTAAAATACCTGAAAATTTCTAACTTAATATATACAACAATTTAAAACAGATAATCTTCTGAATCCTTATGCCTATAAAATAGTCATCTCAGTTTAAAATCTCGTAACAATATGAATTAAAATTATAAGTGGATTTTCTTTTACTTCTGTTTAAATTTCTGATGCTAAAATAATTATAAATTTATAAGAAAAACTAGTTTACTCAAAACTGTTAATTATTAATTGATAATTTTTTACAATATCAAAGATAAAATATTAAATACAATTCGTGAATTTATTGGAAATTAAAAAATTGAATAAATATTAATGTGATTTGGGTAATGGCAAATAGTTATGTAATTATTCTATTGTTAATTTGATTCAAACTAATAACATGAAATCATTCAAATTTTTAAATTAAATGACCTTAATAACATTTGGTTCAGAATATATTAACTCAAATATATGTAAGATTGTAATTTGCATTTTATGGTTTAATGTCCAATTGTTAAATAGAAAACAAAAGTACTTGTGAATTTTTTCTTTTATTACATATGATGTTCAATTAAAAATTTATCAGGATCTAAAAATATTTAAACTATTTTTCATGGAGAAAAGCTGTAAGATTTCTGTGTTATATAATAGAAAATCATATAACTTTATAATAATAGACAAAAACAAAATTATTTACTAAAATTTTTCCATGACCATAGCTTCAACTATTAACAAATACTTATTTTCAGATAAAATTCATCAATATACATAAAACAAACACACACACACACACACACACACACACACATATATATATATATATATATATATATATATATATATATATATATATACACACACACAAAATAAAATATTATTTCCATCATTCACTTCTTCACCAATAAAGTTTGAGTAAAGTACCATAGTTAAAATTTAACTACTTACCTATATGATGCAAATTGTTATATATACATTAAAATTTAGACTATTGGTAAACATGAAATGTGACACTAGATCAGCTATGATCATAATAGCTAATAAACAAACATCTTTCATGTTTTATATACAGAGCAGGATTAATAAATAAATAATTTACACTTTGAAATACTCCCAAATATAACTATATAAAAATAAGTAAACAGTTGCATATCACTCATTAAAATTCATGTACAGTAAATCATTTTGTGTTGGGATATTCCCCAACAGAAAATAATTTTACCAGTTCTATCTGTGATTACAAATATAAAGTATGCATAAACATCATAAACTTTGTGTTTGTAATCCCAGATAGCACTGAAGTAATCTAATATTGATGATATTGACTAACTATATTTGAATTTCACCTAGCGGGATGTCACTTTATATTTATTTTTATATAGTTATGTTAAGAAGTTTTAAATTGATTATTTAATAATTCTGCTATACGTTAATTTCTATGATCTTAGTTGATTTTGTTTCACACTTCATGTTTACAATGGTCTAAATTTAAATATATGATACTTACAAATTAGTCCGATGGTGATGGCAAACCCTGGAACAAACAAATGCAGTAATAAAGACCAAATTAAATACATTTACAATCTTCTAAAAATAAAAACAATTTTTCAAGTAAAATTAGATTATATCCTGATCAGAAGAATGTTGTTAATCAAAATGTATGGTTTATTATCCAATATTCTCTTAAATAAATTGTTTTCATTTTTGAAAATTGCAAATGTTCTTAATTCAGTCTTTATTTATGCATTTGTTTGTGCTGATATTATAATATAAGTGCAAAATTTTCTCCAAAAGCAAAATGTTGTTTTCTCTAACTATCTATTGCTGTACTAATACATATGTGAAATCTCACCATAAACAAATCAATATAGAGAACAACTTGCATCTAAGTGGTTATATTTTACCTATGCTATTTTAATCAGATTTTTGAAATTACAGGTAATACTGCTAAAGTAATCTAGCATTCATTGTATTAATATTTGAATTTCAGCTAATATATATATATATATATATATATAATATATATATATATATATATATATAATTTTAAATACTTTCACTCTCAATATTTTAATAAAACAATTAGAACAGTCTGCATCAAGTCAAGCATAATGAATGCTGTTAGAAAATAATTATTTTGATACTAATAAATCTGAGAATACTTTAATATGTTCAAATGATGTGATATTATGATTTATTTGAGTAAAGTATTAATTAAACAATTATAATATAATATTAATACTTCCCATTATAAGTTAATTTTATCATTATGTTTTGTAACTGATAGAGTTTTGTTAGACAATGTTACAAATTAAATTTCCAATGGTTGGCAAATTTGTAAACAATTATTTATTTAACTATAATAATTATTTCAATTACGTATTTATTATTCATTTTTAAGCTAATGATTGATTATTTGTTCAGTGTATATTAACCAAGAGCAATTGTTTTTGAGAAAGATCAACTGTAATGTTTTACTTGGAGAGATGGTTAAATATTGTTTTACCAGACATTATAGTGTTAATATATGTGCTGATCTTTGCAGTCATTTGTTGATTAATGTTTTATTGGATCTTTGCAATATATATTTATTTTGGGTCAGTAATCAATAAATGATTGGCACTATAAAATATAATAATACAATCATCATTTTTGAAATTAAAACTCAGAACATCATATTAAAATTCAGAACTTCTCCATCTTTAATTTAATATATGGTCTAATATTTCTTTTTATAAGCTTGTGAAACTGTTGTCAACTTCCTGTTGGTTAATTAGGAACACCTTTTTTGTTATCTTAAAAAATAATATCTTGGTGTGTGTTTTTACTTTTATGCTATATGATGTCAAAAACATAACAAATATTCCAATCATTTTATCTAATACTTTATAGCTTATACAAAATTATTATATTACACGATAATGTTTGAAATTCGTGTACAATTACTTTTATTGAAATAAACATATATATAATACTCATTACACAGAACAAAAAAAAAATACATGTTCGCTTCAGAAATGTATTGTTAACTATCAACAAATAAAAAGATTATAGTTGAGATAAAATTTAAAATTTTCTTCCAAAGGTTAAAGGATCTTTTTACAATCTAACTATGCATATGTATTTGAGAAAAGATCAATTGATCGCTAAACATGTTTAATTTAGTTTTAAAAGTTTTAGTTTAAATGTTGAGTTACGATTTATTTTTATTTATTTTGATAAAATCAATTCTCAATATTTTTTTGAAAAATAAACTATTTCTATTAAAAGACTTGCAATTACATTTAATGTAAAAAAAAAGAAAGAAAAACAACAACAAACAATCATGATATTCAGAAAATTGAATTAAATAACTGTTAGATAATAGATTGATATTAATAATATAGAGATTTCCCGAGACAGAACAAAAACTAGCAGAAATCGTTTAAATGAAAAATAAACAAAGCTCTTAAACTCTATTTCTATTGCTTCTAATAATATTATTAGTTTTTAGCAAAAAAAAAAGAAAGTAACACATAAAACATTTTCCACAAATCTAAATTCTGTAAACTCCATAAAAGATTTTTAAAATCAGGTCCCATATTTAATAATCGTTGTTGATTGTTTGCCTTTGTGTTCAATATTTTAAAGTAATTTACTGAAGTGTCTCAATATTTAAATAATCATAAATTTTACAGTTATTACTTATCATGCTTGCTACTTATTGTATTTCCAATTGTCAATATTATTTTAAATATTTCAGAATCCAGAGACTATTATTATGAGTATTCAAAGATTGCCTAAAAATTTATATACACAACCAGCAATTATTTAGCAAGACTATAAATTATTTATTTATAAAATTTTACACAATTTTTTACTACATCTTAAAATAAAGAAGAACAATCATTTAATGATGTTTTTTTATGATATCCTTACTATACAACAATTTTTCTCTCATATTTTGTTTAGGTATTGTCAAAATACATTACAAAACAGTAAGAAAGATGCAGTGAAAATTGTGTCTGTAGTGAAAAAGTAATTCTAACTCAAGAATATTGCGAACTCATTTAAAATTAATACAAATTATATCAATGTACTTTTCAAATACTAAATGTTAAACATATATACTTATATTGATATGTAATGTAAAAGTAGTAAAGGATATATAAGTCTATCTTGATAAGAGGCTTTTAGTAAAAAAATTAAAATACAGGTGTGTTTCATGTAACATAGATTAAATACGTTTATTGTTTGTACAATAAACAACATTCCAAATAAATGTTTGGTACTTCTATGAGTTCACCTATCTTAGGAGTAATCAATAATTTATTTATGGAAAATGTACAAACTCGTTCTTTAGTATCAGTGTCTTTAAAACCTCTTACTTGGCTCATATATATATATTGTAATGGAACATATATTTTATATATATATATTGCCATATGATATATATATATATATATATATATATATATATATCATCTGGCAACATGGTAAAAATAAATTATATGATTTTTTCTCACAGTCAAATCATATCCACTCTCATTTTAAATTTACAATGTGGACGGAGTCTGATGAAAAATTTCCCTTTTTTGATATATTCATCATTAGAAAAAAATGTACACACAGTTAATTACTTAGAATTTTCACCAAATCATTATCCAACTAATTTTTTTCTGCAGTCAAAGCTCTTTTCATTAGATCAATTAACATTTTAGATAAATCATCTGAAAGAAGAAATAATTCATGTAAATAATGTTTTATTAGTTAATGGTTATAATAATAACATTATTCACCAACCTTTAATTCAAACACAAAATAATCAAAATAATAACCAAAAGGAAAAGAAATAATTAATATATTTTGACTGCAGATAGTATTGGACATATTCTAAAATGCTATAATATAAAAGCAACATATACTACTTTTCAAAAAATTAGGAATATCATAACCAAGACTAAAGATTCAATCCAACTTGAGGTTCATGAAATTGATAAAATTTCACATGGTATTTGTAATGCTTCTTATGCAGGTTTACACAATCTTTGCATCAGTATTATAAGAGATGAACATGCAAATGCAATTAAACAACACTTTCATTTCCTGCTATGAATTCCATCATAATATTGTTATCTCTAACATCAGGATCCTAATCAGATGTGACAATCTCTACCAATGAAACATTGGAGAAGCAATTGAGATAATAAATTGATCAAATTGTATCAACAATCATGATAATACATGTAAAAAAGAATGTTTTAAAAACATATTACTCTGAAGATATTCTGACTTTTATTTATTTTTCAATTTTTTATACTTGTTATTTATTTTATCTATTGGTGAACTTCAACATTGTTATAAATCAGTATTTACTGCACCTCTACAACTAACGGTATAATATTCTATTCATCACTCAGTTGATGACTTTATGATCAAGCCAAAATGTCAGTATATTTACAATCAAAATCAGATATACATAAACTAGAAAATATATATATATATATATATCATTGAAAACAAGTTAAGACTTTGACAATCCCAATATCAATAACAATTAACAATTTCAAACTGTTGTCAAGACAACCTTCTTTTAACAATGTATATATATTGTAGTATTTTAATTTTATATTTAGGCCTTCTATTGCACAGTGAAAAGTGCTAGTTAATCAAACTATGAAAAAGATGAATCTTTTGTTCATGTATGGGTTTAGATATCTCGAGAACATATTTATCTTTCCTGATTAACTGATGTAATATTTTTAATACGATTTTCATTACTGGCAGAATCAGTTTTACATTTATTTGAAAGAGTGCCAGAGTCCATAAATTAACTGATCCATCACATCATATCATGTATTTCTGCAGAAACTAATTAAATGTAAATGTTTACATGATTTCACTTTTTTGTCAAATAGTATTTAAGAATTTTTCCCAGTAAATTAAAATGAGCATGGCATAGTATAACAGTTGGGATGAGCTGATAACAGCAAAATCACCACTAGAGTGACTTCAGCCACCACAACGCATTCCAACCTACATGCTTCTTCATTTTTAATGAGTTTTGGTGATCAGGGAGAGGTAAAGACTCTTAAAACTAGCTTTTAATTATATAACCTCATTGTGGCAAACAAGACACTCAATGCAATGTATATATAACATGCAGCACTTCATTAGTATTAAAATTACAAACAAATAAACAAAAGAAATGACTACCACTTAATTTGTTTGGTAGACTTATAAGATAATGGAATCACATTAATTGGTGTTTACATATGTAAAAATTTTACTGTATAACATATATAAATAAGGAACTTCGGTTGATGTATCGATTTTGATCTTTGGGGCAGATATCTGTCAAGCAGATACATAATAATAAATAAAGCAAGGTAAGTTTAATTAACTTTAGAAAATATGGTTAAATAGATAAATGCATAATTCTCATGATCATGGCCAATAAATACTGAAATATCAAACTTTAACATACAGAAGGGAGGCAGTACTGAGTTGCTAAAGAATAAACAATTAAATAACAAGGTAGACTGGAATATGATCGCCTCCATGATGTCATATCCATATCTTATAATAAGGCAACAACAGGAATATATTTGCTTTTGCAAAGTTAGATCCAAATTTCATAAAATAAATGGGTCCTGGAATGAAGGAATGAGTGGCTTAATATAACCCTTATTAACTTTCATTAACAGGCAGGAATAATCCACTGCACTGGTAATAAGAAACAATAAGACTCACTGGGTCTGAAAAATGAAAGAATGTTTTCACATTCACATGGAGCTTATTTAGAATGAACCCATTAAATTAAAGATTCTAAAGCAGGGATATACATCTACTGAAGAATGCAATGAAATAAACATGAAATTTGACAACCCAGTAATGCTATATTTATATAAAATAATAATATTTGGACTTAAATTTAAATCTATATAAAATAAAATGGTCCTGCCATAAGTTTATAATATGCAAACATCTATTATATAGGCTAATTTTAAAATATTTTCAATGAAATTTATTCCCTGTTTAATTAAAAATCCACCCCATAGATCTTACACATATAAGAAATTATTGATACAACAGCCTACAATGATAATATATTAAATTGAATTAAACGTTTTAAAAAATAAACTATCGTATCATACAGTATACATTTATTTATTGAAAATAGAAACGAAGTTTTAACGTTTAACTTCGAACATTAAATTTTATTTTAAATCTGAAAACTTGATTATAAACCACCTGTATGCAGCATACACATATACTTGTCCCTTCTAAAGGAAATAAACTTTGCTTTAAACATCATAACTCTCGATGTTAATTTTTAAATTTGAAAGTTTTATATAAACCATTGTAATTGTGTTAATGGCCAAATGACATTTTGAAAAAAACGATTTTAAACAGACAACTTTAAAATCGCAAGTAATAAAAAAAATAGCATCAATGAGGAGGGATTTAAATATCCTGCTTTTATTTAATTAGTGGACTTTTCTTTAGTTAACATCAAATATTTTAATTTTTGAAATATTTTATTAAATTTACATCTGTCTGATTCTTAAACAATAAGTCTAGCAAATTTAATTAAGATTGAGTATATATTGCAATAATCAATCTTCCTTACTACATACAATTAATTGTGTGTTATAACAGCAATAAGAAAATATTTAAATAATGCAATAAAATATCTAAATAATATGGTAAGACACATTCTACAGAATGTTTGATATATAATTACTTACACAAGGAAAAAGAATAATAAAGAGGCTTTTATCATTTACCAGTAACTTTCATTGTCTATGGCATTATATACTGGTGGCAAGGTAGGGTCTATGTCAGCAATTATGGATCATCAATTGTAGACAGGAACTTTAACAGCATTGCATGTTATAATACCAGAGGAGTCAAAACTCAGCTTTATGGAAATGGTCAGAGAAATTGTGATGATTTACTCAATGGTCATAGCATGATGTAATTTTAATCGCTTAAGAAAAAATCTTTACAAAATGTTTACAATAACTACAAGAAGTAAAATTATTTCTTTCCTTATCTATATATACATCTTGAAACAAAGGTATCCAGATCTTTCCCAATTAATTAATTTAAACTTAATAAAAATTATTTTCTTTACTATCTAAAAAAATGTAACTGATTATAAAGTTAATGCTATTTAATTTTGAAATTTTACTAATTGCATTTTTTTAAATTACATTCCGAATACTTTTGATTTAATCTAATCCTCACTAAATATACATGTTTTGTCACTTTTTCCTTAAGTAATTATAAAATTAGAATTTAATTTTCACATTCTTTGAACAAGTAATGTCTATTAATAAGTTACATTTTTTTTGCTAACTTGAAACCCCCCTTTCTATAACATTAAATTTCAAATAAAACTAATTTTCTTTTATATTATTTTTTTTAATGCCTTAGAATTAACATTAAGTCATCAATATGTACATGAAGCATATATATATATATATATATATATATCATAAAATTTAAATGTAACATTTATATATCCTATTACAATATATATATATATATATATATATATTGTAACAGGATATATAAATGTTACATTTAAATTTTAGTACTTAAATTTTTTTTTGTAAATGTCTAATAATGAATTAAAAGCACAGGTGTTCGAAATGCACAAATAATGAATTATTAATTTATTAATAAGTTTAATTTAAATATTGAAATAGTAAAAAATTATAGAATTGAAGCAAAGATTCTAATTTTAAATAAATATAATAAAAACCTTTTAATCTTAAAAATAACGAAGAGTGTTTGTAACAAAAATAAAATTACAAACAGATCCTTAAGGCAAAATGACCATTAAAAATATTATTATAAAATAGATAACAGTTGAGAAATAGAAACAAAAGACTTACTTTTCCCGCCCAATATATACACAGACCACAGAGGAAAATCTATGTAATATGTCTGATGGATCTGCACATTCCTAGATAAGATGCTTCAGGACTATAAAAGGAAAAATTCAAAAGAAATAATTATTTAGAAAGTTAGAATTTTGAATTTGTTTGTCATTGCTGAAAAGTAAAAAATTTAAAAAGTTATTGTCACCGTTACCAAAAATGTAATCTGTTTCATCGCACTTTCTTCATTCGGCCGGCTGAAGGCAGCTTTCATCTTCATGGATCCCAGAATCAAACCACTAGTAACATCTTCAGAAATCATCGGAAATCTTCATAAATCATCATTGTCCGCAAGAAATGGTCCTTGCATAAACTCAGATGTTCGTCGTGAAGGAACGAACACAGAGAAAGGAAAGTATAAATTATAAATGATAAAAATGAAATATAAATTTTTCAATTTAAAATCTTTGAACTTTATTTTTCTTTAAATATGAACTGTAGACTTTCTACTTTGATCAAATCTGAACTTTATTTCTTATAAAACCTTGCAATTTTAAAAGTCTTATCTAAAGTTTAAACGTAATCTTTTTAAAATATGTGTTATAATTTTTTTTATTTATGCTTAGTATAAGATCAGTTTGTAATAGAGCAGAAGTTTGTGATTGCAAACGAATTTAAAGATAAAATCAAACATGTATCATTATTTGTGCATCATTAGATTTTAAAAAAAAGGTCAAATCTATTATTTGATGTAAAAATAAGTTGAATACAATGTGTAATTTTAAAATAAGTTAAATACCCTAAACTAAATATTTTTTTTATATAGTAAATTATTAAATTGACTTAAATTTAAGTTGAGCATAGATGGCTGCTTAGACTCATTTAAGTATATGTTAGTTTAAAGGGGTTTTGATTTCGGACTATTTGTTTCATAGATGTGTCAGTACTGGTCGAAAGATATATGGATGTTTATATCAATGTAATGCGAAGTGTGTTAGCACACAGGGCAATGTGCTCAACTGAATGCATGACCCGAAAGAGGTAGTCATGAGATTGAAATGGATATGGAGTACTTCCCATGACATTGCCCCCTTTTTAGCTCTATGGATAGGGATTAAGGTGGCAAGATTTACCACTCTCCCATCCATAAGTAGCATTTTTTTTATTATTTTATATGCATGTTTCCTTTGCCAGACAGACATTCCTGTACTGGATGAAGGTCATGTTCTTCAAATAATATAATGCTGTCAAATGCACATTACTATCAGTGTGTTTCTATGCTAACATGTTCATATTGCATTGGTTGCTGATATATATCGGGAAGCAAGTGTTGGTGTGGCTGTGGGCTTTTAGTCTGGAGTCAAATGTTTTGAAAATCTTTTAAGTGTGTTGTCTAGATGGCCTATCTATGCTCAACATTTTAAGATTAAAAATTAAAGTTAAATAATAATTAATAATAATAATGAAACATAAAGAATAATTTTTTGTATAGTAATTATTTTTCAAGTTTGTGTGTTGTCACCTATATATGTGTGTGTGTATATATATATATATATATATATATATATACACACATATATACACACACACATACACATATATATATATATATATATATATATATATATATATATATATATATATATAAAATCAAAACTACCCCAAATCTAAAATTAAACCAGACCAGCATAAAAATAATATTAAAGCACAACCTAAGGTTTCACTGCTACAAGCAGACTTCTCAAGTGTAAAGAACTACAAAAAAACCACACATTATATATACTATTAAAAACTACCCACAAATCCATTCACTTCCCATCCACCCTTAATATTAAAAGAACTCTTAAATAAGTTAATTGCTTCAGAATAATAAATTTTCAATAATAAAGACTCTTTAATTCTTCTTTTGATTTCATTTCTCTCAAAGAAGACAACCTTAGCTTCATCAAAATCAATAGTGTGGCCTGTATCTTTTTCATGGACATACAAAGCAGAACTATGATATCTATTTTCAACTTGTGTATCTGCTTACCATATAAATTTTCCAGGTTCCAATAGCCTGGTGGTGCCCTGTATGGCAGATTTGGTTAGACTCTAATTTCCAACCTGACTCTAATTTCCAACCTTTCCACCCCGACCATTATAATATATATAATGAAGCAGTCAGATCTAAGTTAGATCCTAGCTTCATGATATCTCCCATGTCACATGCAGCCCACTTCAAACCCTAGTACTAACCATGACTTTCCGATTGCGATGGGGCTTTATACGTTCAATACATGCTAGTTTCCTTAAAAAAATAGTAGCATATAAATGTGTGTTAAAACTAACTAGTTTGATGTTTAAACTAATCAATTCATTAATAAATTCATGATAAAATTATTCATGAATTTATATATATTATAACTGTGTAGATTGTGCATATATATTTATAAATATTTAAATGTATATATTCTTTATAAAGTTTCATTGTGTCAGGAATGTTTTATTTTACTTTTAAACAGTTTGTTCAAATTTTAGTGATTAAAAGCTACATTCTTTCAAGCTTTCAGATAGTCCTTTTCCAAAGACAATGAGGAATGTTTTAATTATTAGCAAAAAGATAATAATTTAAAATGTAAGGACAGTTCCTAATTAAAATCATTTTTTAGATTTATAAATTCATTTTCTCATTAGAAAATGAATTCAAAGTTAATGAGTTTGAAAGCCTTATCTAAGGAATGTATCTAAAATCAATTAGTAAAAAGTTATAATTTTGATAATGCAAAAAGCATTAGCTTGAAGGCATCTAGAATAGGCAGGAAACCTGAGGACAGTATAAATAGCCCAGAAATGTTTGGAGAGGGATAAGCCATCGTTGTTTTAGAGAAGTGCTACTAGAATTTGTGTATCCTTAAATTATGAATTTCAATAGTGTTTCCATCATGGTGAGGGGCTAAACTTCGGGAGTCTGATTGCTGAGCCCGAAGTTCCCCAGAAGATCTTCAATGTAGCTGCTAAACTAAATATTTTCCAGACCAATCATGCTGCCCAAAAACCATGAAAGAATCAATCAGAATGCCATTCAAAAGTTCAAATGCACACCTATATTTCACCCAACTGGACTCTGCCATGTAGTTTAAGGAACCAACTATAAAGGAATGTTAATATCTTTCTTGAAACAACCGCAACTTTCTGGCCAGTTTCCAAACTTTATTTTACACCACCTTTTAAGCTATCTACTGTGAAATTTTCTTTTATTTATGCTATCTTAAATTATGTAGTAATTCTCTTAATCTCTAGTTTTTAAAATTAATACTTTGTTAAATTTCTTTTTCCTTATGATGGTAGTTCATTTATCTAATCTTATTATATATTTTCTAGATGATTATTAATATCATTTATTTTTGATTATGTGCCAATAAAACTTCAACTTGATAATAATCTTTTTCATTACATGTACCTTGTTATAATATAATATTAAGTTATAGTAATTCTTTCTCACTAGAACTAATTTACTTTATCAAGTTGAAGGATTTATACAATTTTTGCTATTTTTATTAGCGGTTAATAATAAATTATTAGCTCAGTTTCTTATCTATGCCCCCAGCTACTTTATATAGTTTATACATATTCATAATGTTAAAATGTTTTGCAAAAAATCAATAAAGGAGTTTAATGTTAATATATTCTGAGTTAAATTTGTATTTCTGTATTAAGATTCAGGGAGGGCATGATGTTTAGGGTATAATTAATATAATTTTATAATTGTGTTAAATAATTTTAGTTAAAAGCTCATTTGACTTTAATTCAATGATCAGGTCATCACGTAGAGTATTCTGTATGTAAATTGGGTTTTATTAATTACACTCGATGATTATCAAGTCATCATTTTCGAATGTTACTGGCACGAGCCAGCTCCTGCTTTGTAGGCTTGTCACCGGTGATACTATTTTTACTTTAATTACTGAAGAAGAAACCACTACATTGGAACACCAAAGATTTGCAGCTTCAACCTGACCTGGCTTTCTCTGTGTTCCACATTTCCTTGATAGAGCATAAAGACTTGTAAAACACAAGCTGCCCTCCTATTTAAATCACATCAAGCCATTATTTCTTGTATTCATTTTTATAGCTCATAAGATGTCAGTACCATTTACTTCTCAGCTCAAATAAAGCCCCACTCTCATGCTCATAAATCATGATGAATTGATTTCATTAAAGTTGAACAAATTCTTATTCATGTCTAATTAAATAAGTTTTCTGTTAAATATTAAAGTTATGCCCTAAATATTTATCATTCACTTCGTGAATTGGTTTACGAATGTGAAAATATATCTCACATTCTTTCGTTTAGGATTAGGATCATAATTTCTGTCACAGCCAAATACCTTTATCTACCTTTATTTTTGTGTCAGGGCATAGACATATAAAATCCTCCTAGAATATTGCTTAATAGTTATTGGCATATAATAACGACTGCCATTCTCATTGTAATTATAAATTCCATTTAAAGACTAGAGGTAACCTATATAATCATAATCTAAAAGTTGAACAAAATTATTATTATTATTAAATATTTTATTAACACATTTGGTTTTTAACTTTATTTCTTATTCAATAATTATTTTAATATTAATACTCACTGTCTGTATTGGCAACTCGAACATACATATATGAGTTGACTTACAAATACCCTTAGTTATTTTATTATATGTTATTAGTGTCAGATCAGGAATGTCAAATCATCATCATCTGTTGAGCTGGTTTCTTGGCACATAGTCATGTACCATTGACTTAAGTCATCCATTGATTTGATCTGAGCTTGTGAGTTGGGTTTGAATACAGTTTGGTTCGGCTGAGTTTGAATCTGGCTTTGAGTTTAGGTTGTTAGTGTGGGTGGTTTTTCGATCGGTACAATAAGATGCATATATATTACCACTTTAATAGGGAATTATACATTTCTTAAAATAATCTTTTGCAATAGTAAAATCTAAAAACTAAAATTAATAATGTACAATGAAAAGTTGATATTAAAAATAAATATTTTATTATAACAAATTAAAATATTTTAACAATAAATTATTAATAAAATTGTCAAGAAACATACACTTGCTCATTCCAATAATAATAATGCTAATCAAATAATTAAAAGTTCTTGTTAGATTTATGTTTCTCCTAGGTGAATATCTATATTGGTATTAGAAGCTTCATAGTTAAGGTTAGTTTGCAAACATTTAATCAGCCACAAATCAGGCTATGTATAATAGTAGATTATAGGTAAGTTTGTGTACACTGTAGATTTTTAGTAGTTTACATGTATTTCTTTGGTTGAAAGAGTTTGTTGGTAAGTTAACTTTGAGTTCTGCCAGCATTTTTTCCATTCTTCATCCACTTTAAGGCTTGCTAAAAGACTTTTTGGAGTGACCTCTTCAAAATGAAATAACATGTCCACAAACACTCCAGTTCTACTCCCACATGAAGACTTAGTTTAGCAGTATGAATAATCCTGAGTAGAAGCATCTAACCACCATTATGAGAACAAGACAACTGTAATTAACTTCTTGTCTCTCTATCCAAGATTACAAAAAACTGTCAGCACAAAACAAGCCAAGATGAAATTATTCTCTTCTTTTTATACTCTTGATGACATATAAGATTTTCTGCACCTACATTTTTTCTTTTGTTTTATTATCAGAATACAAGTTGATAATCTTGTAAATTTACTTTTCTACAAAGTCTTTTTTATATAAATTATTTTAGCCATTTTTTATTAGTTCATAAAAGGTTTTTAAGATGGTAATCTATTATATTTGTACTTTCTTATGTTTATCTGGATAAAGAACTGGGATGCACTTTTATTTTCTCCAATTTTAAGTTTTATTTTTAATTAAATAGATAATATTAAATGCACAAATAATTTTCATTGTATGTATCTAAAATAAATTACATGAACTAAAAACAAACTAAATGTATCTTTTGACCAATTTTTAAATTTTACTTTTAGCTTTTAAAATATTACCAAATGCCAATATAATCATGCACTATATGTATTTTAATATGGTTCACTATATATATATATATATATATATATTGTACCTGTCGAAAAACCCACCAAAAGAACTGCAAGTCAGATCCAAACTCAGGTGAACCAAAATTGAATTCAAACCCAACTCACCAGCTCAGATTAGTAGAAATCTAAATCCACGGCACAGTGCTATGCACCAAGAAACTAGCTCAATGGTTGGTGAGGATAAGAGACCCCTGAACTGAAATTAATATCTGATAATAAACTGACTAAAATAATTTTAAATCGAATCATACATATATGTCCGGGTTGTCAACACAGACAGCGAGTATTAACATTAACATAATTATAAAAGAATTAAGAACTAAGAAACCAAGTGTGTTTAAAATATTTAATAATATTAATTTGTTTGGTTTGAATTTTAAATAAAGATTAAATTAATTAATTCTAGTCCTTAAACAAAGTTTATAATTATAATATGAGTGGCGGTCCTTATTATATGCCAATGAGTATTACACAATATTTGAAAGCCTATATGTCTATGTCCCCAACAAGAAAATAAAAAGCAGATAAAGGTATTCATTAGTAAAGGAAATTTTTACTCTAATTTTATAGGAAAGAATGTGATATTTATTTTCACATTCGCAAATTCATTCATGAAGAACAAGTTATGTATTTCAGGACATAACTTTAATCTTTATTGGAAAACTTATTTAATTAAATATAACTGCGAATTTGTTCGACTTTAATTAAAATCACTGTGTCATGAATTACGAGCATCAGAGCAGGCTTTACCGGAACAGAGAGGCAATGGTGCTGACGAATTATGAGCTATAAAATGAAATTGAAAGACGATAGCTAGTTGATAATCAAAGTCCTATGGCAGTTTGCATCTGACAAGTCTTATTCCTTTTAACTAATATGAACAGGAGAGGAAGTGCTTTCTTCCTCGATAATTTAAAATAACAGAAATATGATCACCGACCAGCCTAATGGAGCGGAAGATTGCCCTACGTCAGCAACGTTCAAAGATGATGACTTGATGGTCATCATTTGAATATTAAAACCCATATAGAATGCTCTACATGATGACTTGATCAATTAATTAAAGTCAAACTAGCTTTTAATGAAAACTATTTTAAAGTATTTGTAAATCATATTAATTATGCCCCAATCATTATGTCCTTCCTGAATCTTAATCGCAAGTAACATAAATTTGAATTAGAATATATTTGATTTTTTTATCGGCCCTTTTGCAATAAAAACATTTTAAGATTATATATGAATAAATAAATATTAGTGAAACGAGAAAATAGTGGTGGCATAGATTAGAAGCGGAGCTAATAATTTATTATTAGCCAATGATAAAATAACAATCATTTAATAATTTCTTTTGATTCGATGGTGGATCGAACTGTATAAATCTACTTCTAACGGGTGAGAATTAACTATCAGAATTAATCTTATATTACTTGTATAAGGCAAAGAAAATGAAGGAGATCATCGAGTCAAAAAATTATTGGCATATAATTACAAATAACAACATTAATAAAATACTTAATAAATATATATAATAAAATAAATGAACCACCATCGTGAGGAAGAAAAGTTAAATTTAAAGACTAGAAGTTGAGAGAACTACGACATAAACTTACAGTAGCATGAATAAAAGGTTTTATAAAGATTATTACATTAAAGAATAAAAGAGTTCTAAAAGGGAGTGTAAAGTAAAGTTTGAAACTGGCCAGAAAGTTTAAGGTTCATTATGGAAACATATTACCCATTTCTTCCAGGGCTGGTTCTTAGTTTACACGTTCGGGTTAGTAAAAATGTAGGCATGCATTTAGTCGATTACTTGAACAGCATTTTAGTGGCTTTTCATAATTTTAGGAGCATGATTGGTCCGGAAAAGATTTAGCAGCTCCATTGAAGATTTTCAGGGGACTTCAGGAACCGATAGCCAGATTCCTGATGTTTAGCCCCTTATCATGATCAAAACACTATTTAAAATGCACAGAGTTTACTGCACTTCTCTACAACAAAGATGGCTTTTCTTTCCATACTTTTCAGAGCTATATATACTGTCCTCTGATGCCTTCAGGCTAGCACTTCTTTCATTATAGATGTTTTTAGATTTACTGGTTGTTTTTAGATACATTCCTTTGATAAGGCTTTCAAACTCATTAACTTGAATTCATTTTCTAATTAGAAAATGAATTCTTAAAATCAGAAAATGATTTTAATTAGGAAATCCTTATCTTTTTTCTAATTAACAAAACTTTAACTACTGTTTTTGGAAAGGGAAAATCTGAAACCTTATCGAATGAATGTAGCTTTTAATCATTAAAACTTTAACAAATTGTTTAAAAATAAAATCAAACATTCCCTACACAATAAAACTTTCAAACAATTATATATATTTAAATATTTACAAATATATACGCACAATCCACACAGTTATAATACATATAAATTCATGAACAATTCTATCATGGATTTATTAATAGAATTAATCAATTTAAATCTGAAACTAGTTATTTTAATATGCATTTATGAAATAAGTTTGTTTTTAAGAAAACTAGCATGGATTGACCGTATAAAACCTCATTGCATCAGAAATTTAAGGTTAGTATTATGGGTTTGAAGTGGGCTTATGGCTAGATGTCATGAAACTAGGATCGAACTCAGATCTGACTGCTTCAATATATATCAGTGTTAATTTACTTAATATAATAATACTATCAAATACTGGAAGTAAACATTACTATAATCTTTTTAAAACAGTTGAAATATGTACATGCACATTTTTACAAATTGTAACTTCTGATAAATATACTTAATTTTTGAGGATCGTAATAATTAATAGTATATTTTTATAAGGCATTTTTACTAGCATTATGGCAATTCATTGACTAAATTTTATTATTTAAATTGAGAATGAATACATATTTTTAACAAACAATATTTTATACTGTTCCAGTGTTGTTGTTTGAACATCTTATAACCATGTTTATTAAATAAACTTCCAATGTGCATACCCTAAGAATAATTTACAAGCCAGATCTTCTAGGGTTATTTTAATAAATCATTTTAGTCTGACAGATAGATTAACGTGATATAAAAATGATATTTGCAAGTTTATTTAAATCATTTCATAAAGTCTGAATAGTAAATTATTCTTTCGATAAGTGCAATAAAAACTTCATAAATATTTTTATATGTCCTCACCATCTCATATTTAAAAGTTTTTCTAAATTTAATAAAATTAATAAAACTTTCTTAATAAATGGTGGTGATACACTATGCCAGAAAAATTATAAATGTATTGTTCATTAAAATTTACAGCTTAGCATCACTTTGGGTTCTATTTCAGCATATTTGTGTGTGTGTATATATATATATATATATATATATGTACAGAGCAATAATAATTGTTTTTGACAGTGATTTTAATGATGACAACATTTACAATATTATAGAATGAAGTATAAGATTTTAGATTTAATTGTTGTAAGACAGTGACTAGAATAATAATTTATTATAATTGTAATCAAATATTTTCCAATTAAATTTATAAAATCATTGAACATGAGTTTATGATAAAGATATTAACATAAAAAAAGATTATTTTATTTAAGCAATATATTGAGCATGTATTTCCTATTTCTAAATAATATTTTCTTAACTCTCATTATATTGAAACTACTACAAGTTTTGCCTTTCTTTATCTATATGTAAATATCAAATGTTAATCTCTTTTAATATAGTTATGTAATATTTGAAAACTTGAAGACAGGCAAGTTAACATGAAAAGATATAAGAAACCAAATTTTTTATTTATTTAATAGCACCAAGACAGCTTATGCGAATTCTCACCAAAATCTTAGTATAGAATAAAACCTTGCAGTTGACATTCTAAATGTATATGCATTGAGAAATATGTAAATGTGTCCTAATATGCAAATTATATGTTCCATTTCTTTGATAATGAGATGCAAGAGTCAGTTCTGCTAATTAAATGCAGTTACCTTGCAATTTCCCATTTTTCTATACTTCCTTTCTGTGCAAAGTGTTTTAACATTTGAGGGAGAAAAAACATGCCCCATAGCTAACTCGTGTTCAATAAAGATTGACTTGTGTTCACAACCTAATTTTGCTTTTTTATATAAATAGATGTGCTGAGCAATTCTCATTGATCTATTAGCATGAGTCTCCAAAGTACATTACACTGCAGGAGAGGGCAGAAAATGAGATCTTATATATGATTTGGGGAAAGTGTTCAAAAGAGTTTAGTATCATTGGTTTATTTAAAAGGTTATTGAGAGAGAGAGAGAGAGAGAGAGAGCAGTGATCTAAATCTTCCTCTAAATGTTTCCATGTAGATTTTTTTGAGGTTTGTTGAAATATGAGGGATGTATGGAAGGCTGATACATTGTTTAGCCAGGGTGTTGTTATTGGAAACATTGTTGATGCACCTATAATTTTTTTCTACAATTTTAATTAATTTAGTATAATTAAATCCAGTGTTCATTAGATCTGTAACATATAATTTAATAATAGTTTTTCTGTCCACCCTGTATTTACATAATTTTTAGTTATGATATAAGAAACCCTTAAGGCTTGTCATTTTGTGATTGAATGAAACATTAGATTGGGGATGGATGACTCCTTTAACTTGATTTGGTTTTCCATTTATCTTAAAATCAAGTGCATCTTCTTTTCTTTGAATATGTAGGTCCAAAAGTTTATACTTTAGTTTACATCCTCATCTTCAGTAGTCCATTTGAGGGATGAAACTCTGTCTAATTCTGTGAAAATATTAATAATTTTATGCTCTGCAGAAAATATAAATATGTCTTCAATGTTTCTAATATATATGTTGTTTAGTGAAAGGTCCAAATATTTAGGTGGAATGAGGTTTTCAAATTTTAATAGAGCAAAGTTACTGCTAATTCTGCTGAGTGGCAGCCCCATAGGCATCCATTCATCATTTTGTAAAATTTTCCCTTGGCACAAGCTATTATTTTGTTATGAATCCACTTCAAAACTTTAATTATAAAATCTTTCCTGTGCTCATTGTAATTAATTCACTGCAAAACCTTTTGTGTAATGGGAATGGAAAGGTTCCTTTATATCCAAGAAAGCAAGTTTATGATGTTTATTTATTTTGTTGTTTTTACTTTTCTCAATGGTCCCATATGAAGACTTGATGATATAGGGGCCAAACACAAGGTCTTTGATTAACCAATCCACTATTTTTTTCATTGCCTTAAAATAATAAACTCCAGTGAAGTCAATCTTCAGTCTCAGAAGAGAGCCTTCTTTATGAAGTTTGATGTTTGCAAAGATATGAGGCAGTACTGCTTCTAATGGTTACATAGCAAAATACTCAGCATGAGTATGTGCCTTGTTACAGAATTTACATCAAATTATGAAAACAAATTTACCAATACAGTATTTTGCATTATATAAGGCAATGTTTTCAAATTTAAATTTGTGATTTGTGTGTTTATTTTGAGGTTGAATTCAACACCATTTAGCAAGTCTAATCTATTACCCTTGTCTTCTTTTCATAATGTTGTTATTTGTATGAAATTGGTTTACTTCCTCTTTTTTTTGCCCAATCTTTGTTAGTTTTATTGATATTATGTGAATTACGCAATCTGGTTGTTTATTCAATTCTTTTTGCTTTCACCAAATTTACTTTGATATCAATAATGGAACCCACTTGTGGCTGCTTCCAGATGGCACCAATGGATTTTGAGCCTAATTCTAGGATATTACTGATTGTGTCCATGGGTGTGAACAAAGAAAAGTTCACCATATTATTTGTCATGTTGTTATGCAGCTTTATGCCCTGTTTCATAGCTAGAACATTTAATGTTTTGTCATCAATTCACCTTTAATTTTATTGCCATAATTCTGCAGTGGTTTTCCAACATGAGCAGTTTTGAAATTTTTCTCCCTTTATTTCAATTGACTTGTTTTCTAATCTAAGATTCCCATTGCATAAATTGTGAAGTACTACCACCTTCAAACTCTGAATCATTTTTTGACAATTATATATGTTTGTATTGATCCACAAATTACAACAATTCAGAAAAACCTGATGAGCTGAGCATGATTTAATAAATTGTATTCTTTTATGTTTACCCATGAATGCTGTATTTATTTTAAATGCCATCTTTAATAGATGCTCATCCACTGTTTTGTAAATTTGTAAATATCAACGTTAATCTCTTTTCATATAGTTATGTAATACTTGGAAACTTGTTATATGCAAATTAATATGAAAAGATATAAGGAAACAAAATTTTTATTTATTTAATAGCACTAAGCCAAATTTCAGTCAAGGGGTGGTGGCCTAGCGGTTAGCGTAGCTGCCTTTTGACATATATATATAATAAACTAGCTTTCACGAATTCTCGCTAGAATCTTTCTTTTTTTTTTTCAACTTTATAAAACTTATTTTGTCATATTTTATCATTTTTTATTATTTTATTTAAACTGAATGGTTATCAAAAGCCCAAATGGTAATGTTATTACTTATCAAGTTTGACAAGTGTTCAGAAGAAAAAAATTTAAGGTATTGTTTATCTTTTGCTAAAATAAATAAGTAAATAAAATCTAACCCATTTTAAATAACTAATTGATTTAACGATGATTCTGCAATCAGAAAAAAAAAAAGTCTTTTGAAACCAGAAAAAAAGTTATAATCTCATCCAATCTGAATTCAAACCTTAGATCATCATCATGGTAGGTGGACATGCCATCACTATCAGCAAAGTTAAGTCAGTGTCAAAGTATCTTAAATTGTAAAATATCTTATTTTAAACTATTCTCATATACTACATTAGTAAATAATTAGATTGCCATTTTTATAATTTCCAATCATGACACCATAAAATATTCATAAAATTTAATATGTATAGGTCTATTTTAATTTTCTAATTAATATTCATCAGTGCTCATCCTCTCCACTCCCACCAATATATATATATCTGTTTTCAAAAACAATCCATTAGAAGATAAATGGAGAAGAGATGCCTATTATTTTTTGCCTTTTTAGCTACTTTCAAAATTGCCTCTCAATTCATTCTTTTTACACGTGTTTATTTTTTTTAAAACAGTTATCTTTTATGCTAATTGTATTACTCCTATTTATATTTAGATGTTATTTTTATTTTATTTTAGACCTTTGGCATAATTGCAAAATAACTTCTTCATTTTTAAATGCTATTTGAGGTAATAACGAGACATGATTGATCTTTATTACTTCAGTGTGTTTGGCTTTTCATTCAGCCTTATGCAAATTACTTACTGTTTATAAAAGAGTAAAACATCTTCAACATTTTAAAGAAATTACAATATCTCATTAACTTCTTCAGCAACATTATATAAAAAATCATTCAATTTTTAAAGATTAATTACTATGTGGAAATAACAATGTTTTTTTTTTTTCGTATTTGCATGGCTGCTCACAATTGGTGGGACTCATTTGCATATAAAAATTAAAATAACATCACATCAAATCAGATAATGTTTTAAAAATAAACAGTAAATAATGTGAAATCAATTATTTTTGTATGGTCACATGACAAATACAATATTAATTTGAAAAATATAAATATTTTTAATAATATAAAATGATATAAAAAGTGATGACAGCAATTTGAATTTAACTAAAGTTTTGCATATTGCCCTCTGAGAAGACAAAAATCTATAAATCAAGAAATATATATATATGTATATTTTGAAAATACAGCTTCAGCCTTAAATATTTTAGGATAACTTTATTATCTTAATATTTCTACGAAAGAGAAGTGCTGACTTGCTACATATAGTTTTTAAATATTTATAAGGAAAATAATTTGCATATACAATGTTTCAAAATTGTAATCATTTGAATATATGTATATATATTCTAATATTCTCACAGATAAATGATGAATTCGTAGTGTATATATATATATCATTAACGCTAAAGGTTAGTCGTATTCTGAAGATCTTACGAGCTAGATTTTTTTATCAAAGGTCGTTCATTTATGATTAATACCCAAGTATCATAAGCCCACATGAAAAGTAACAATTTGATTATATATATATATAAGCGAATATGATTTATTTTTCTTTTAATATTGAACCAATACTTCACATATTTACTTATTAAAAAATAAATAAATTAGATACTGACATCTGATTAAAAAAACATTTAACTCTCAAATCTATCACTTCACTAAAAAAACATTTAACTCTCAAATCTATCACTTCACTATTATGCTATACTGTGGCAGGTTATATAGTCTTTATATCATTCAGTTGATGACCATTTTGAAACATTATTAGCACATTCATTTTAGTTATAACGTTTTAAATTACATAATGTCTTCAAATTCATATTCACTGATATTTTATATTTCGTTGCAAACTTTACTGAGTATCAATTCGTTACATCAAATAAGGTTACACTAGGGTTACACATACATATAAGAAAAAAATATTTTTAATATTGGTTTAGTCCTTAATTCTGAAAGTTACCTTGTTCAACCAGATAAAAAAACATTTGTTGTTATGATGATTGGCCACCAATGGGGTTGCATTAGCTGATCTAATTTTTTTAATTTATTTTTTAAGAGTACCAATTCCAGTCCTTGTCATAATGCTGAGTGCATTTTGAAGATATACCAGGTTGCCATGAAAATGATCTGTGGTGCAAGAATACTGTATCTATCCTGGAGATTTTTTTACTTTGTTGGAGTTAATGTACCATGGGTGCACCAGTATGCATATAAGCTGAAGGTGGTTGCACATATTATTGATATTGCTGTTTTTTGTATGCATCTAGTAAGTTACTTATTGTAGCATCATTTTGTCTATAGTTGTTCTGCATTAACAGTCACAATTTTTTTAGGACTAGACAATCATATAGAAAGTGAGTTTCTGTTTATTACTCTCTGTGATTGCATATATAATGCATAAATATTTATGTAAAATCTCTTGTACCAAATAAAGTGCATTGTTAGTAAGGCATCCAGGTTAAGTTTGACAATAAAATAAAAAAAAATTTTGGTTCCAGGCACCATCTTTTTGAACTTGCTTAACAGTTGGCCATTATTTATTCCCAGTACAATGAGTTGGTTATTCACTGCTTGTTCTAGAAACAGTAGATTTTGTATTTGCCAATAGGTATATTTATTTGTGTTTTTTAGTGTTATATTATTCCTTATGGATTCACATATCTCAAGCAGAGTAGAGATGCAGTTAATGTGGAGCAAGACTGATCAGTGGGTGAAATTTCTATTATTACCTGTATCTCTGGAAAATGTCTAAATATGGCTATAAGCAGGTTTACTGTTTTTGGGTGTGAAACACATATTCTATGTAGTACAAGACCATTCCATTTTGTAGGGTGGTTTAGCTGATTTATTGAGATCGCTATTTTTTTCCATAGCATGTTAATTGCTGTAATAAATGATTTTGTTAAATTTATTATTGGCAGATAGTAGGTGATTTTTGTCATAAGTTGATTGTATAATAATACTTTTGAGTACATTAAAAGAGAGGATTTGGAGAGTGATTCAGTGATTCTTTCTGCTTCTATTCTAAATTTGTTTTGTATTTTCTTTCTCATTTGATTCATGCCCAAGTAGAAAGGGACACCCAGAAACATACTAGGTTTTCCTTGATATATCCATGTGTTTAATTTACCTATAAATATTGCCAATGAAACTGATTTATTTATTGATTTTTAGCCTGTACTTTGCTATATAAACTTTTATGCTTTCCTAAAGTATAAGTAATTGCTTTTTTGATTGTAGAAATACTGTGACATCATCCATATAAGTTATACATTGTATGTATATGTTGAGTATGGAATTGGATTTGCTTGATTTTTTTTAATTTACTCTAGCAAGAGGTTTAAATATAATGTAAATAAAAGTGTACCGAATGGAGATCCTTGTGGGATTGATTGGCTGGGGTAGAAAAATGATGAAGATCTTCCATTGAGTGTGATGTGAATTTTTCTAATTAGTAGTAGATTGGTGATTATAAATATGATTGTTCAAGCTATTTCTGTTTTTTAAGTTGAATTAAGTGATTTGATTGCCACTGAATCAAATGTGCTTTCAAAATGTAACTGCAAAGCCATTATTTACAAAGTTAATGATTGTTTTGTATATTAGTGATTCTTAACCTGTTGATGAACCCTTTCTTGTAAACTGATGTTATTAAAACTTTTTCCAGAATTTTTATTTCCAAAGACTCCATTGAGATGGCTGCAGATTGAAAACTGTGGCAATTGGTACTTGTTTGTTAATGAAAGGGGGGGGGCATTGAAACTGGGTATAGCTCTTGTATATTGTATAGATTTTATGATAGTTGATATGCAAACTGGCATAAGTATGTGTTTGTAAATTGGATGAGATGTGGCAATACAAATTGTGGGATTCCTGGTAGTGCCAGATGGCATGTACCTAGGATTGATGCTAGAATGAGTGCAAAATCTGTGATTTCAAAAGATGGCTCTATTTATGGTTTTCCCAAAAAAAATTCTGGGAGTTTAAATTGGTTATGGTTTGTTAATTTTTATTTGAAGTGCTGATAAATAGATTGTATCATATTGTGTCTAGCTGTGATTTTACCATCATATGAGGACTCTACTGTGATTGTGACTGACTGTTTTTGACATGACAGTTGTTTTATATAGTCTATCTGCTAACATGATTAGTTTAAAAGAGGGTTGATTTTTGATGTAATATGATTGATATTAAATATGAGGGTATGTGTATATCCTATGTATTTGGAAATTGGGTCCAAGATGCATCTGATTGAGCTTATTTATTATGATGTATGTTTCTGAGTAGAAAAACTCTGGAGTGTTGTTTGATAGGTATAGTATGTGTTTAAATTTAATTTTATTATTTGTGATGTGAGTGATCAGAAAACAAAGAGGGGGAAGATTTACTTGGATTGAATGATGCAACATTGAAGAATCAAGTTGTTATAAAAAGATACTGAGTTTCATGGGAGAAAACCCTCACCACTTATAAGTGGCATTGCAAGTTGATTTATCCATTTTACAACAAATTTTTGATAGCTCATATTAAAATCCCTGGCAAGTATAGTGGGGTAGGGATTGGATGCTAAAAGGCAGTTAATGGTTAAAATTATTCTGCTAATTACAATAGGATTTGGGGAATATATACAAATGTAATATTAATTGAAAAACTTCTGTAATTAAATGTTGTTATCCAGAGACTGGGGTCTATGAAAATTATCTTAAATAATGAGAAGGGGCATTCTTGGCTGATAAATATACCTGTCCCACTTGATGATGCTCCTAGAGCATGCACAAAAACCAAGTTTACTTTTATATGTAGATGGCTTGATTTGGGTTCTGTTATATATATTTGTTTCTAGTGGAACCAATGGGCTGAGTTGTGTTGTCTGTGTCCATTTATTAATTTGTTGTATTTTTTGTGTAGTTCAAGCCTTAGATCTTAAGTGTCACTATTTTTATTTTTATGTTGGTTGAAGTCACGGAGGGTGAGGGGGTGCACAATTTTACCTAAATGTGTGACTTTCATTTCCTTGTTTTTGTAAGTTTATCTTATTTGAAGGGGGTTAGTGTTATTTGTTGGTTCTGTATATATTAGTTTTATCAAACCACTATCATTAACATTTTCAAAATGTTTTGAATATTGAAAGGTTGTATCCATTTCCATATTTCATCAATTAGTTGTTTTATTGTATTTAATTGGCTAAATTCCAGATCAATTGTTTTTATCTTTTTATTTTCTCTTTCCTTTAGTTTTCCTTGTTTTCTTTTGCTCTCAAGAAGTATGTTTTCAATTACTGGAAAGGACTGTGTGATGGTATCCATTATTTACATTGTCATTTTATTCATAATTGTGGACTCCACTTGATTAGTATCTACATTTGGCAGGGCTTTTACTTCTTTCTATAAGTAAACAGTTTCATTTTCCATTGAAAAATCACTGTGCTTTTCCCAAGGGTCAAAGTTTTTAGATTAAATACTTTGTCAGCGATCTGAATCTTTGTTTTTTGATCCCATTGATGACTCATTAGTGTATGTGAAATTACTGTTTTTTGTTAATGTTGTTTTTCTTGGATTTTTATTCTCCTTATTTGTGTTTGTTTTGATTGTTAATTTTATTGCCTTGAGTGTGAGAAATCTATGTTTTCCAACTGTTTGGATTTGTGTGTGCTATCTGAATTCTTTTCTAATTATGGTGAGGGGTGGTTATTCTTTTCAGCTGGATTGTCTTTTTCATTGCATTGTGTTACTATGTGGTCTTTTTTGCCACAGGCAAAACAACATGGGCCATTGCTTATCAAAATAATTGAGTCAGTCATTAAAGATCAAATCCAAATTCGAATTATTAGCCATATCTCGTCAAACCAATATGGAAAAAAGGGATCATCAACCTCACATGCTATGTCCAATGTAACTGCACTGTTCAATTACATCAGAGGACATCGTAAATCAAAACCTATTGCTGTCCAGCTGGATGTTGTGGCAACATTTGATTCAGTCCAGATAAACATCCTTCTGGATATTCTGTTGGAATGCGACATTCCAGCTGGGATTGTACAGATGATCAGCAATCTGCTCAACAACAGAGAGATTTTTCTCTCTTGATGGCAAGATCACACCAGGTTTCAAGCCATACAAGTTGATCCCTCAAGGATCCCTGCTCAGTGCCCTTTTCTTCACAGCATACATCAACCCTCTTCTGATGGATATAGAAAAAAACCTCCCTGGAATTTTCCTTCCCTCTCTCAATAAAAGCTTCAATGTATTTGCGTATATTGATGACATCATGGTTGTGCTTCCCACCATTAAATACCTTCCTAATCTCATGAACATATTAAACAGAAATACAGCGAAACTTGGCCTACAAATAAATTTTAACAAATCTTCCATCTGGAAGATAATGTCTGGTAAACAAATTAACTCTCCCTTTTCTGCAAAACCCCAAAGATACCTAGGTTTTCCTATCTACAAAACTCCAACTGCAATGGCAAGAGAGATTCAAGATGCAATCCTCCATTCAACTGAAGCCATCACCACTTCACTCTCTAGAGTATACCTTCCATTATATGGAAAGGTTGGCCTCCTCAACATGATCATAATGCCAAAAATTTCATATTATCTTCCATTCGTTAAAATGTCTAAACAGTTTCAAAATAAAATTAACCGATTATGCACCAAACTTCTCTGGAGAGGAAGGACAGTTGCTATTAGCTTGCAAGGTATCCAACGACCACACAGGTTCAATGGACTGTCATTCCACTCAATACAAGCAATCATTTTACAGAAAACCCACAACACTCTACATAATCTGATCCTCTCCTGTGGATACTCTAACATTATTAAAAAAGTTACACCGACAGATTGTCCTCCACCCTCTTCCAGTTCATGGATAGCATCCCTAATACAACAACTACAACTTTATAACCCGATAACATCCTTTAACCTTAACCAAAAAATCACCTTATGGGAAGCATACAATATAATCAACTATAATCAACAACCCATTAAAACCAGCCTAAAAATAACCAACCAAAGACTCATTACACACTTCAAAAGATGGAGTCTGGAACCCAAATTCCTTGACTTCATCATTAAAATAAATCTTAATGCGCTACCCACGAATTGGTTTCTTTATCACCGAAGAGGTTTTACCAGCATTGACCCTATATGTGGTCTGTGTGCTCATGAAGATTAAACCATAGACCATATTATACACCAGTGCCCAAGACTTAAAACTCTAAAAGATATAATTATAATCAATTCCAACATAAGACCTGATATGATTTTCTCACTCGAAAATGCCATTCATAATGGGTTTTTTTCAATAATAAGGCTTTCTACCTTTGTCCTTTATTCCATATGGATAGTGAGATGCAAAAGTCTCATGGAATTACCCCTGCCACAAATCATACCATTGTTATATCAAACACTCAAAAAAATCAAGAAATGTGACAAGCTCCTTGCCTCCAGTAAAGTCTTTGCTGACACCTGGTCTTTAATTGCTCTTTCCTTTTCCTGATTATCAATTCCCACCTACCCAGCATTATAGAATAGTCATTTATGAAAGAAAATATTAATGTTTATATTAAAAATGCTAATACCATTAAACAAGTTCTTTGAATCTCTTCACTATACCTAACCACATAAGAGTATAACATTGTTCTCTCATAACATAATCTAGCCAGATGACATATAGAACATTATATAATCATATTATTGTACAATTTATTCATTTATTTATCCTTTATTAGTATGTAATCACTATTTATTGTTAATAAAATTTTTATTGAAATGAACATGGGTATTGATGTTTCTTTTATAAATATTTGCTGGAAAAAAAATTTCCAATGGGGTTCATTATTCTTTGGAAATCATTAAAGTTATATCTGAAGTAAGCATTTTTAACACTCCAGTGATATTCTTATATCTACTTTCATCAACTATTACCACAGCAAAATTTTCTAGAGTTTTAATGTTATTTTTAAATTGTTCTCTTTGTGTAGCTTCAGAAAACTCAACTGCTAGATATCTGCTATTAGGATGGTCACCTATGCCCTGTACTGTCTCCAGTAAATTATTTTTATTTAGTGTTTCAATTAGGAGTGCCTTGGGAAAATGATAGAGTATTCAGTGATTGTCTGTTACTGCCAACACTATTGATTTTTCAGTAAAAAAATCTTTTAAATGTTGCAAAGAGTGTTCTTGGTATCATATTATTGAACTTATCCCCAATCTGTTTAAGTATTTTATCTGTTCATTGTGTGTGTGTGTGTGGGGCTCAATTTCATCCTGATTTTCTAGATCTAAATTTCTAAGATCTTCTGATATAATTTTTCTAAATCTAAAATTTTGTCCCAGGTTAATATTATTTGGGTTATTTTTGGCTATTGTTGCATATGACTTCCTTATATTTTGAGAAGGCCCAGCTACCTGATCAAGTGACTGATATTTTATAAAGTATAGTTATTAATATCTTTATTAATCAGTCCTCAAATATCTCTAAATTATTTTCTCATGAAAATTTACAATTTTGTATAAACCGGTTTAAGAAATTGAGACTGATCACAGAGGGAGAAAAAACTAAATTTAGCATCAAATTGCTCAAAGTTAAATTATATGCCGCTTAATTTCATTATATAAATGTAGTTGGAAATAAGTAAATGATTATATACAATAGGTAGGTTATTATTAATGGTAATCCCTGATTGTAAACCTTTTTTATATTTCAACAATTAAATCTTTTTTTTCTTCATTAGAAATTCAAACTCTGCTAACAATTTAAATAAATGATCATTTTACTATTTACAGTTTTGTACAAATATTTATTGTATATGGTATAAATTTATTTCATTTTAACAAAATTAACTTTAAAAAATAGAATAAGCTTTTATTTTTAGTAGCATATATATATATAATAACAATTAAAACAATAAATTATAATAAGCTGTAATTTTGTGTAGACAATAAAAGTTTTTGAACTTAGAGATGCTCAAATTAATAGTAGTATATTTATATAATGAATTACTAATTGTTTGTCATAGCTATAATTTGGGCAATATAGTCAGCCAAAAATTTAACACTACCTAGATAAATAAAAGGTAAAAGTTTTATTCATTTAATAAAAAACTATTTGGACATAACCTGGTTGTATGGTGTCTCTAGAAATTGATTATATATAATAATAACAATGATGATGATGATAATAATAATAACAATGATGATAATAACAACAACAATGATGACGATGATGATGATGATAATAGTGATAATAACAATAATGATCATGATGATAATAACAATGATTATTATTATTGCATTTTAATTCATAGTTTTAATTTTTTAAGATTAGCAATGTTTGTGTTAACAAAAGTTAATCATCAAAGTTTAGCCAATAAAGTCAAATTTTAGACTTGTTAAAAAAAAATAATATTTAAAATATGGAAAATCACAGAATTACTTAGATATTGGAGAGATGCTGTTTTGGTAATGAATTTAAAATATTATGAGTAGGAATAATACTATATGTTATGGTTAAGAAAAAAACATCATTGAGACTGAATTATGTCATAAGAGGAGATCTATTATAATTAGGTTGTTAATGTATAATTCTACAATTAATGTTTTACAATCCATTTATTGTGAAAACTTAGATTGACAAATTTTTTAAATTCATTGCTTTCAATATGACATTAAATTTGAAAGAAGCATTTTATCAAATAATGCTAACTTATGTATTGTCATTATTTAAGTACACTGCCTTCAACTAATTACAAGTCTGTTACAATTAAGAAGTAATCTCTATATATCTTTAATTAAACATGATAGACACATTGATAAAGGTTTATTAATGATTATTAATATTTCATTATATATTATAACAATATAGAGGGTGCTTGCAGGGGGGGGGGTTGATATTAAAAGAAAGATTCTGAATGCATTCTTAATAAATTAATATATGATTACCTTTATTTAAACATATGATATGATGACACACAAGGTGTTTATACTAATTTACTAACTATTCTAACAAATTGCTGTTTGAAAATGTGTCATAAAAACTAATTGGTCATATTTAAATTAAGTCACTGCTTTATTAATTTAACATATAACAATAAAAAATATGTCAACTTTTCAACAACAAGTAAATGAAGACAAAAAAAAAATACATTGATTAGGCAGTGGTATTCACATTTTAAAATATTATTTTCTATTCTATTCTATTTAAGAACATGATCAGGTTTTCTGCTTAATATTTAAATAATATCTACATATATGTACTCAAAATTCTCAGATACGTCTTTATAAATGAATATTAACTGAAAAAAAAATTTTCATTCATGAAAATAGCAACTTGCATTATGATTCCCCAGTAAAATTTAGGTTTACCTAAACTATCTTAAACATGATCATATTTTACTTTCCTCCAGATTACTTTAATAGTAATGAATGTATGTGTTTTACAATAGCTTTTGATCATTAAATTAGATGGAATTCAGCGAAATAAGCATACTTTTCTGTGCTATGTCAATATATTTTCAGAGATGACAGGGAACAGGCTACACTCAACTTAATATTAGATCTTGAATAGACACATCTTTCTTTTAAATATTATATGGATGGATCGTAAAAACAGATGCACTTTTAGAATGCTTTAGTGAGACATGTATATCAGCATAAGCTTGGATTGTCATTGCTTTATTGGATATATTTGAAAGTACTATCTATACTAATGGCTAGTTATAGTGGTTTAACACAGTCAGATTCACTTAGACAATACCCAAATCATTTTTATTGAGTTTTTCAGATTATCTGAAAAGTTAACTTTGTAAAATTAAATTACTCCTGCCTTGGTTCAGTATGCAAATGGAATTTAACTATGTAAAAGAATATTAATTTATTTACTAACTCCATATTTTTCTTACTTATTATTTTTCAAATTAGTTTGTCATTATCTACCTTCCTTATGACCTAAGCCATGATAATAGCAATTTCTTTTCCCATGAAATAAGAACTAAATCACTTTTAATAGTCATTTATTTTAAATTATTTGTTTCAATTAAATATTAACTTAGTAACTCTAATATGCATTAGAAATGATTCATTGTTTCCCTAAAAAAAAAGCATGATTGTTTCTAAACAGTAATTCATTGTTTTAATGTTATTGCAAGTAATTTTAACTTTACAAGCAGTCAATCCGAATTATTTAGTATTTTGGCCAATTCACTCCCTAGTGAATTTTATTGTAAGTATTATATGTTAAAATGTGTGTAAAACAGTATATTTTAGTATAATATTTTTTTCCTGAAAATTGAGTGCAAAAAGGTGGAAAATTCAAAATTCCCACTCTTATATTAGATATAAGCCCTGCCCAGAGATGTAGAGCCATTGTCTGTTGCCAAGGCTGTAAAACATTCAGCATTTTACAATATTGTAGTTTTGAATGATGCAAAAACATGTTTATTTGCAAATTTATTAAGCTTTTAGATATTTTTTAAAAATAATTTGCATTATATTTATTGGATATCAAGAAATAAAACATATTAATAACTTATTTTGGCTTGAAATACTTTATTTTCAAAAATATAACATTATATTAGCAGCTAACATAAATATGGTCTGAAGCAAATTAGAAAAGTAGCTATGACGAAAACAATCTACTTTATATTTACGAGTAAGAAAATATCAAAAAAATATCACAATTTTGCAATAAATATTCAAACAATTTAAGCTTTTAAAGCATAATTTGTTAGATATAAGAGAAATAAATAATTATTCATTTCAACGTTTAAAAATAATCAGAAATAAAAAATATTTTGATTTTATAAACTGAAAATATTTTTTTTAGAAACGATGATGTGCAACATCTTTATTTTGATTGTGATCTCATTTTTTTTAATATTTACAGTGTGAACATTTAAAATTTATTTCAGTAGTAAACAAAAATATCTATCAAAGAAAGTCAAATTTGTTATTATCTGGTAAGTAATAATTATTTTATCATATATTTTACATTGATGCATGAGACAAAAAAAAACATCAAAAATGCTGAAATGTCATAGGCATTACACTGCATTTTGAAATGATTAATATAGGTTTTTTTTTAATAATGTAGAGCTTTTATTGATTTTTTTATTGAAAAAAATCTGAAAAGGTTAGTATTTTATAGACTATGGCTAACATGTAAGGCTTTAATTCCATTGTTCTACAACAGAAAAAATATCTGAGTATTTTTCTCCTTCTGGCCTAATTTTCATGCAAAGATTTTGAAATAAATAAAGTATAATTTTTTTTGCCTGTTTATTTTGATTATTTTTAGGCAGTAATCGGTTGATTATTATGTAAAACATGAAGATAAACATATATAAACTTTCAATTTATTTATTTACCTTTTATTTTTAGAAATAGAGACAAATAAACTTGACCATAATATAAATATTAAAAACCCACAGTGTCTATTGTCTCTATATCTATCAGAATTGACATGATATTAAAATCTTTTCATATATTGTAATTATTATAAAGCAAATAACAAATTTTAAACATACATTTATAGATTTACCATAAATATACTTGCATTTATTCACACTAAAAAAAAACTTAAAATAATATATATATATATATATATATATATTATATATATATATATATATATATATATATTTATAAGTTTTTTTATATATATATATATATATATATATATATATTTCTGAATGCTTACATTAACTGAGTTGATGACATATGTAGCATATTGTTCTGATTTACAAATCAGTTTTAAATAAGTAAAAATATCAAATATGTTTTTTCTAGAATATTATTCATTTATAAAATTAAATTTAAGAAAAATCAAATTGAACTTATTGAGTTTAGCATAAAATAAAGATTTTCTTCCAAAGAATACATTTGAGCATTTTCAAAAACTCTCGTTAAGTCAGATTTCATGATGATTAATTAGTCATGTTAAATCTGTATGGTATTATTTAAACTTACAAGCTTGTATCCCAATTTATGTCATTATAATTCCTTCTGAATTTTTAAACATGATGATGCTGTATTCTATATCAGCCCATAATAATTTTATTCTTTGTAAACATAAGTGGTGATAAGAAACAGGACAATCTCATCATGCTCACTGGTTTTAAAATTTTGATACATATATATAATTTTCATTCTGTGCAAAGAAAATAATCACATTTTGGTTTTATTTTTTCATTCTGCTGCCAATAATTTTCAATCATGAAAAGAGCAACAAATAAATGTAAACAATCTCTCCAACCATTAGTGACTTCAAATGAACCATGCAAACTTGTATATCTTTCTTTAATTTCTTTACATGTCATGATGGCAATTTACATTATAAGATTAATCATGCCTTTCAATTGTTGCTAACCATCAGAAATTCTTGAGTTTGTAAGTATGACTCAATTAATCATATCAATATATATATATATTGAATCACAATTTCTTTCATTAGTTTGATAAAGTGAATCCAAATTATTTTTTTATCCATACTATACTGGACTAATCTTTTTTTCTCCATAGTTTTAAACAATAAGTGTTCATATGATTATCTTGCACATGCAGTTCAACAAAATTTCAGTAAACAAATGGTTTACATATCTACAATAACATTGTAATTCTCTTCATTAATAATATTTGAGATCTCTTCACATTTTATATACCTCACTCTTCACTACTTCAAATATCACTAAAAAAATCAGTTTCTCATATTTACTTATTTATTTTTTGTATATTTTATAAATTTAACTTTATTTATTTAATTATTTATTTATTTATCATAATTGTCATTAATTGCATATATTCCAGGATTGACATCTTTCATATCCATCTACCAATAAATCTTATGCTATATTTTCTGTACATATGAAGAAGAAATTGAAAGGTTCTACCATTTTCCCACCCATTTTCTCTATTGGATATCTAGTTATTTCTTTTTGGACCTACTTTTTTGGCATCAAAGTAAGACAAGTGATAGTAATAAATATGCATAGCTAATATTGTAATCATTCTGATTCATAGTAGATTCACTTCTACTTTGCCACATAATTCAAATGTTGTCTGAGCTATCTTTTGATTTTCTTTTCTTCCTCTTTCCATTGAGCACATGTTTTGTATTGTTTTTTTAATTTTTGTTGCATTAGTATGCAACCAATTACAATTTTTTGAAGGAAATTTGTTTTCATAGATTTAAACCTGTGCCTTACTTATAGATTTGAGACTTAGACACTTAGAAAATAGCAATGAACTCACTTTAGTGTAACGGGCACATACGTACATTACATTGTTTTTTATTATTAAACGTGAAAAGAATAAAAGTTCGCAAATAAAAACTTCTTTTTTTAAGAATTAAAAATTGAAAATTAAAAAATCATCTTAAAATCGTATATATATATATTATATAAAATCGCACAGATAAAAAAAAATTATTAAAATAAAACTTTATTAAAAATAGAAAAACTAAATCTTTCAACAAAAAGATTTGGAGATAAAAATATATCTTTAAGTTTGGAAAACACATTAATTAATCAGAAATGGAAATGATTAATTTAATTAGTAAAATGTAAACTAGCCTTGGGCATTTAAATGCATAAGCATCGGTCAGATAGGAAAACAAAAGAAACTAATAGCCAATAAATGAAAAACAATGGAATCAGTCCTCAGCGAAAGGACCATCACATCGGTGTGATATAATGTCCACTGGATCTGAAAGGCTACTATAAAAAGTGAGTGGAATAATAGATTATGATGAGATGTGACTATATGTGTTAGTGTGGAGTTGAAGGAGAAGGGATTGAAAAGATGCATTCTTCAATCCCTTCAGTTGTTATAAAAAAAAGAAATGAAATATCGCTTTTCTTATACTGAGGACAACAGGATCATCGGGGAATTTAATGTGGATTCCAAACGGCATGCAATGGATAAAGAGGAACATTTTAAAAATTGTAAGAACTTTAAAAACATTTTGAAACACTAAGAACTTTAAAATATAAACTTTCTTAGTCTTTAATTTATAAGAAATAGAATCCTATCTGACCAACATTATTTTTTAATTAGTTATAATTTTATTTAATGTATTTCTTTTGTAAAATCATTTCCATTTATTTTTTTTTGTTCTTTAAGTTTATTTATGATTTTTTTTGTGCGATAAATTAAATTATATAAATGTTAAACTTAAGTCAGGCGTGAATGGCTATATAGATTTGTAAAGTTATATTAGGGGAGGGTAATCTTAGGTTATTTGTTTTGTAGTTAGATTGGGTCAATGGATTGGATATATTGGTGTAATTAGTAGATGTAGTATGAGATCCTCTATGGGCAGGATTGAATATATACACCACACACCTTCTGTTTGCCTATGGATGGGTTTGTAAGTTGGCAAAGGACTGCAATCCATTCCTATGGAGTTTTTTGTTTATTGTTCTACTCACCAACAGATGTTGAATTCCTGTTGGTAGAGAGACAATGTCTTCTCTAACTCTACATACTGTTCAGATGTACATTCCTGACAGTATAGTATTTTGTGTTACATCGAATACATAAATGTATCAAATGGATTGGAGATGGTTTGACGGTGAACTTTTGGCCTAAGGTTAAATAAGGATAGAATATTTTTTTTCAAATGCAAATCTATGTAGTCTATTTATACTCGACACTCTAAATAAAAATGCATTAAATTTAACTTGGGTATGGAAGTGGCATGGATTCGTTATTAGTTAATTATGTTTTTGGTTTTCATATTTGATCAAAATATATAGATCTTCGGTAAATAATGATAACTTACGGTGAGTATCTAAAATGTATTTATTCGGATGTCCTTTAAGTTATTGGTGTCACTGCGGTATTTTATGATGAATACCAGTAGGTTTCTTGTATTCCTTATGCAATTGACGGTATCAATGATTTTGTATTTTGATCGTTTATGTTTATTTTGAAATATTTTTGACCGTATAATCTATGTAACCAATCTATACTCATCATTTTAAAAACACATTTTATAAATCTGTCTGTGCAAACTTATAATATTTAAAATGTAAATTTATAAAAATTAAAATGTAAATTAAAATCTAAGTTAAAAATGTAAATTAAATTTTAAAATGTAAACGTGCTAAAATAATAATGTTAAATTTTATATATATATGTGTGTAAATGAATGTTTGTATGTTAATTACTCGCAGTGGCTTATTTTATTCTTTTTTAAAAAAATATTCTTAGATAAGAATTTATGAAATATAAATCTCTGCTGTTTCATTGAGCTAGTGACAATGGGCTAACGACCGGATATCAAAATATATAAAATATTTTTTTTTTTTACTTACGTATCTGCCTACTTTATAAATTTTTCTAAGTTCAAATGCCTAGATGGCGCCCTGTAGTGCAGATGACATTAAGTCAGACTCTCTGTATTGTTATAATTGGTGCCATTTATGTACTGGGTCAAACCGCTGAAACTACTTACTTATACATATATATAAGTTTTGGCCAGTTTCAAACTCCTTCCTAATACATTTATAATCTTATAAATGTTATGTGAACAAACCGGCGCATTCGAGCAAAATGGGAGATCTTATTGATAGCTTTAACTATCAACAATGGCCCATCTTGCTGCTAGATTCAAACCCCTACTATCCAACTACTTTATTTGTTTTGGGGTAAACCCCGGGGTACCAGCTAGTCTGATGACTAATGTATTCAGGCAGTAGGCTCATAATCCAGAACTCAAAACATTCCCTAAAACTAGCTCAGTCTAATTTTAATTCAATAACAAAATTATACAAAATTAGTGGTGGAAAGAATTAATAAAAAGGTTGGTAAAAAGAATTGACCGACAAATAAAGTTTAAGTTTAAAGACATTTTATTTTAATTAACATTAATTAAGTTTAAAGATAATTTATTACCCAACATTAATTGATTAAATTTAAACATCTTTATAAATCTAATTTAACACATGCACATTTTTAAAGTAACACATTATAACATATATCTGGTGAAAAGCATAAATAATATGTGACATCATTTAACTATCTCACATTCACACACACGCACATCAATAGTTCATTTTATGCATGCTTAAGAGTTCAAATTACTTTACTTGGTAGGATTGACGAATTAAAGTAGTGGCTACTACGCATAAATGATAATAAAAAAATGTTTACCTAGGATTTTTGGAGTGTGGGTATTGCTTGTTGTTGGCTGCTTCTGAGGGAGTATATCTAATCGGTTAGATTTGGATGTTTCTTGAAGAGATTTTATGCGAATCTATTGGTTTTATTCTTGAAGACAGTTGAACATTTGACGGATGATTTCTGAGTTGTTATGCAGACATTATTTCAAAGGCAGGTTTTGATGATTTTGTTGGACAAAAAAGCTGAAGCATGAGTGTATATTTCCAAAAGCTGCTCAACAATGCATTTTTGTTTCTGAATACATAATAGAAACTGCACTGTTATCTGAATGGAAACAAGACTGTCACTGCAAACTAGACTGAAAAAAACTGAACTCCGATAAAAATCTGGCTATTTATCTATGCAAATTGTTTTTATTTTAATATCCTCCGGCAATAGGTGCAATAGGTGTCAAAATTCCATTAGTAATTAATCCTATGACAATGTGTTTTTGAAGATTGTTTAGTTAGTAGTAGCTTTCATAAACATATTGTTTTTATATCTTTAATTAGTAGCCCACCACTGGTGTGGGTTTTTTTAAATCTTTATTTAACTTAATAGCCATCACTGTGTTTTCCAAATATAATTTCTTTTTTAACTTTCATTTATAGATTTTTTTTAAAATATTATTCTAACACGCATACATTTATTTACACTCGCACGCACATATATAATTTATTATAATAAGCTTGAATGAAAAGAGATTTATATTTTTTTAAATTTTGAATTACTTATTTTTACGAATACTAATTAAGAAAAACTTTTCTTTCTTTTATAACACTTTTAGTTTGACTTTAAGAAAACCCCCTTCCCACTTTTAATCTTTTATTTCAAACTCTTTTACGAAAGATTTTTATTTTATTTTAATAATTTTTTTAGTCAAAATTATTTTATATACATGTGCCAAATTGGCCTTGGCACATTAGGGACATATGTTAAGAGTAACATGAAAAAGTCAAAAACAAAATGCATGAGTGAGAAAACAAACTGGCATTATTTATAGAATTGACAAAATTAAAAAATAAAAATGATAGGTGAAATCTTAAACTGGATCTGAATAGATTGTAAATGATCTAGAAAAAGATCACATGTGAAGTGGATGAATGAAATAATAATGAATTTTGTTGATGAGGCTAAAATTCAGAGAAATTGGACTAAATTTGGGGAGAACTTCATACAGCAGTGGATCTATAATAGTTGTAAATGATTTGTCAAATACAAATGTATCTTCCAAACACATATAATCATACTTTGGATAGATTTAGGTTATAAATGAGTCTCTCATTTTCATATCGTGGAACAATATCTGTTTATTCTCCTCCCTCTACAAAACAAAATAATTTTTCTCTTTTATAATATATTCTTATTATTTTCCCTGAATATATGTGGTATTCTGTCACTTTTTTTTTTGCTCCTACAATGTATGAATTTTTACCATGTCCAATAAAATGATTGCTGAATTTTAATTAGCAACCCATCACCCATGGTCATTGTTTCATATTTTATGAGATGTTTTTTAAGGTTTTTTTTTCTAAATTCTTCCATGTTTGTGGGATGCAGTGAGATTCTTAAATAACCTTTTTTAACATGTAATCATTTTTCTAGTGAAGCATTCCATCACTATTTTCTCATTTCTAAAGCTATTTTTACTGACACCCACCCACATAAGTTTTGCAGATATAGTTAAAGAATAAAAATAATGTATATATTTATTGCCATAATTATTATACACATTTAATCAATGACATAAGAGAATCATCTTTATCAGAATATATATCTTTAAGAAGCTAAATATAACAAGATAAAAAAATAATAAAATGATGAAAAAATAAAAAAGGATAAGGAATAATAATAAATATTATTTTCATCATAAACCCTAGGCAAATCAGCAGGAGATACCATTGGTCTTATCTGCTATTAGATGTAATAGCAAAATATTTTCCCTATGTGCCAGCTATTGATCCAATCAGTAATCTAATTATATATATATATATATATATATATATATATATATATATATATATATATATATATATATATATATATATATATATTGCTTACAATAACTCCCCTCATCTGGATAGAGATTTTAAATATTTTCTCACACCGCACTTATCAATTAAGAGCTTGTTTGAGCTATTAGTATGCTCTCTGTATTACATTTTTGTAAATACAACCTTATAAAAGTAATGTCACGTTTTATATATGACTTGATTTTTTTTTATTATTATACACTTTAATGCAATTTTTTTTTAAATGTAATTCCTTTATTTTCCTGACAGTTATTTTAAAAGATAGAGGAACAATCAAAACTGTCAGGAAAATAAAGGAATTATATTAAAAAAAACATTGTATTAAATGTGAGGGGAATTATTGTAAGCAATCATCATCATCAACAACAACTATTATCAATTCACTGCAGGATGAAGATCTCTCCAAGTTCAATCCATCTTTTCCTATTATTAGCTTCTCTTCTCCACATCACCCCTACACACTTTCTTATTTATTGTAAGCAATATAATGAAGAAATGCAAAGAAAGCAAAGGAGAAGAATAAGAATAACCTAATTTCAGTGTCAAATGTGTCTTTATTGTTTTATGTTTACTTTCCTACCTGAAAATTAGCTTCAGGCAGAGGGATTATTATTACCATTTGACAATATTTGGTCACCATTGATAATAATTTATCATTGCCTATTACTAAATTATTTGAACATTTTTATTTTTTAACTATATTACAAGTTTAAATTATCTCTACGTTTATGCAATATATAATAAGTAAGCTTCTTACTCCATTTATGTATTTATATATTATAATTATTTAATTAAAAAAAAATATTTGCTAAGAATTACAATTTATCACTTAAATGAGAAAAATATCTGTTCGTTTTTTAGTACAGTGCTAATAAATCTCTATTTTTAAATCCAAAATTATGTTGTAGAATTATTATTTTTTTTATATGTCAAAGCTGGCCTGCTGCTTGGAAGGCAGGTATGCTAACCGCTAGGCCGCCAACATTTGACTAGAATTAATTTTAAAAATTGCAGAATAAATTATGATTGTTAATTTCAAAAACTTTACGGAAGTTTCTTTTGACATTTACAATTGATTGTATTATTTTATATATAAATCGTTCACATTTAAAGTAAGACATAATTTAAAATCAAGATCTCAATCAAATATTAGATGTGTTTCTTGCTTTGGCATATTTACCGTTCTTTTAAAAAAAAGTATCAGTGGACACATTTATTTTTATAAATGTCACAAAATAATCTCGGCTGAATAAGCAGGCATCTCTTGTTCCTTTCCACACTCATCAGTTATGACCTCTAGTGACTAATTAAGTGAAATAAATCTTTTTCATGCAATCAAACATCTCTAGTCTGGTCCACTTGTAAAGACATTAGGTGAATTAGAAAAGTTAATGTTCCTTTTAAGATTGCCAAATTTTTCAAAAAGTGACATAGATAAAGGTACAATGTAACAATTAATAGATTATGTTGTGATTTTTTATTTTATTAAAGCTCAAAATTGATATTTTTATTAATCTACTGTAAATTAAAATTCTAACAATATAAAGCAAAGCAAAATGGCATTCTTAAAAATACCCACATATATATAATCAAAAAAATGAAAATGGATACTAATGTTTATTTAATTGATATTGTTAAGATTATTAAATTACTTTTCAATATTGTTTATTGTTTTGTTCTACATAGTTTAATGTGGTGACAAAGTAGTTTATGGATTGCATTTCAATCTGTCTATTCAAGTATTCAAATGTCAGGTGACCTCCCAAGAAATAACTATTCCATTATCAATTTGTAGTAGTATTTTTTTTAAATAAAACTCAGACATTAATAATAGATAAGTTATTGGAAAATGACAGATATTAATAACAATAAAAAATATTTCATATATGTATGTTAAGGTCCCTTTATCCAAAAAATTTACTGGAACTAACCTATATATTCAAGTGATAATTTTGGGCTGTAATTTCCATTAATTTGTGATTAATTTCCAATTCTTTAATATAATTTATTTTAGCATCTTAGTTTTAGGGGTATATCATGCATGACTAAAAAGAACTGATTTCTCTAAGTAGTTTATGTTAAAAGAAAATGCAAAATTTAATGTTATTATTAAGAGGAAGGGCTTTATGTCATAAGAGAAACACAATGGCTCATGCTTATGAACTGAGTTCAAATATTATTCCAGGTAAACATGTAATATTTTCTGATTCTAATTAAACTTAGAATTTATCTTGAAAAAACTCAACCTAAAATCATCCCAATTAATCTTTTAGTATTTATATATGTAATCCTGCAGTAGATTGATAATGGTTGATGATGATGATATGTAATCAGTTTGCCAGAAATTTTCTTGAAGATATTTTTGCTGCCTTTATGCTTTATCCACCTGTCTATATATATATGTAAAATAAAGTGTCTATTATGTAATAAATATTGTAATAAAATATTAATGAATATAATGATTATTTTTTGTAATATATTCTTACCAGTATATTCATTATTGCTTACTTTACTCTTTTAGAATATTTGATACTTCCTTCACATGTTTACATAATTCATTTTTCATCTGCTATAATTTAGTGTTGACTTGATTTATTACAGTGTCCAAACATTAGTATTATTGCTGCATTTTATCTTACTTACACTTGATGTATTCACCTTCATGTTACTCATTTTCTTCTTATTATTGTACTGATTTCAACTGCTATTAATATGAATGTATTTGATCCTGTAATTGTTATTGCTCTTTGTTACATTATGTTTTCCAGTTGTCACTACCATTAATGCACTTTATCCTTCAACCATTGTTGCTTGTATAGCATTTATTCTATTTGATTAAGAATTACTTTATTTCAAATTTTGTAGACCATTGTCTTGCTTTTAATCTTAATGGTAAATAGTGAGACATGTTAAAGACCTTGCCTGGGGCCTATTTCAGAATGTGGGACCATGATATTAGTAAGTCACAATCAATTAATATGAATCATTTTATTTTTATATAATAAATTTACTAGTCATACTAATAAAGCAAATTTCCACATTTTTTATTTTTATATACACCTGGGTCTCATTTTACGCTATAGATAGGTTCCTCAGAAAACACGCGCAAACAAAATCACGCAAAAATAGACGTAACTTACCTTGAAAAAGGGGGGATATGGACTGTGATTTTTTTAAAATTGCATAAAAGCAAAGCACCAATGTAAAATTACTTAAACATTTGTGCAAAAAAAAAAAAATAAGGAAATAAAATATGACTAATAAAAAATTTCAAATTTGAAAAAAAATGATACAAGACAAACCTTTTTTAACTATAATACTTAATTTTATTCAAAACAATATATTTTTATGATAATTTACAGTAATTTACATTTTTTTATACACGTTTTAATTATTATCGCTATTTGCCATTAAACAGGTTCACTTGCAAACTGGTAAAAAATCAGATTCTTTACAAGTGGAAATACAACTAGCACCAACCTCACTCTCATGTTGTATTAATGGTTTTCTGGTGACAACATAATTAGTAATTAATCTAACAACTAAAAATTAAATTCTTATTTTTGTCTTTAATTTTCAGTTTTAATCGTGCCCACTGCTATTACTCACCTTTTAAAAATAAACTTGCGGACACTAAATGATTAATAATTGATTACGTTCTTTTTTAAAAAGCAAAAACAGAATGTGATTTAAAATGCAAAATTAACACACACAATGTTTGAACAAATTTACATTATAATCTTGTAAAATTTAATGTGTGTATACATAAATGTAGAAATCATGATTTTAATTTCATTATTGCATAAATCTAACTATTATAAAGCACTGAAAATATTGAAATTACTAAGATGAAAGTCGAATTCCAATAATGTGCTATTACTTTCAATATGACGTAGGTGTGCGGAATTTATTATTTAAAGTAATAGCGCATTATTGGAGTTTGACTTCCGGAGAAATGTGAATCGCGTAACTTCAAAATCGTGTTAAATAAATTCGCGTAAAAAGAGACCCAGGTGTATATAATAATTGCAACAAATGTTTATTTGTGAATTGTATAATGCTTGAACCTATTGATAGTGAAATAGATATATCTGATAAGGGAGAGATGTTTGCATTTTTATTAATGAAAAGGCTTGTCGTTAATCAAGCATTATAAATAATTAAATAATTTGTTGTTCAGGGGTTCATTTAATGTTCTCACATCAGAAATGATACAATAATGCTACAAACCATTTTGTCTTGAACTTCAGAATTTGCAACACTATTGATTTTCATCTAATGATATATGTATTGCATCGTCTATGTGAGAGTGTTCGGGTAAAGATTTTAAATATTTTCTCATACCGCACTTATTAATTATGAGCTTGTTTGAGCTATTGGTACGCTCTCTGTGTGCATTTTTGTAATTACAAGCTTATTAAGAATAATGTCACGTTATATATGACTTGCTTTTTTAATTAAAATATTCAATATATTTAAATAATGGAAAGCATGTGCGAATATATGAAGTCAGAAAAGTTATAAATCAAGTTTTTTGTTTTCTAATTAAAGCTTTATTAGTAAAAAATATATGTCAGCAAATATAATATATAGATTTTTTCAAACAAAAAAAAAGTGCTATAGAACATTAAGGTAATTAAATAGATATGTATAAAAATAAAGCACATTATCATATCTTGATACTTTTATTATAAAAGTAATTGTACACATATTGTTTTGTTCCTATGTTTTACAAATTAGATATTAAAGTTGCACTTTGTATTAATCATACAATTTTAAAATAAAGGCAAGGCTTGTAGTCTTGTATTATTTTTGCTTATAATTTAAGATGATTTCATCTGGCCTAGAGTTATGTCATTTAATAGCCTTATATCCTGCAAGTTTCATTTAAATATGATGAATGAATCAGAAATCATTATGCAGTAATTACATTTTTTTAAAAAAAAAAATCTTGTTGTTTACCTAATAGAAATAAGATACACACATATTTATAATGTGTTTGAGTGTGTGTTACATGTGTGTTGTGTATAATAACTGTAATAAATATTAATAATATAAATATTATGAATAATTTTGTGGATTATAAAATATTCCTATATTATAAAAAATATGATTAATGCAAACAGAACATTCAATTAATAAAGTAGATATTGATTATGAATATTATTCTCATTGGTTAAAATGCATTTTAATAATGTGAAAAACTTCAGCAGATTGTTATACCAAATATGTAATGCTAAATTAAGATAAAACACAGTATCTGAGTGGCGACACCTGGAGTTTATGTGCTAGTGGATCATGGTGGCATGATGTTATCAAAATGAAGGATGTGCTTGAAAATTTTCCTACAGTACAATGAATATTTTACCATCATACAAAGTATTAAAAGTAGATAGAAAAAAAAAGAAATGTAATAGAAAAATATTGAACTATCACCAATGACATTGAAATTCTTCTCACAGTGCATAATAAGTGAGGAAGGTCAGAGTTTTCATATTGGTGTATAGTTGTGATAAAGTAAAACTGAATGATGTGAGGAAAAAATGTAAAAAAAAACATAAAATTAAGCTAGTGATGAACAAATATTACTCATTAGTTCTATTACCACATTGTTTAATTATTCCAACTTAAATTATGACAGAGCATTTATTAAAATATGAAAAACATAATCCAGAAATAACACAGTCATCATTTTTTTTAACTGTGTGATTTGGGGTAGTGGTAGAGATGTAAACTGTGGATCACAAAATTTATTGTTTGTGGTTTCGGTTATCATTTCTGTTGCTCAATTTTTTTATGAATTTATATGAATGATATCTGTTTATTATTTTTCATTATTTTATTCATGCATAACAAATATCTAATTTCAATATCTTTTTTTTAAATATTTTATATCACCTATAAGTTACTGTTAGAACAACTTTGATTTAAAGAAATATCATAACCTTTATGACTATTTGTAGAGTATTATTATAAACTTATTATATCTTAATTTATTGTTGAATCATTTTATTACATGAGTAGCATCATACATTTATTAATTGATTTAATATTATTATTACTACAAAAATAATATTTGTAGTAAAACAAAATTATATGGAATGGTTTTATATGTAAAGAAATCTTATCCTACTGGGATATTTTACTGTGCTTTTTATTTTAACCTGATTGTGATCAGTTAAAAATGTAAGATAATTCATAGTTTTGCCAGTAATGAGTGATGTAATTAATGTGAGAAATATGTCTGTATTATTAATAATCTTTATTATTTATTTATTAGACTAGAAATTATCCAATAATGAATAATATTTCTGTAGTGTAGTTTTCACTATCCCACCCACACCACTCACACATCACTCCACAAGATGTTAAAAGTCAATAGAACCTAGTCTCTACCTTGCATGAGAGAATTGTAGTGAAAATTATACTACAGAAATATTCATGATTGTGTTATAGTTTGTAAAAAATAACTTGATTATTTATTCAAATACAAATCATGTGACTCTCTCATTTTACTTTCAACATCTGCAGTGGACTAAGAAATATATTTTATTTATTCTATTTTAAAGCCAATTACAACAAACTTGAGTAATCAATGAGCAATAATAATTGTGCCTAAAAAACACTTTTTGTTTTCTTCAGAAAAAAGTATTTAAATTTTATCCACACATCCAGAAGCATTTTCATATTTTTTAAATTATTTAAATTAATGGTAAAAAAATTACAATACTAAATTTTGAAACAGAAGAGTGATTTTTTTATGTTATTTTATAGCTATGTATGTAAGGATGAATGATAAAGCATTTTAAGAATAGAAATTATCCAGAAAAGGTCTGTTTGGTTCTTCAGCTGATGTTCATAGATTACTTATGGTTACAGGTAATTTTGCAGTGCTTAAGAAAACTGCTGCTAATAAATGTACATAAACATAAGCTAGTAAAACCAAAAGATGCCTTATTTGATCTATAATTTTAGTAAGATATATATGTTTTAAAATTTTTAATTATTTGTTTATGTTAAGAATTTCAATAATCATCATACAAACTTTTCAATGTATGATAATTTTGAAATTTTTCAGATGATAAAAAATACCTAGAATTATTCTTTTGCTTAACTGGTTTATAGTTACCCTAGTTAATCATTCAGTAATACTTAATAAAATGATATTTTTTTAAAAAAACTTCTAAATGAATGATTATTATATTTTAAGTCATTTACAAAGTGGAGATTTGCAAAGGGACATCAACTTTGGGATCCAAAACAGATCATAATTCATTTAATGATTCTCTCAAAAATTGTTTATCAACCAAAATAAATAATTCAAGGAGTTATAAAAACATTATATAATTTTAAGTAATTAATTCTTTATTTATTTATAATAAACAAACTAATTTAATAAAAAGGATATGTTTAGAATAAATGTCTCATTTCAATCATGAAGATTTAAAAAAAACATTTCAGTATGAATAAATGAGAGATGATGATGATGATTATGATGATTATTATTATTATTATTATTTTCATATGTCAAATGCGTTGACTGGGAAGCGAACCCCGACCAGCTGCTTGGAAGGCAGCTGTGCTAACCGCCATACCACTAACGCTTGACACTCTATATTATGTCTTAAGACAATTTTACAAGCTTTTTATTATTTAAATCAAAAAATGATGAATTTTTTTAAATAATGTAATAAAGATAACATAAATTTTAAAAAACTTGGGATAATTAACTAGATAAAGAAATATCATGGTATTTAGATACTAAGCAAAAAAAAAAAAAGAATTTTTCCTTTTTTTTTTATGTTAAATGCATATTTACAGATTAAATGATGTGTTTTTCACACTAATTTTATTTCAAATATTTTCATTTTCTATTCATACAATAATATTTTTTGTATCAAAATACAAGCTATTAATAAAAATGTTTTAATAAGTGTCAAATTATGTATTTATTTTGCTTTATCAGGATCCTTATTACGAAGTTGAGATATATATATTTCAAATAAGCTTTTATTTGAATTGCATTCACCTTTTTGCATTTAGATTAGGAATGCAAATTCCAAGGATATATTGTTGTTTTCTTTTTAAATATTTGTTTTAAATATATCGTTAATGCATAGTTATTAAAAAATAAATAATTATATATAAATAAAAATTAATTATTTACAATGTTAAAGTTGATTATTATATTTAAATTATTGATTGACAAAATGTATTCAAAAATACTCTTACTATAAGTTTTTCTAAATCACTTTTTTACCTAATGTTTTATTTATAGCATACATTCAATATTCACATTACTATTGAAGTCTTCATTTTTAAATAAAAAATTCAACTCATTATGTCATAATTAAAAGAACTTAGGAAAAATATATTTACATATCTTCATCTAAATCAGTTATTGCTTAATGCATCAATTACATTTTTATTTATTTATAAATCAATAAATAATATTTTTAAATAAATGTAAACAATAGCTGTGAATAAGGATTGACATCTTAGTAACACTTTAAAAAATGCCAGATTATGGAAAAGCAATGATATAAATTATATAATCAGCTCATAGCTAAACAAGATATTCATCTAGTGATTGGCTAATAATTAGGTATCTAGATATGGTCAGAATGATTGGTTTTTATTGGCTTCATAAATTTTAATTTCTTCTTGTCTGGAAATAAATGTGAGAATAGTCTCAGCCAAATAACAGAATATTTAGTAGTTCTTCCAAAAGTAACTATTATTATTTAAAGGATTACAAAAAAATCAATGTTACATGGTAGAACAATTATTAATCAGGTTTACAAAAGGTACATATCCTCAACAACAATTATATCCATAAAGGGGTTACTATAATGTTGTTTAAGGTGTATCTGCACTTGGGTCTACATGGCCCAACTACTGAGAAGTTGTCCATCATCCAATGACTCCCATTCCTAGAGCCCTAAAGCAAAGACCCAAATGCTTCAGCTGAATAGGTGGACATCCAGCATTGCACTAATAATCACAACAGGCAACAAGGCCCATAGCCAAGGCCATTAGACATTAATCCTTGATGGAAGCTGAGTCATGCTGAGCTTCCAAATGGGCATGACCACTTTCAGTCTACCTGCCTAAGTCAGAATGCCAACTGGAAAAAAAATAACAAGTAATGAGCACAGATCTGCACTGCTCAAAAACAACCCATCAAGAGGGTGCAGCAGCCCATAGAAGCAGAAATGGTACTGAAACATTGACCCTGTATCCTCTCGGCAGGTTTTCCGGGTAACAGCAAAGTTCATGAATATCCTGCACCCATAAACCAGGCCCCCAATGGGTGTCACCATTCAACCCCTGAGAACAAAAAAAGAAGTGCAGATCCATGCCCACAAAATATTACAACAAAACTACATCAATATTACAAAAATGATATTTCTAGCTGGAGTGTCTAGCATCCGGCATGTTAGATGAATTTGTCTGTGGTTAGGTTCTTGATAAAAAAATTGTTTACCTTTATTCCTTAAATTTCTCAATCCTTATCAAAAGTTATTCATTGAGATTTTGGTAAAATGGTTGATTGTTCATCTTCCTCATCCATTAAATCTATCATAAGCCTCTTGCATAACATTGTTTATCCCATATTTCTATTCTCTCCAGTTTTTACTGCATTTGCATAGATTTTCATTTTGATTGTAATATCTCTTCATACTTGAATTCTTGATTATTAATATTAAACAATTTATCTGGATTACTTCTCTTGTTAGTTTCAAATTTAGATTTTATAGTTTTGTTCTTACTAATTGGTTTAGCTTTCTAGATAACATTATTTTCAATTTTGAACTTTTCAAAGCCTTCAATGACAATCACTTTCTCTTTTCCTTGTAATATTTTGGGTGACATATAGTCCAAATCATCTATGGTAATTTCTTTAACTGGATTCTCTTCTTTCGTCAATTGTTTATTTATACTGCTGTTTTCTTGACTTCTATTTGGCCCTCTATTTTGAACTTGATTTGAATCATTCTCTGCCATCTTTGTTTTCACAACGATGTCAGATAAAACCTTGTTGCTATTAGAAAACTAAAAGTTTTCTTCATTTTGATATCAATACTTAAAGATAAAAATCTTACTCTCAGTTTGGCTTCAAAATATTATAGTGAAGCCAACCTTCTTTTTATTTAAATCCACCTAATATAGGGGACCTGAAATTAACATTGTATTCCTTGAGCTTCATCATTCACAAAAATAAACTTTTTAGGATTATATTGTAAGTATCTCTGGAAAAAAATGTTTATAAAGTTAGAAATAAAAGATAAATTAATACAATTATATAGATATATGAAATCATAAATAATTTGTTTATTTATGTTTTCAAAATAAATATTGCATATAAATGAATAATTGAAGAATTTACTATCTCTAGCATTCATGTTTTTAAAATAGATAATGCTGTCTTACATGTACATAAGCCAAGAGATATATGTGGAAAATATTACATTTATGTACCAAAATATTTTCTAGTAAATAATAATTAATTCACAAAATCTTATTCATCTAACACATCAAAAGTGTGAAATATTTACTGGTCAAATTAGAAAATATTTAAAATATGTGATTGAATAATTGCTTTTTAAAAAAATTTGGTGACCATTTTATTTTTCTCATATCTAGGTGATTATAAGATTTTAAATGCACACTACTCATATTTTAATTATTTGCTAATAGAATGACACCCAATGTTCATTGCCAATAGTTCATTGATCCTCTTAAAAATTAATTGAAAAAATATTCATATATAAAATAATATTTACTGAGGCTATAACCTCGATAATATGCATATAAAATGCGATAGTAGGGACCTCTACAGGTGTTTTAACCACAAGCTTACGCTATGGAAGAAAAGAGGGGAACCCCAATTTAAAGAGGGGAACCCCTTCTTTACTTCAACCTACTTTTTATTTAAATAGGTGAAGTTGAAGCGGTTAGATCTGCGAGCGTGAAGTTATTCAATACTTCACTGATTAAGTCCACATTTCTTATTATACATTAATGCTCGCAAAATCTTTCGATTTACAATGAGTCAATGGAAAGATCTTATAGTTAGAAATATATTAAAGTAATTTAAAGTTGTAATTATAAATTTATTAAACGCACATTGATTACATAAGTAATATTTGCTGATGCTATAACCTCAATAATATGCGTGTAAAATGTGATAGTAGGGACCTCTACAGGTGTTTTAAGCCAAGCTTACGCTATGGAAGAAAAGAGGGGAAGCATAAGCTTGTGGTTAAAATACCTGTATAGGTCCCTACTATCGCATTTTACACGCATATTATTGAGGTTATAGCCTCAGTAAATATTACTTATGTAATCAATGTGCATTTAATAAATTTATATATAAAATAAAAATTTGTAAATTTTCTAGTTTATATTGCTATTGTATACTATACTTCTATATTGACTATATTGTATAGTAATTGTGTGATGACTATCTATGCATAGGTAAATATATGCATTATGTTACAAATAATCAATTTTTAATATTATTTACTTATTGTACCTTTTGTATTTTACTATTATTAGTTTTCATCACAAAAAGAATTTTAAAAAATGATTAGGAACATTACTTTTATTTATATCTTAATTATGATACAAATATATTTAAAAATATTAATTTAAAAATTATTTTTTATTTTCTTTTAAAATTTGATTGTAAGTTTATCATATACATAATATATTAATACAAATAATAAATATAATGGTCATTAGCTATTATATATAGTCTTTCAATCCACAAAAGTACTTTCAGTTAATTCCTTAACCCTCCCTGGCAGTTGAGGAGGATTAAAAAATTAACCGAAAGTATTTCTGTAATTTAAAAGATTGTATATAATAGATAATTATTGTTATATTTCTTATTTTATTGTTATTACAATAGTTTTTAATTAACAGACATTTTATTTGTATATACATATATATTGTGCTTAAAATAATTTTTAAATACTTTTATTTTCTAATAAAAATTGAAAAAAAAAATGTTTTATAGAAATATTTTAAATACATCTGTGCAATTTTTATACTTTTTATTAATTTTTTTTATGTACATAAATTTTACATTTGTATACAGTATATGGATAGTAAAAATGATATATGGGTGCTGAAAATCCTTAGTATATAAATTCATTTTTATCTAAAAATGTCTGATATCCATAGAAAACCTTGAAATCAATTGTTAATACAATGATATTACTGCAATACCAAAATTTATGTTTGAAATACAATAAGTGAATTTTATTATTAAAAAATGAAAAAAATGAAAGACTTAGGAGAAAAGTTATTTATTATTTTTATTGATTACTTGAAAACATTTGACTCAAATAATTGAGTGTTTGTGGCAATATTTCAAATTATAAAAAGAGATAAAATATTATTACTTTTGGTTGAATATCTGAGACATTTTTATATTGTAGGTAGTAGCATGGAATATGCATTAAAATGCAATTTAGATTTAGGCAGTTTTTAATGTAAAACAGTTAAAACAAGATTTTCATCTTTATTGCTTCTATTTTTGAATATGCTGATGATTGTTTCCAGTTCAAAAAACTACCCATAGAACATTCTTAATGTTTTAAGTGCAATCTATAAAGATTTTAGTTTACTAATTAAAGCAAACCATTGTAGTCAGTCTCAGAAAAAAATCTTAAAAATGTCATTTTTAATACTAAGGTAAAACACAGAATACAATGTGTTGCATATAAGTTCAACATATGTATTTTATCATGAAAATATAATTAAAGCATTAAAGTAGTTGATTATATGATTGTTGTTGACCTTTTACAATTTTAGGCCCTTATAAAAGCGTTAAAAAATTTTAATTTAGGGTTTTTGCTTATGATTCTAAAATATGTTGACCATACTATAGTACCCATTGTAATTTTCATCAGCTTGAAAGGTATGCTATAAGACATACTATTGTAAATGCATATAATCATTGGATTAAACATATTAAGTAGAGTAAAAACAATGTTTTTCTTAAAAAAAGAATTTCCTGATGAACTTGAGCATAATTTTAATGATAGATATAGCCTCATTTTCACCACAATGATCACCTTAAAACACTCTAAAGAGCTATCATAGTGAATGTATTTTTATTGGAAAGAGAATACTGATAATAAAATCCATTGAAGAGTTACAATTTGTAAAAATGATGGAAGTATTTCAAAGATTAAAATTTGTTGTTGAAGGTGATAAAAAATTGTAGTGAATATGACACATAAATAGACTAAACATCATTATGTAATATATAAAAAATATTTTTCCAATAGTAATATCAGCTGTAACAGTAATTTGCAACTGAATATGGTCATTACAATTCCAAGAAGAAAACAAATACAAAATAATAATAATGATTTTAATTACATTTATTAAAGCAAATAACATCTCTGTACTGCTGCTGATGTTAATGATAATAACAATAGTAGTAGTAGTAGTAGTAGTAGTAGTAGTAGTAGTAGTAGTAGTAGTAGTAGTAGTAGTAGCAGTAGCAGCAGTAGTAGTAGTAGTAGCAGTAGCAGCAGCAGTAGCAGCAGCAGCAGCGGCAGCGGTATTGGTGGTAGTGGTGGTAGTGGTGGTAGTAGTGGTAGTAGTGGTAGTGGTAGTGGCGGTGGTAGTGGCAGTGGCAGTCATAGTGGTAGTAGTAGTAGTAGTAGTAACAGTAGTAAAAGCAGCTGCAGCAGCAGTAGTAGTAGTGGCAGTAAAAGCAGCAGCAGGAAGAGTAACAGTGATTGCATTTGTGAATCTTATTTTTCATTACATTGTTCATATGATAAATTGTTCTTTAATTTTTAATAGTTTATGATAATTTTTTTTAATTTAAAGATTTTATATTAGTAAGAGTGTCAGGTCTTCAAAAAGGATTCAGTTATTGCTTTGGCTGATCTGACAGATAGTATTGCAAGAAGTATTAGTCATTATAGTTTTTACCTGCCTCAACTATTCCAAGACATTTCATATATTATTTAGGAAACTTCTATTAATCAAATTGAAATATTTTTGTTTGGTAATGTTGTCTTAAATTATATAAATAGTTATTTAATGAATATAAAACAGTGTCTATACATGCTATATTGATTGTTACACTTATAATAACCAAGAGAATTCCTTTGAGTTTCTAGTCTTCAATTATATATTGTATATACATCTGATTTTATAACTTGTTTAACATTCATTTTTATTTGAATTTTCTGCTATTATGCTTAAGAGGGATTGAAGAAGTTTAAGGGTGATGTGCAACTATATTGCAAATATCTAAAAAAACATTACTTAAACTTGGATGTACTTAAAATTAGTGTTATTTTATTGGTTTTTACAGTTATTTTTGGTAGAGATGAGCACATGGCCTTATAGATACACTGAAAAATTATAATTTATCTCAAGTTCATTACTGGCTTAATCTTTCATTGACAGCTAAATTTTAAAAATAATATATGCAGTTTAATTAGTTAGCTTGTAACAGATTGCAGAAATTAATAAACTTATGTTTACACTTCATACTTTATCACATTTAATATTTTGGCTATTCAAAATTTCAAAATTCATGTTTATGATATTATTGTGATTTAAATAAGTATTCTCAAGTAACTATAAACTATCTAAATAGCTTATACCTTATGATAATAAAAGACTTAAGTTGCACTTATGTTGGAAAATAAATTTAATTCCTAAAGGAAATATTCCATTTATAGTACAGCTCAAAATTAATAAAGAGAAGTTTCCTTCACAATTGTAGCATTTTCTCAAATAATTACTTGGATGCATCTTGTTTTATGAAAAGTATCTGAAATAATTATAATAAACTTTATCTTCATGTGAGATCTAACAATAATCTGTTAAAACGATAATTAAAGATTTGTCGTTAGAGAATTTGCTTTAGAAAAGATAGGAAAAAATATTGTTGATATATTGTTATTTAATTGTATATGGAAATTATAATTTTTTTAAAATTATTATTCTTTCTTTTGATTGAGTGTATATTTTTATATATTTATTTGTTATGTGTCTATGTATATTTGTAATATTGATTTGATAGATTTGTTATTTACTGAAATATATACATATATTTATTTGATATTAAAACAATATTCTGTTTATCTATTTGTCTACTAATTTATCTATTCATCCATTTACCTGTCTATTTACTTGGCAAACTATCTATTTTTTATAATAATAATAATAATAATAATAATAATAATAATAATAGTAATAATAATAATAATAATAATAATAATAATAATAATAATAATAATAATAATAATAATAATAATAATAATAATAATAATAATAATAATAATAATAATAATAATAATAATAATAATAATAATAATAATAATAATAATAATAATAAATCCTGCAGCAAATCTCTGCTGAGGTAAGAAGCAATCCTTAAGTTCTCCGATGCAAGTATTTATTTTTTACTTTTGTTCCAACTTGTTATTCCCAAAACAAACATAATACAGGAAAAATCAAATTATATAATAGATTAATAGTGTTTTTTGAAAAATATCGGTGTGTTTTAATATCTTTTTTTAAAAAAAAAAATACTGACTTGAGTCAGAATAAACCATGGCTACTGCCCAGTCAAGCGTGAGCGAATTAAGCACCAATACAAAATTAACAACATCGTTAGTTTCAACATCGCCTATTTCGTATGCAAAAGTACTTAAAAGTAATAGCAATACTACAGCACCAACTCAAATACCGCGCTTCCGTAGAACAAACACAAATGATATTAAAAATCTTGATCTAAACACTCGAGAGGAAAATCAATCCCCAGCCGCAATCTGGACAAAAGAAACGCTTGAAAATGTGACAGACCGTTTCAGTAATACGGTGCCTCGTACGTTATTTGAAACATTTCACAGGTTTTTTTCACCAACTTCGTTAGTACTTGCAGTAACCGATAATCAATGCTCATTATATCGTTTCCCAAAAGCTTTATTATATTGAAACAGACAGATCGAAGAACCGATCTTAGTTTCATGTGTTTAAGTACGGTAATTCGAACTACTATTCGCCCGCAATGGGATTTTTCCATTTCAAGTCAAAAAAATTGAGATATATATTTTATGTTTTGTAAATAAATATGTAAAGATTCCGTGCATAAATGTCACAAATCATGAAATAATATTCGTGTGTGCGTGGTTTGTGAATTTATATCAGCTTAATTTAAAAGTTTCATTGCGGGTGTATTTGCTTAAATTTTAGCCTTTTAGAATTATACAAAGTCGTTTAAAAATACTGATCAAAAGTCACATTCCTTTGATCAGTGGTTTTAATTAAAATCTGTATTGTACAAATGTATAGAGTAATTGAGTTGTATTCGAATTAGATAAGGAATTTATATTTGTAATTACTTTGTCAATTTAAAATTGCGTATTAAAGTTAAAGATAGCTGAAAACGGAACAATGGAAATGGATAATTGATATTGTATGGTCAAGCTGGATTGCTGAAGGCTAGAGAAAAGTAGGCGGAGCCTAAAACAAAAACCAGACAGAAAGGTCAACCATGGCCATCGTAGAGAAAACTAACATTCTAACTTTTGACGTGGCTGGGAGTAGATCATCTCAAAACAGCAAAGCAGTTGCTAGAGAAATCTCTCCAACTTTTGTTAAGAAGTCCAACAGTAAACCGTAATGTCGATGGGCTAAGTGCCAGGAGCTGATCTCTGTCCCGCCAATTTGAATCTTTGTGCCGCTGACTGATCATGTTTTATGTGCTTCACAATTTCCAGCTTCCAATCTCCAAATTGACTATGCCTTCCAAGTAGATTTCAAATGCGCGCCTACGTTCGTCAGAAATACCATCGTGAGAAGCCAAGCCGGATGAAGAAGGAAGGGTAACTGTGTTACATGAACTTTTAACTTTCTCCCGAGCTTAATGTTATAAGTTAATCTGTCAATCAAATGAATCACATGTAAGTTTTTTTGTTTCGTTTATAACGCTACTGTTTCAAACCTGTCAGTAAATTTTCTTTTCTCCTTTTCCTCTGCTCTAGTCTTTAGAAAATAGTTTGTAAATATTGTATCTACTAATAATAATTCAAATGAAGACATTTATATTTTTTTTTTCCTTTATTTACTTATGCTATAAACAAACGATGCCAATAGAAATATTTCCCAACTCTGTTTAAAGCTAGTTTATAATATTGATTATAATTATTTTAAAAGGAAGTCCATTGTTAAATTAAAGATTATTTCATATATTGAGTTGGCAGATATTAAATCACTTTATTATGTTCTTTTTTGTTAGTTTTGTCATACTATTGTAACTGATACTTCAATCTTAAATATGTACAGGGTTTTAAGTTTATTATCTTAGTTTCCTACATGAAATGAGAAATAGTTCTCAGTGTATAATTTGTTATAATCGCTACCGCCTGAACGACCTGGGGGAGTTAGGGGTTTCAGAGTAAACTTAATTAATTATTGCTTTCGCGGTCAGTTTGATTCCACCATGTTTTATTGGAATAGTTATATTAGCCTGTTGCGCAGAAATAGACGAATTGATTACCCAGGTTTGGTATAATTCCTTTTCAAATCCACTTCAAGCACTCGTCCTCGATGACTGTGGCAATGCCTTCCCTTCGCCGAAGTTAGCGTCTCGCCATACTACCATATGGGGAATAAAGCAATTCTTTCCCAGGTTATCTCTTGGATCACCGGGTTCCGAAATGATCCCGGCTGGTTGTAGTGTCCTGGAGCTACTTGGGGGCATTAAGCCTTGTCAAAGTACAAGCTTCCCGGTATTCCGTTGATGCACCACAAGTGATTACTGTAGGGCTCTTCAATCTAGGCAACCACTAGTACATCAATCTTAGATATCATAGTTATACGAAACCACCCTCCAACTATTCGTACACGCAACGGTTCGAATCTATTCGAATAAAATAACTTAATAAAAATCGTAGATAAATATTTTCAATGCTCAAATGCTCTGATTCCCTTAGCCACCCGTCAATCATTTCACTACACAAATATTGGTATGAGTTTGTTTACCAGGTAAAATGATTACTAAAGACTAGTAGCTAATTATAATAGAATATTTATGGAAATCTTACCGTACTTTTGAATGCTATATTTTTATGCTCTCTATTTGTTATTAAACAATTTATTTACTCTAATTTTGTGTCTTCCACCTCATTACTCTCGAAGTCTATTTAGTCACCTACTGTCTGTATTGACAACTTAAATATATACATTACATTAATGACCGTACCGATATCCAGAGTATAATAGATCTATATATATAAAACTGTAAGTAATTTAGTCTGTGTTCTGAGTTGAGCTAGTAAAGGGATAACCCCGTGCTGTTATAAAGTCATCATCGGTTGGTCATGCCGGGGTTTGGGTTTGAATTTCGTTGGCGTTTTGGAATTTATTCTTAAACGTGGACTGGGTTTGAACTCGGGTACTGTGTATGAGTAAGCGTGGTGGATTTATTCCGGTACAATATGAAGCAATCACGCAAAATGCACTATGGGAAACATTCTCTTGTATCGCCGACCATCCAAATTCTCGATATATAACCATTGATTTTTATACTCAGCAGCAAAAAGAACGTTTTCAATCCACTATTTTAGCACTTGATGATTATGCACTCGTAATTATAGATGAAAACCGGAAAAATATAACTACTGGAGTGCTTAAAAATACTTATCTTAAATACAACGTACAAGATTTTCAAAAAATGATAAACCCGTCTGGAAAAGTAATTGCCCTACAGCCTATATATTTAAAAGACACACCTATACCGATATATAGTAATCGTTTTGAATTTAAAATAAAACTACATAAAAACGTAGACGCCTCAACGATTCCAACACAGATTACAGATCAAAAAGCGACACTCTCTCTTCACATAAGAGGTCTAAAGCCACATTGTTTTGGCTGTGGACAGAGAGGACACCTAGCAACTCAGTGCGATAACACAAAAAGCAATCACTGTGAACAAACTAAAATCCTCTCCCCAGAACAACCCAGTGATGAAAATAAAATTTATAATAACACTACATCCATTGGCAACCCAATAATAGAAACCGGAAAAAAACAGGTTCAAACACCCACAAACAAAAATAATAATGGAGCAGAATTGCCTATCCCAAAGACCAACCAAAAAAATAATAACACAAAAACTAACACAGAAATCCAAGATTCAAACGAAAATAATTCTCAAGAAACCACAACACAAAATACAGCAATTACATCACAGGATCAGCATCTCAATAAAACAAAATGTGTACCAAGTAAAAATCAACAAACAGAAAGTAAACACACACAGTTATATAATGAAAATATAAATCCAGATAATATAAAGATACCAATAATAAAAAGAAACTACAATTATAAACAAAACTGCATCAAACATAATGGATGCAATAGAAGCCCCTCTTCCACCTATTCAAGAGAATACACCAGAGTGAAAAAGAAAGCCAGGTAGACCGCCTAAAAATCATGAATCCAAAAAGGCCAAAAAAAACAGACCAAAAGCACAACTCATCAGACATATACAATTTAGAAAATGATGAAATAGAAATGGATGTAAGCCAACAACAAATGGACACCTGTTTGGTTTCTTCACAATATGCCTGTATAGAGTCTGAAGCAATATTAAATGAAAGAAAAACTGATAATAAACCCAACAATGTCTTAAATATGTATCAGCATCCATCTACTGCAATATAAACAAAAATTTAGTATTAAAAATAAAATAAAAATCAATACCCTGTTAAAAAATTATTTAAAACATGAAGATAAAAATTGGATCTCTCAACATTAGAGGCTTAAATGCCACCAAAAAACATTTTTGATCTCAAAAAATGGTTACATACAACACTACCACACATACTGGGGCTTTTGGAAACAAAAATATACTGCAGCTCTCAAATTGATCCATCAAAATATTTAGTCAGCCAAGGTTTTTGTGCCTGCTCAAGGCAATCATCATCACCATCAGGTGGCACAGGCATAATTATTTCCCACAACTGCCCTTTCGATTTTTTTAAAATTATATATATTGACTCTAATCTTATCATATTAACACTCCATCATAAAAATATCACACTTAACCTAGTATTTGTATATATACCACCAGGCCCTGTCATCATCTCCAGAATAATAGCAACAATAAATTCAATGCTTACAGCAACACCAAATCCCATAATACTCCTGGGAGATTTCAACATGACCTACCAAACTTTTGTCACCAAATGGATCCATCAAATAACAATCCGACTTATGAGTGCTGAGGGTTTTCTCCCATCAAACTCAATATCTTTTAATAACAATAGATATAAGTCACTTATTGATTTGTGTTTCTACTCACCAATGTTACATCATTATTTTAATCTTGAACTCTGTCCATCTATAATCTCAGATCATGCTGCTCAGTTCATCACCCTTGACCTAACAAAAATACAGAATACAACAATAGCCCTCCAAAAGATTATGCGAATACTTCTTCCAGCACAAACAACTGAATTCTTATATTCAGAAACATATATAATGCTCCAAAAACTTCAAAATATGTCACTCGATCCAGTACAAAAGTATATAGCATTCACCAATATACTTTCTTTCAACATCAATCATATTACCTGCAACTCAACACCCCCCACCAGATTATTAGCATTGGCAGATGAACTACATAAAAGAATAACCATTTCCAGACCAACTACAGATAATCAAACACAAATTAAAAAACTTACAGAAATGTACAAAAATACATGCAATACACTAAAGCAATATGTAGCAAGAAAAAAGAAAAAAATATGCCTTACACAACAACATACTTGGACCAGAGCATACATACGGTGGGCATTGGGATACCCATCCACAGTCAGAGTGCCTATGGCACTTTAAATAGATGGATCTATAACAGCTGGACATAACATGATAAACCCAATATATCAACACTTTAAAAAAAACTGCAAAAACAGAGAGTGTACATACCAAATGAAGACATATTTGGAGACCCTGAAACAGACACACCAATAACAACAACTGTCATTGTATTTCAACTTGCAACAATAACAAACACATGTCACCCAGGACCACAAGGAATTCCCAAATTTGTGTTCAAACACCATAGTCACTTCACAGCAAAATACCTGTGCAATCTAGACAATTACATATCCCAAAAAATTTACAACATACAAAGTCTATACCCAACTGCAATGGTTCCATTTAACAAAAAACCAACAGCAATATCATCTTTATCTAATCTACGACCAATTTCAATGGGACCTTTAGGAATAAAAATTCTTGAAAGAGTGATAAAGGAAAAAATAGAACAACACATACTCCCTGTGTTATCATCAGCTCAATATGCCAAAATAGGATCATCCATTGGCCAGGGTGCCTTAATGTACAAAACAATTATCGAAGTAGTAAAAAAAAGAAAGAAATATGCACCAATTATAGTTCAACTAGACATTGAGGCAGCTTTTGACTCAGTGCCTATAGCCAAATTATTAGACATGCTGAAAAAAACAACACCACCTCCATCCCTACTATATATAATAGCCAATATGCTACTCAGCTGTGAAATTCACATCACATTGAATGGAAAAAAATCACCAGCCTTCAGACCGAGTCAATCCATCCCACAAGGATGCCCCCTAAGTGCCTTGCTCTTTACAATATATATAAATCCTCTATTAATAGAGATACAGAAAAAAATAAAAAGCATTCAAATTCCAAACACTGCTTTAAATATATCATGCATAGCTTATATGGACGATGTAACCATTTTCCTCCCCACTAAAAAGAACCTCCCCATATTACAAGAGATAATCAAGAATTATACCTCAAATTTTAATTTAAAAATTAACACAAATAAAACTGCTGCATGGTCAATATACACAGGCAAGCACTGTACAGAGATGTTTAATGGTAAACCATCTGCTTTCCTTGGTTTCCCATTCTACCTTGGAACCAATGGAATGAGGCAAAAAATTCAAAATAAATTAAAAAAAAGATGCTGAAAAAATCACAGCCTCACTTGAAAAGTCATACCTGTCAATATATGCAAAGGTAGCACTATTTAATCAACTTATGAGTACAAAAATTACATACTATACACCTATAATCAAATTTGCAAAAACATACATATCTAAAATCTCGTCAATCTGTAACAAACTAATATGGAAGAGAAAGACAGTGGCAATCTCTTTAAAAAATCTGAGCAGACCACCACATAGCAATGGACTTGGACTCCATACAATCAGTGTTTTTTACACACAGAAATCAGTAAATCTAATAACAGCAACCATAAAAACATTTCCAGACCTGGAGTGTGTAATCAGTATAATACCCACAGACAGACCACCCCCTTCATATGGATATCTATCCACACTGATTGAAGAACTCAAGCCAATATACAACAAAATATCACTCAATAATGATAACAAGTATACATACTGGGACATTTATAATATACTACATCCAAACCAGACACCTAATCTACATACATCAGATCTTGGAATAGACAAGAGGCAACTACTGCAACAATTCAGAAAATGGTTGTTAGAACCAAAATTATTCGATTTTCTACTTAAGCTTAATCTCAATGCTCTACCCACAACCCATTTCCCTAGATTTCGTAGATTCTATACAAATATAGACCCCATGTGCGGGCTATGTCATAGAGAAGAAGAGACACAAGATCATTTTTTTCATTCCTGCAGTGCCCTAGAAACAATACATCGCACAATGTTTACCACATACAGAAAGGCTATCATTTCAATTGATGAAATAATAAATACGTTTAAAAAAGGCAACAACCCTGCTATTCGTGCAGCAACATACAGCCTTTATGCCTACTGGTGCACCAGATGCACTTTTGCACTTGCCAATAACCCTCAACGCTGCCCTGCAACATATTCAATAAAACTAGAACTGTTAAGAAAAAGAGACAGCATCCTAGCTCAACCAGATATATTTGCAGCCACATGGTCACACTTGAAACAAAGATCCAGTCTATGAAATATAAAGACCAATAAGATAGATGATGACATTTTCAACATCAGCATTTTTTCCAACTTTAAAAAAAAATGCAAGCATAAACTGAACTAAATAGAAGACCAAATTTAAAAACAAGAAGAAAAAAAAAGTATGCAGAAAAGATAAAGACTTATATACTGAAAGTTGTAATTTGTTTTTCATTTGTAAAAAATCAATATATTACTAGATGTGACTCTGTAACTTTTTAGACTCAATAAAGTTTTGCTTTGAAACATAATAATAATAATAATAATAATAATAACAACAACAACAACAACAATAATAATAATAATAATAATAATAATAATAATAATAATAATAATAATAATAATAATAATAATAATAATAATAATAATAATAATAATAATAATAATAATAATAATAATAATAATAATAATAATAATAATAATAATAATAATAATAATAATAATAATAATAATAATAATAATAATAATAATAATAATAATAATAATAATAATAATAATAATAATAATAATAATAATAATAATAATAATAATAATAATAATAATAATAATAATAATAATAATAAAAAACTAACAATAAATTTTGGTTTATATATTTATACAAAATCCATTTTTAACATTTTTTTATCTTTCTATATTTGTTTTTTTTTTTTCTGGAGTTAAAGTTGTCTTATTAATTTAAAAGTATTTTCTAAGATTGAATAATTAAAAAATACATATATGATTGTTTCTTGATTAATAATGTTCAATACGACCTTTATTAAGTCAGAGAACGGTTTGCATTATCAGAATATTTAAGTATTGCATCTGGATTAAAAATTCCAATATAAATAACTTATTTTGAAAAGAATTGTAAATTATCATTTTAAATTAATATTTTAAACAATATCTTTCAAATGGCAATTAATAATCTCAAATAGGAAAAGGCTTCAATATTCATAATTAATTATGTATGCTTAAACGATTTTGTCTGCGATTTATGTTTTGGATGTAACGATCATTATTGTTTATGTAATCAAATATATTCCTGTTTAATTAATTTTAAAAAATGCACAAAAATGATAACAATTACTTGAAAACTTTGAATAAAATTTAAACTGAAATTTAATATTTTTATTTATGTTTAAAATTATTTATTCAATCATTGTTTACTTACTGACGCCACAGAAAAGAAAAGCTTGAGTAAAAGTTGATTGAATATCTAATATTAAAAAATTTAAATATCAAAAAGGAAATGATCTTCAGAAAAATTATTGTTACCAAAACTGAAAAAATCTTAAAATTCTGTATTAATTATCACGTTGTAAAATGTAAAATAAAAACGTCAAGTTTTAAAACTTACTGACTTGAATGAAATATTTAAAAACCAATTTCAATAACCAGCAAATAAGAAAAAATAGTTTTATTTTGATTATGACAAGTAAAATTGTGGCTTTAAAAACATTTTTGTCAAAAAGTAATAATAAGCAGTAATATTTAAATAAAAAAAAATTTTTTTAAAAAAAATTTATGAATTAACTATGTAAAATATTTTATAAGTAAATTCAGTGAATTCTTCATTAGTTACTAGGTCGGTTTTTTTTTCAATTATCCTCTCCAAAATCAATCATAGAAATATATGTTATGAAAGTATAAGACCATCAATTTTCAAACTTTTTTTTCATCTATCACTGATAAATCACAGGACAATTGAAGATGATTTCACAGTTTTTTTAATAATTTAAAATGACATTTTTATTATTTTTTTAAAAAAGTAATTGTATTTTTTTAAAAAAAAAAATCATGAGATTGATATTTTTAAAAAAAATTAATCTTCAATGGCAACAACTGATATACAATACCATCATTGTAAATGTTTAATTGCCTTAATTTTATACAGTTTTTTAATTGAACATGTATCCATCTAAGCATGCCTCTAGGCATAATGGGTAGTTTGTAAAAATCAAACTAGTTTGAATTTACTTCACACAATATTAGTTTTAGACTACATTTTTGGGAGTTTAGCAATATTTTATATAGCTTATAATGTAAACTCTAAATGTAAGTAATTTTATTTCTCTATTTTTTGTGATCTATGGTTATTTTTTCTCTATGTATTTATATAAATATTACTTTTTGTAAGTAATCCTGACCATAATAAAAATCTAATTTATTTCATTATTTCTAGAATGAAATAATATGATCTTATTCTTAAAGGAAAGCAATTAACTTATCCCTGCTAAAACCATTATTATTATTACTATTATTATTATTATTTTTATTATTATTATTTTTTATTATTATTATTATTATTATTATTATTATTATTATTATTATTATTATTATTATTATTATTATTATTATTATTATTATTATTATTATTATTATTATTATTATTATTATTTTGCTGCTGTACTATGGGAAGCACACCATGTGCTTTATGCAGTGGTCTTATATTTGGCAAACAACCAAAAATTAAATGTAATAATAAGTTTCATGAATCATGTAAAATTTAATGGGATGATATTGCATAAAAATGAAGTAGAAATGAAATCTTATATTTGTATCAAATGTGATCATAATTTAAGTACTGATAACACAATGGAAGTCAATGAAAACAAAATGGAGGATATTGTGTCAGGGGCAAATGATTCACAAGAATTGGAAATTTTTGATGGACAGAATTTATTGGAAAGTGAAGGTAATGGCATTTGTAAATTAATAGAAATTAATGTTATATCTAAGGAGGATTTAGAAACTGTAAACAATCACAATTTTGATAAAGGAAAAGAAAATCTAACTAAAATGGCCACTAATTGTTGATCTTTTAAAAAACTAGTTTTTTTATTGAATAAAATTTTAAATATTGTTACATACTTATCAAATGAAATGAAATTATTGAAAGAAAAAAATATTATGATGAAAAACATGTAATTAAAAATATCAGTCAATAATTTGGATATAAATCAAAATGATGATTATGGAAGCACAATTGTTGATGGAAATTTTGTTGTTTTAAACAAAGAAAGTCAAGTTGGTAAATTTGTTATAGCTGATTCAGGTTTTCTCCCACTATTTAATATAATTAGGAATTCTAGTGAAAAAATAGATCAATTACAAAAGCATGCAGATATTAATGTCACTGATACTTAATCTAATTTTAAATTGAATGAATAAAAGAATAAAGTAATTAAAATGAAAGTTGGTCAATCAGATAAAAAAAAGTCACATGTTCATGATTTTAGACCTATCTGCTCTATTGGATCTAAAAAAAATCATATGCCTTTTGTTTGAAAGATTGTGCAGAAAAAGAAAAGGAAAGTTATAAAACTGTGTTTTATGGAGAGAATTAAAAAAATGTTAAAAGTGCAAATATTTCTCCTATTATAGGTAATCAAGTTAATCATGTTTTAAAAGTTGTTAAGACAAGAATGGAATTTTTAAAAAAAATTCTGACTAGAATGGATAATGATAATTCTGCTGAAGGTGTGATTGTACATTTGAAAAATATTTTAAATATAAAGTGTGTTTATAAGCTTAATACTAGGTCTAAAAATATTCTTCATTCTATTTGTCTATACAAGAATGTAAATCTGATAAAGTTAATATTAGTGTTATTTGGCCTGTGGGGGCTGTAATATTGCCCTACTATGGTAATTTAAAAGATTTAAGAAATTGTGATGGTGATATAGTTAATAGTACACAGAATACTATATTAAATGTTAATAAGACTATTGAAGAAGAAACTAAAGATATTATATTGACTGATACTGTTGCTGAAAGTAGCATTACATGCAAGATATAAATTTGCAAAATGAATTGTTATTATCAAAATGTATGTAGTCTTAGAAGTAAGACAACTGATTTTAAATATGAATTATTTTAAATGAATATATTATCTTTTTAACAGAGACTTGGTTAAAAGAGGAAATTTATATTAGTATATTTGATGATAGGTATTGTGTATATAGTTGTGATAGAAATTATAATCATAAAACAAGAGGAAGTGGTATTTTTATTGTTATTAAAAAAGACATAAAGCATAGTCAGATTTTCATTAATGATAATAATATTGAACCCTGTTGGATTGAAGTTGGTTTGAAAAATAAAAATAAAATATTGTTAGGTAATATATATCTACTTTCCAATGTATGATTTAGATGTATATTTGGTTAAAGTTGAAGATATATTGTTGAAATATAAATATGAAATTATTATAGTTGGGGATTTTAATGAAATTGATTATTCATTACATAGCAATAAGACTGTTTGTAATAGTGAACTTTATAGATTAAATTTTTTTTTGAGTTGGTTAGATTAATTCAACTTAACAATATTATTAATTTTAAGGGTGGTATGTTGGATTTATTGTTTAGCAATAAGGAGGATTTGAAGTGCAAAGAGGCTGTTCAAGCTCTTTTGCCTCCTGATCCTTATCCACTTTTGGAATTTGTAATAGGTGGTCTTCACAAACAGATAAAGCCTATAGTAAATAGTTATAGATTATAAACATGGTGACTATTATGGTCTTTATACAGCTTTTGAAGATGTTGATTGGAATGTAATTTTGATGGAAAATGATCCAAATATAACTGCAAATAAGTTTATTAGTTTAGTTCAAAATTGTATAGATCAATATATTCATGTTCGGCATTATTTGAATACTAATAATAAATATCCTAAATGTTTTTCTAAGAAATTGTGTAAGGATTTAAATAGAAAGCATAAATATCATAGGTTATATAAAATAACTAATGATAAAGAATTGTATAAGAAATTTAATGATTTGCATGCTTATACTAAAACCCTTATGGAAAAAGATTATAGTAATAATTTAAATAGGGTTGAAGAAAATTTTAGGAATAATCCAGAAATGTTTAGGAATTATGTTAAGGACATTAATATTATTGGAAATAACAGTTATAGATATAATATAATTCGATATTATATGAATGATTTAGTTAATCATTTTACAAATATGTATTTAGATATTTCTGAAAATGATATGGATGATATTAAATTTAATAAAGAGTTTTTGGAATATAGATGTTAAAAAAATTGCAATTCCTGAAGTGTTTAATGCAATTTCTAAGTATAAAACAAAATCTTCTATGGGACATGATAATATTCTAATTTTATTATCAATGTTTTTGCTGAATGTTGGGCACCATTTATATTATATCATTAATTTATCAATTGAGAAATCTATTATTCCTGACATATTTAAGATAGCTAGAATTATACCAATTTATAAGAAAGAGGATAGATCTGATCGTGGTAATTATAGGCCTATTTCAATTCTGTCACCTTTTTCTAGGGTTTACAAAAGGTTTATTTACAATAACATTATTGTAGATATGATTAAGGTGTTAACTAATTATCAGCATGGTTTTTTATATGGGTAAATCTGTAGAAACTAATTTAATGGTGATATTTGATCATATTGCTCATGCCTTATCTGATCAGAAAGAATTATATGTTGCATATTATGATATGATTCAGACATTTGATAAATATTTACATGTTATACTTTTATATAAACTTAAAATGTTGGGAGTTAATCCTCATTTCATGGAGTGGTTTAGCAATTATTTCAGGGGTCATAAATTTTATGTGTATATGGATAGAACCAATTCTTATTTTTTTATTAATATGGTAGGTGTTGCTCAGGGTGGAATATTAGCACCTTTTATTTTTTAATGTTTTTATGTGTACTGTTGATAAAAACATAAAAAATAGTATGATACTTACTTATGCTGATGATTGTAAGTTATTTAAAAGAATTATTACGTATAATGATCATATTGAGGTTCAAAAGGATATAGATTGTTTTAAAATTTGGTGTATGTATAACAATATGGAGATTAATGTTAATAAACTTGCATTGTTTCCTATACTAATAAAACTGAAAAATCTGTTTACCAATATAAAATTGAGAATGGTGTTATTACATATAAAGAGATTATATCTGATTTAGGAACAATATTTTGTAGTAATTTTACTTTTAATGCACATATTAAGTATATTATTAATAAAGCATACAGAAAGATAGGCTGTATTTTGAGTATGGGAGAGATTTATCAACTTCCATAAAATATACATAGTGATAAACATTCATAGGAAAAAAATATAAAATTCATATAATATCTTTCTTAAACAATAAAATGAAAGTGATCAATTTAGTAGCAGTAGAAAACAAAAATTGTAAATTACTTTTATATTACTTCAGACAGCTTAAAGATTTAAGAGTTTAAAATAGGAATTAGAAGTGGATAAGAGTATAGATTTTGAAATTAATTTGCTGATAATGAGATTTCTACTACATTTCAATAAAAAAAAAATGATTGAAAAAATAATATTTCCCAAACCATATTTAATTGTAATAAATGTCTGATATTTCCCTAATTTTACTTACAAAAATAATATATTCTACAATAAGTTTGTTTTATTTCTGTGCAAATTATAATAGGTTAACACAGTCACAATAAATATATATATATATATATATATATATATATATTCTTTTCCAATATGCTATTAATGAATTATTATTTCTTGAAACTTTGTTTATACTATTATCTTAATTTATATATGCATATTAGACACATACAAAAGTATTTTTTTTATAAAATGGTGAAAAGTACTGTTAAATAATGATTAAGAAAACAATATTTATTTTATTGTAATCAAAGTTTATCCACAAAACATAAAATTTAAGTGATGTATGATGTGCAATTTCTTGTCTTTGTGAAAATAATTTGGATTAAAACTTAAACATTTTGGGAAGATTAATTTTTTTTTTTTCAATTGTAAGAAATATTAAATGTCTTAATTAGTGAGGAAGATAATAATTATCACAATATTTGTTTTTAAACCACAAATAAAAAAATCAATCCAAAGTTTATTTACTAAAACAAAGATTTCTGCCTGGAATGTTGTCTTTGATGATTTTCAATAAACATTATTAGAATACATTCTAATATATCATACTTTCAATTTGCAATTTCATTATTTAGTGATTGTAATGAAACAAAATAGTATCTAACTTTTCCTGATTTTTTTCAATATCTGCATTAGTAAAAGTAATTCATTCTATTACATTCATGAAAATTCTACTATAAGGTCGAGTAATTCAATAAAATGCAATTTTTGTGTAGCATCTATTCATTTATTATATACAATCTTATTAAATTAGGTCATGTGACATCTGATTTGATTTTTTTTTTGTAATTTCATATATTCATTAAGTAAGCTTACAAAAATGGCTTTGTAATAGAAAAACTATAATGAAGTACTTCTAATGCAGTAGTAATTATGAATATTAAAATAAGACTTCTACCATTTTTTATAATATTGCTAATAATATAAACACTGCAAAATTTCATTTGCATGATTGCATCTATTTTAAGTTTATTTTCAAAACTACTTCACTTTAACCACCAAACCATTTTTTTCTACATTTCAGCAGATAGTTAGTCATCATATATATATATTTAACTTGCATTTTGTTTTATATATATATATATATATATATATATAAATATATAGTAATGTATTAAATATAATAATATATATATATATATATATATATATATATTATTATATTTAATACATTACTTGACATTTGTTCACACATATTTATTACTATATATTCTATATTATCAAAATCTTCTCATATACTTTTCATTGTAATTCAAAATTATTTTACATTTTCAAATATATATAAATATACTAATTTAATATTGTTTTTGAAACATATAATTTTTCAACATGTAAATAGTATAAACTGATACTTACTATAATTAATGTAAGTAAAGATTAAAAATGTTGTACTTTGAAATTCATTCAGTTCTTTATCTATACTTGGCCTGTCTAAAATTAAAACTACAAGTTACTGATTGTAAGTACTTGAACTTTTGTGCTATGTGTTCAAAAGTACTGCAGTAATTTTTAAATTGTATAAAAAAAAAAAAAAAAAACCATTCAGCAAAGAGACATTTGCTCATAGTTTAATTTTTCAAGTTTTGTTTCGAATTAATTAGATTGTTATAAATTATTTCTATTTTTAATTAAAAAATTTTTTTCAGACATTAAGTTTAGACTATTTACCTACAAAAAATTATTTATTAATAACAAAAATATACTTATTAAATATTATTTAATAAATATGAAAAAATCATTATAAATGCTTTTAATATCAAAATATTACAGAATAATATTGAATTGTACTGAAAAAGATACACTGTAGTTTAGACAAAGATGTAAAGTTCACATTGTTGCAGTTAGGTCATGTGATATATTGAACAAATGAAATATTTTATAATATAAAATGTGATGAAATGCCAGAACACACATTAAACTATGGCTTGTGATTTAAGTAGCTAAAGCTACAAGCTTGTTTACAACACATGAATTATCTCCTCATCTTAAAACAATTCATATTCACTAATGTGATAATAAATAAATAATATAAAAACTCTGTCAGATAATGAAAATCATTCTACACGAATAAAGCGTGATAAACAGAGCACAAAAACATTAATTATAAACAACAATTAGTCAGTTCCAGTATGTCGCCATGATTCTGGTATACAGTACCGAAAGCACTTGGCTAATTGTTGTTTATAATTAATGTTTCTGTTTATCACGCTTTATTCGTGTAGAATAATGTGATAATAATAAATAATTTAGATAAGTGTAAATATTATATTTGTAGATTTAGTAAATAATAATGTTCATTAGTTTTCATTCTATAATATTGTATTATAACCAATAATTTGAAAACTAAAACATTATTTTAATAAATAAATAATGAAAAAAATTAGTTAATAGCAAATAAAGAATTGTAACAATCAACCCTTAATCAACAATCCCAACTTGTAGTCAAGGCAACCTCTTTTAATAATAAAGGTACCATTTTTATTGTTAAAAGAAGTTGCCTTGACTACAGGTTGAGATTGCTGAAAGCTTAAGGATTGATTGTTATTATCTACATTTATAAACTCATGAAAGCCTTGAGTAATTGGATTTATTGTCTTAGCATATGAAGAATTACATAGTTTTAGAGATTTTTATGATAAAATTTAATAATTGAAAGTAGTATTAATATTTTTAATGGTTATCTAACACAATATATTGAATTATTTGATATTTTGTATTTTGACATCATTTATGTTTCTTTCAACATAAGGTGTTGTTTAACCCATTTACTTCATTCATTATTATTTATTCATTTCATACATTTTTTAATGTTGGATTTTCATTCACCCATTTTATATGTATATGTTTTATTCACATGTATGTCATTATTATGCAGAAAATGTTTTAAAAAAATACAATAGTAACCATTTAACTTTTGTAATTAATATTTATTAAAGAGAAAAATAATAAACATGCATATTATTAATAAAAATATAGATTTTTCAACTTTAGTTTCTTGTAAAAGTTAAATCTTTTATAATTCTGTCATTTTCTCTCTCAACAAAAAAGATAACACACAAAAACAAATAATTATCATAAATGTATAAATATTTTTTTCCAATTGTAAATGGAGATGCTATAATTGTCCTCTGATAATATTTCAATTTTGAGATAAAATATTAAATAATGAATATCTGCAAATACTAATTTCTTTTAGAAAAAGCATTTCAATGTATTGATAATATGAAAAAAACATTTAAACAAAATTACTAACTAATAATAATCTTTAGGCTTCTTGAAGATATGACATATGCATTTAGAATTCTTTTATATTTAATGTATTTTGCTAAAGAAAAGTTATGCTAAATTTTATTTATAAGTTTAGTCCTTTTTCATAAAAATGGAAGTAATGTTAATTTAAAAATTGTATAGAAAGTTAGTTTTATTTTGTGTTATTTCAGTATTGAAATATCAGCCCTGTTCTTCCCTTTTTAACAATTTAGTAGCACACTATTGGTAACAATTTTCTACTTCTTCTTTTCCTATGTATTGATTTCTATTATGTGGGAGAAACAAAAAACTCAATTTATACCAGATTAATTCAGCATAAATATGATAAGAGATCACCTGTTTATTTGCATTCATTAGAAACAGGTCATAGGTTTAAAAAAGATTGTATAAAAATGATTAATTACACAAATAATAGTAGGGATAGGAAAATTAAAGAAGCAATTTTGATTAAGAGTATAAAACCAAGTCTTAATCGAGATTTCGGGGTAAGAACAATAATTTTATAAACAATTGTTAGTAATAATTAGAATTTGAAAAGGTTAAAAGAAAATAGTTAGAGAAAATGACAATAGGGGGAGGGTAAAACAAATACAAATTTTGAATTTTTTTTGTCAGTTGGGTTTTGATAATAGAATCAACAAGAAGCAAGTAATTTTTTGTAATAAAAATAATATTAATTTGTAATGTGGTAAAGTTAATTGATAAAAATATTTAATAAAAATAAGACAATATTACAAGTTGATTTTATAATATAAGAAAAATGATAATAATATGCATTAAATAGTAAAATAAATGATAAAGTTATAATTATTATATTAAATAATATTTAAAAAATAAAATAAATTGATATAAAATAAATTAATATAAAATATTGATAAAATTATTTAGAAGGTAATAAAATGGGAAATGATTATTGATAAAGATCATATTAAAATGTATAATTATTTTTATTTATATTGTGTATTAATTATATATATATATATATATATATATATATATGGATAAGTGTAATAATTGTATAATTATATATTTGAATATTGTAGCTCTGATGATGACTGCAGGACAGTTGAAACTGTTAGTGTAATACAAATAATAAAAATAAAAGTAATGATAAAGTGTCAAAGAAGGTGTAAATGGTATGATATTGGTAACAATATATACAATTCCAGTTATAGCATTTTGTACAATGAACTGTAAAGAAGTTATATATTTTCAAAGATATTTTGATTCATTTAAATTGTGAATATATGCAATACTAACAATGAATATTTGCTTTTTTTATTTTTAAATTCCCTACATTTTATTTGAATTTTTTTTTTCATTTAATAAAAATTTTAATTCGTATTTAAAACGTTCTTAACAAAATTCATTTACTTTTTATTAATTTTTTTCAATTTTTAACTCATATTGAAAATATTAAATAAATAAATTTCAATAGATAGAAGTGCTGCCTTAGATAAATTTGTCTTTTTCAGATGACATTATTTATATGTTTGAAGAATGAGTGGTGAAGTGGAGATTTTGAATATATCTTTAAAAAAATAGAAGAAAGTGCTAATAGTTAAAAAAAAAAATATGTTTTTAAAAATAAGATAACATTAATAAATAAAAACAACAAAACTTAATTTTATTGTACGAGTATATATAATATCCTTGTTTTTATTTACATTTTTCATAAAAACAAATTTTTCTAACAATTGATATCATTAATGCATTGATTACTACTTATTTAAAATATTATATTTTATTCTGTTCATAATATTTTACTTAGGTAACTATTTAATGCACATTTGTATGATAATTTATGATTTTAACATTTTACTTGTTATTATAGGTAAAATAACTTTCATTATCTAATATAATTGTTTAAGTTTATATCTTTTTAAATATATTCAACTGCTATAATAACACACATTCTAATATCAAATGCACTGTTTGATTTCAATTCTTCTTCTTTCTTCTTGAAGTGTTGCTGGCTTTACTAGTGAAACTACCACCATGGGAATCAAACCAATGTTTAGATTAATGGAGTCTGAATTTAAAATAATGCTGCAACCGAATAATATATATATATATATATATATATATATATATATATTAAATATATATAGGTTATAATATATATATATATATATATATATTATAACCTTATATTTTAATACAAAAATATAGTTGATAGAACCAGTTTAAAAATTTTTCTATCTTCTTCCAGGTGACTTGATTATCATGGCTGGCAGTTAGTATGCTTGTCCCTTGTGTTTAAATTTATTGAACAGTAACATTATACAATTCCATTTTTCCTTTTATTATTGTATTTTTTTAAAAAAGTTTATTTCCCTTCTTTTTTTTTCATACATTAGTTTTGCTCTGTTTCCAAACACTAAGTCAGATAAACTGTGCTTAACACTAAAGGTGAAAACCAACATCATATTACATCAAGTATAGTGAGATAAATAAAAAAAACTAATAACTATTATTTGTTTTTCTCTTTAAAAAATTCCAAAGACTATTTTGGTTTAATTGAGGGATTTATTTAATTTTTTTTAAATTAATTTATAGAATACAATAAGATGAACACATTTTTTTGTTCTTTCTTTTCATTTCATTTTTTAAAAACAGATATGCAAATGGGAAGAAATTTAATTGGCTAAGTAAAAATTAGAACTGCCAGAGAGATTTTTTTTTGTTATGACAGCAATTGTATAATAAAAATTGATTTTTTTTTTTTTGCTTTTACTGTTAAACATATAACAAAAACTTCTCTTAAAAAAAAAAAAAAAAAACATTTGTAAAGATAAAGAAGGACATTAAATTAAAACTTCTCTTAAATTATTTAAGTTACAATATTATTAAGTATGAATAGCAAAATGCATAGCTAAATCCTAAAAAATCTTTTCAGGTCCACCAACTGTAGATCTAGCTGCTGATAATTTCCCACAAAGTCTACAACAGAAATACTCAGGAATTATTGTTAAACATGACAATAGGAATGGCAGCTAAAAGGTCTGTCTATTTGAAATTTCTCATTGTTTACAAACTATGATTTGGCATTGAATAAAAGTTTTACTTTCATAACTTTAACACCCATAGTAGTGTTGTGAAAGTGCAAAATGAACTACTGTATTTAAATTTAGACAAATTTTGCTTTTGTGAACTTTAATATATATGGGAATGTTATATATGTGCAAAATGGAATGCTGTATTTAATTTGGGACGTTTATTTTCATGACTTTGACACTTCTAGTGTTATATATGTGTGGCATACAATGCTGTTTTAACCCTTCATGCGCTATTGTCTGGATGACAAAAAAATAATTATAATTTCCCTTTGAACTTATATTAAAAATGACAGTGTGAGTTATCTTCTGGAAATTACAATAGTATTTAAAGAAATAACAGTTGGCCAGGAAACTATTTTAGCTGTTATAGCACTCATGATACAATTGTTTGTTTTAACAATCATTTTTTGTCATCAACATTCATAAATTAAAGGCAGTAAAGCATTTCAATTCCAGAATGCATTCAATTTCATTAATTTTCAAGGAAAATTTGATTAAAACACATGTTCTCACTCTTAAATATCATGTATTTTCAGAGAACCTGTGTGGAGAGCAACTTATTTATAAATATTCCTTATAAATGGAAATGAAAAAGCATATAATCAACATTTAAGTTTCCATGTTGTTTAAAAAAAGGAGAAATACTTATTTGAATCATATTTGTCATTAAGTTTAAGAAGTGCACTATTAATTGATTGGCTAATAGCCAATGGATTTAAATAACATGCAATGTAACCAAGTATAGTAATATAACGAACATGCATTTTATGTTTTATTGTATTTTAGATTGTCTTATAAATATGTAGAGTTCACAGTATATATAATTTGTTGTGTAAAATAATTACTTGTTAACTTGGGTGTAGGGACTGATGAGAGTCAATTTAGGGAACAGCACTTATAGAAGGATTAATTCAATGAATCTATAATGTATCATTACACATGGCTTAATCCGGTACGTTTTTCTAGGGTTCTGTGCTTATACTCATGTTGTAATATTAAGTAATATTTTTATACTATCTGGTTTATAGTCAGCCTTTATCTCAATAGTTTCCTGTTATAGAGTTTTTATTACATCTTTTGGTCTTGAATCATGCTTGTAAAACAGCATGTGCCTTCCAATTTGGTAGATTAATGAGTGGGATTTATTTCTTTTATAAGGAAGTAAGTGTTCATATTATATTAATGTTATATGATATTTTTATGCAATTTTGTTATATTCTATATATCATTATGTGCTGTTGGTTTAATCTGCAAGATAATTATTTGCCATTTGATCTTATTCTTCATATGATTCTGTCCTGGTGTTTAATCTGCAGAACAGACATGCCCGCATAACAGCCATGCCCGCATAACAGGAACTTTTTATTTGGCAAAAAGATGCCAAATAAAAAGTTCCATCCAATCATCCAACAAATTATTAATAAATACAAATTCAAATTAAATATTTGTGTAAATTACTCCAAGTCTTCTGTTTGGAAGATGTTCACTGACATGCCCATTATACAGTCTCAATTTACTTCACAACCCCAAAATTTTTTAGGCTTTGATTTTTTTGTAATTGTTATTGTACTGAAACATGAGCTATTTAGCTATTATATTTTTATTATATGGAAGTTTTCCAAAAAATAATACTATATATATATATATATATATATATATATATATATATATATATATATATATATTGTACCCTTACTTCTGGATATATAAAATAGTTTAAAATACAACTAGCTCAGTTACATTATTATGCTTCATTAAAATTTGCATATCTATCTTTAATATATTTTTATATTATCATATCTTAATTAAATTTATTATCAATCATCAAAATCAATATAGTTCTAGATTATACTAATTAAATAAGTATTTATAAAATTATGAGACTGCGAAGTAAAGTTACAAAGTAATAAGCAGATTTACACTGAGTCAATATCTCCCAATATACTGTCTCAATGGCATAAGAATACTACTACTACCTTATCATCTTACCACTACATCTATAGCATTCTTATGACTTTTAAAAGAAATAAATTATCTTTAATAATATTAAAATAATTCCTAACTTTTAATTTAAATATAATTAAATAATCTCAGGTTCTTCTAAGTTTTAAAATAATAATAATTCATGTAAATAAGTATGATGTGGGATTTTATATCAAACTTAAATACACCTAACTTATTTTAATAATAATAAATAATAATAATCTTAAAGTGTGATTTAATCTCATCTGTTTCTATGATATAATTAATCACTAAATAAATAAATAATTATATGTAAATCTTTTACTTCATATGGTATCTTCATTTTAAAATAGATTAAAATCTTAGACTTAATAATCTGTGGCAATAAACAATATTGTATTCTTATAATGTGCATTATAACCATCCTATGACCATTGTAATACTTATGTTCATGTCAATCAATTCTTATAAAATAATGTTAAGCAAATATGGTATTCAATTCTAAGTAATAATAACAAATTCAATTTTGTGCAAATATTATGTTTATTTCAAATCATCTGATGTCAAAATGCTGAGGTGAAAATAATGAAACTTGACACACTTTTAAAACAAATTAACAAATTTATTTACAATAACTTCAAATAAAATTTATTTACACTATTTACAATTTATAACTTATGACAACTAATAAAATAAAAATAGGAATACAAATATAAGAGGCTTACACTGTTATTAATTTATGTACTTAATAAAGAATTACACATTCCTTCAAATGCTATATTAATATGATTACAGTGTGTTTTTCTTAAACTTAGATTTTTAAAATAAATAGTTGTACTTTAATTATTACAAATAATAATACATGTCAAGATTATTTATGTAGCATGTGTACATAATGTAGCTCTACCTATTAAATAACTACATTAATTAAATACCATTTATAATGTATTATTATGTATTCACTTTATTACTAGCATTGTTTAATATCTGTATATAAAATCAATATCTCTTTATAATGTAAAACAAATGATTAGTTATAATTATATTCCACCTAATGTAATTTCTGTTATATGTTTTATAAAATATGCATTCTACTTTTGTATTATCCAAATAATAATATTTAAATCATTTATCAATTTTAAATTCATAAAACATTACATTAGATAAATTTTATGATTCCTTTCTGTGTAAAATCATTATTTTACCCTATGTGCTTTACTAACCTTTCTAATAAATTTCTATCTATAAAACATATTCTAAACTTATTTAAAACATTTTCCGAAAAACAAATATCAACTTCAAATAAAATATTCCTTATCCAAATTACTCATACTATACTGTCTATACTTAGTAAACTTTTCAATCTAAATATAGGCTTCTACTCATAACGTAACCTAGCTTATTCACTAAACAAAATACACAAAATTATAGACTTTTAAAATCCTTTTCTAAATTGCAAAAGTAAAATAATTACTTGGATAAATAATAAACATCATTTTAATACTAAGCATAAATAAAAATATCAAAATTATTTACGAAAGAATCATATAATTATTTCTCAAACTTTTACGTAATGTTATGTCATGTTTATATTATAAATTAAAAATTATGCATATTTTAATAAAGTTTGTTATCAATATAATGTATGTGTTTTCATAATATATTTATCCATTCATTCTACAACAACATAATATTCAGTTGATCTAAAGAAAAACATATTAAATTCATTAAAAATCATTATACAATATTTTTTTACCATAATAATAATATTGTCCAATCTGCTATCCAGTATTCTTCGGAATTTGCAGCTTCATAAAATAAAAATCATTCACATTTTCACTCATAAACATTCATTAGAATATTCCGTGTTATATTAATTATAAAAATAAGTTTATGTAATTAATTATATATCATTTTAAAGTTACTATTTAATAAATGTACCTAACCTACTTTTAAAGAGTTTAATAATATTTAAATTTTATGTTAAATAAATAAAATAAATTTATATTACATATTCCATCGTTGATTTTTCCTACCATAAAAGTTCTAACAAATATCCTCCGTATAAAGTCAATAAAACACTATTTCCTGTTCCGTTGAATCACGTGCTTCTTGAAAGTTTATAATAATAAAAAAAAAATGATAACGTTCTTTTTAAAAAAAAAATAAGTTCCACAAGAAAACAAATAAAATTAAAATAGTTTATAAATTCTTTGGATCCAGTTCTTCATAGAATATTATTCAAAAAGTTATTATTTCAAAACTAAGTTATAATTTATAAAATTATCCTTAAATTATTTTAAATTAACTTAGTTTGGCTTGGCTTAGTTTAACTTGATTTGGATATCCCTGTATTACTTGCGCATTTGTAAATACCATATTCCGGTAAGAATTAATTTTTCCATCTATAACGTCCAGCGTTTAGATTACTTCGATATAGCAATTTTATTATATTGCGTTTTAAATAATCATATTTATAGTCTATTTGCCTTTTTAAAACGTCAATATTTAGTCTTTTAGCATAAAGACTTAACAAGGCAAGTATTTATTTAAAATTACTACTGCTTCTTATATCTTTCATCAAGATATATATTTTACTTCTATAATTTGTCAAAATATTTTCTTTTACAGAAATATTTATATTTCTTTAAAAATATCTATTAGTAATAAACAATAGTAATTTAACTTTTGAAAACTATTTTTAGTCCAAAATACTACTTTTCTCCATCTTGTAGTTTTATGTTCTAATCCAGCGTCTGTTATTTCTATAGCATAAAGTTTCTGATATATTTTTCCGATGTGTGAGGTTTCCATGATTATTTGTACGTAAATTGAGTTTCGATATTGAGAAGACGATAGGGAAAATTAAGTTTCTACTGCATATTCATTACTTTAAAATATTATAAATTATTCAATAACACTCTTATAATTTTACAACTGATTTTAAGAGCGTTTATAAATTTACTTGGCTATTTTTTAATAGCACAAACGACTTAGAAGTTTATTGTAGAGAGACCCCCTCAACAATTGAATCCAGCTTATATACTGGAAGAGACTCCACATCTGATTGGTTCGATTAAACAATCAAACTTTGCTTATTTACATATTTACCAACACAATATTAAAAATAAATAATGACTTATTTAATATTTGATATTATTACAAATTCTTTCAAAACAATATTTATCGTTTATTTAAATCTATTAAACATTCTTTTGAAATATTATTTCTCACTTAATTTAAATCTTAACTTTTATAAGATCTTTTAAAATTAAACTAAATCTTTTTAAATACGTAATATTTTTAAGATAATATTTTTAAAATCAAATTTAATATTTACATTAATATCTTTATTTTTTATCTCGTGATAACTCACGTATTATTTATAAATTTTACAACATGATTTTAAAACAATTATGCAACTTTATTAGACAACTTCCACGCGTGTGTATAATATCTGTTCTTTATAATACAAGAACGCTTGTCTAAAAATAAACTTAACAATTGCTTTTTTAAAATAAATATTTTTAAATATTTAAGATATTATAATAGATTTTAAAATAATTATTTGATATGATTAAAATCAAATATTAATCTCAATTTTAAGTACTTATAATTTAAAATATTTTTATTCACTTTTAACATATATTTCAAATTAAATAAATATTTTTGTCTAATTTTAACTTGTCTTTTAAATACTTTAGCTTTAAACATTTGTTATTAAATTTATTAATGCAGTATTACATCATACTCATCATCATTTTAATATCTTCTCAAGATCAACACAATTCACATATCAAATACTCATAGATTGCCTTAATTAAACTTATGGTAACATTACCACAAGCAAAGTCAACATCACACACTTAAAATATTTCTTAAATTTAAAATTTTCTACTAGATTAGCACAAAACTTAAATGGTGACCCATATAAAAGGGCACATATTCCCCTCCTTCGGATAAAATTTTAAATTTAACATACATCTTTACTATCTTTACTCCATATTTATCAATTTTATCTTTCTTATCATTTAAATATCATAACACATTACTTTATCACAAAGTTTCATAAAGCATTGAAATATCATCTCAAATTTCACTAAGGAAACACTTTTAAATAAACTACAATGACTTCTTTACTTCCTAAATTAAGTTTCACTTCTCTTTACTTATCTCTTAATTAGGTTACTTTCATTTCCCTAATATTTCTACAAATATCAAGTATTTAAATTCTTTTAAATACACCTTTTACATAAGCTACTAAAATACATATTATTATAGTTAATACTATATTTTAAATTACTCTATGTATTTTATTTATAACTTATTGCTAGTTTCATTAGCAATCTTATAGATTATTATTCAGCAAATCTATATATTTCTCTTTTAAAATGATTAACTTCATCTTTTAAGATTAATCACTTTCATGCTCACTACCTTAATACAAATTAATCTTTTATAAGATTTAATTATATATACTTTAAACATATGAGTTTTATACTCTTTAACTCTATTATTTAACTTCTTGTTTAAAATATATTTACTTCAATAGCTAATTCCATTTTTACTTAGTCATTATGACAAAACTTATTTCTTCTTAAAATATCATTTACATATTTTGTAAATTTCTTCAGCTAAACTTTATTCGTCATGCTAATTTATTACATAATAAATTATTTCCTTATGTGAATAAAGCAAGTATTTAAATATTACCTTAAAATATTTATTCACAACATTTTTACAATTGTAACTCACATCTCAGATGGAAAGAAAAATTAAATTCCTTACATTACATGTCACTTTTTCCCATCTAGTGTGGTTAACATCAAGGTATTTTCACCTTACTTTGAAAGTTGCAAACATAGAAATATCTTATGTTTGTTTTACAAAGCCCAAAAAAAAAAATAATAATATAATGTCATAACACATTATCAAACACACATATCTTCTTTAAGAATCATTTGTCTTAATTATTAGATATCTTCTTCTCTAAATTTAAACTTTAATTCTCTTTTTTAATTCAACTTTTTACTACCAGTTTTATTATCTGGTCTCTTCAGAATTGTGGTCACACCACTTGTAGAAGGCTGATTATACAAATCATCACTTCTATCCCTATTTGTATTATACTGTACAGTTTTCTTAACATATGGAGACATTCTATTTCTACCTTTATAACTAAAACTTCTCTTAAAGCCTCCAGGAGATTTTAATCCAGTATTAATACTAAGACTTGCTAATGGGTAATTATTTTTATCCCTATTTACCCTAAACTTATTATCAATAGATAACTCTGCTACTTCCAGAGCATCTAATATTTCGGAGACTTCCTCAATTGTCCCACGGTCAGCAGCTATTAACAACTGTTCCACATGCTTTGGTAAGTTGTGTCTAACTATTCTGACAATTTGTCCTTCCGACAATGGACAAGCAGTCAAAGTCTTCAAACGAACGGCTTGACTTCGGAAAAAACTAGTGTAGCTGCCTTTGCTAACTTGGTACTTATCTTGGGTAATTTGATACCGAATGCAATCCTGTTTGTCGGAGTTCCAGAAGCTCCCAACAATAAAACATTTGAAATCACCATACGTCATGGGTTTCTCGAACAGAGATTGCCACCAATCTTTAGCTACTCCGTATAAATGATTGCTACACACGGCTACTTTCTCCTTTTCAGACAAAGAACATATCGAAAACAATTCATCTAGATTGTTTAGAAACTCCGAGGGGTTTTCCATGTATTCCCCTTTAAATGGTTTAACTTTCATAAACCTTAAGGCCATAGAATTATTTGAACTACCTTCATGACTGATTAATTCTCTAGTTGGTCTATTATCAATTTCCTTCACAAGAGTATTGTCTGACTGATTATTCTTATTACTACTTGGCTTATTTAACTCTATATTATTCATTTGTGAAGAATCAACATAGTCAACATATGCTTTACTACTTATTTTTCCGGTAAACATTTCTGCCTTGGCATTACATATACTTTTCATTTCCATTTGATCATAGACTTGCTGAAATTTTCCTTCTAAGTCCATCTGTTCCAGCACTTGCTTCACATACCCTTTTTGCTCTTTTCTGAACTCATCTAGATTCTTGTCTAAAATCTCTTTATAACTGTTATTACTTTGTTCTATCATTCCTGCATGATCCTTTATATCCTTCTGAATACGTTTGATATTTTCTCCAACTTTCGATCGATATTTATTTTCATCGACCTTTTTAACATCTATACTCTTAAATTTCTCTACTAATTCCTGCTCTACTTCATTTTTTATGTCCCTTTTTGTCTGAATTATAGCACTCTTAACATCTTTGATATCTTCATTAAGATTACTAACTTGGTTTTTAACATCACCAATTTCAATATCAACTTTATATTGATAATCATCAATTTTACAAGTTAAATTGTTATTATTGATTTTACATTGATCAATAGATTCAGCTATTTGATCTCTTAGTCCTTTAATTGTGTTTTCTGAAAACTCATGAAATTTACTTTCTAGCCTTTCTTGATTTCTATCATCAACTTTTAGTATTTCTAATTTTAAAGACTCAATTACTTCTTCATTCTTATCAAATCTTATATCTATATTATCCATTTTTATATTTATAACTTTTATCTCGTTCCTAATAGAACTATTATCTTCTTTTAAAGAATCTAATTTAACATTATTTTCTTCTTTCATTTCTTTCATATTTATACTCATATTTTTCATATCTTCTTTTAAAGATTTATTCTCCTCTTTCATTTCTGCTTTAATAGAATCAATACTTTCTTTTAAAGAATCAAATTTAATATTATTTTTATTAATACTTTGACACATAAATTCTAAATGTTTCATAATGTCAGACATTGAAAAGTTATCTACTCTTTTCTCAGCTTTTACTATTTCTTTTTCTTTAGTTTTAAAAATTATCTCTTCCTCTTCCTCTATTTCACTATCCATATTGGAAGTATTTTCTAATACTATTTCTGAATTTGCTGATTTTTCTATTTCTCTGCTCTCCCCACAACTATTATCTTCTACAACAAAATTTGACATTTCAACTCCTAAATCTTTATCCCAATTATTCATTTTTTGATATTTTTTTAAAATTCAATCCTAACAATATGCAGTACTTATTATTTTATACTTTTTTAAAATACAATTCCCCATCAACCTTCCCATCTTCACTCAACTCACTTTTACAACTAATCATATAATAGTATCCTCAAAAACTCTACATTACTTACTATTAAATAATTATATAAATTTCAATAACAAAATTGTGTCATATCATTTATTTTTACACCTATGACCCACAGACAATTTGCACATAATATATAATATTAAATATCCATTTAAAATATTTCAAGAATTGATATGGTCATATTATAAAATAATTATTTGCCACATTTCCATAGTTTACTTATTTATTTATTAACTTAAAATCAACATAGTATTTATCTTCAAAGAATAATCATATTACAGATACCACATGAAAATATAATACTCTACTAATAAAATTTTTATTTTAATTTTATTTTAATTTTATAATCAACATCTAATCAATTATAAATATTATTATAAAATACTAATTATACTTATCACTTTATTCTCCTAACATATACTAATCCTAAAATTATATCTTAATCCCTAATTAAATATTTAGCCTAAAACGTTGTGGCCAAAAACTTTCTTGACCACTCATCGGGCTGATAAAATTGTAACTTTAACATATCAGACCGATAACGTTTGAACATCTAAATCCTACTTAAACATATCATGCCAAAAACGTTGAGCGCCAAAATCTTCCTACCCTTTTCCAACCATCGGGTTGATAACCAATAGCCGACCACGTTGCGCGCCAAAATCTTCCTACCCTTTGTACCCTTACTTCTTGATATATAAAATAGTTTAAAATACAACTAGCTCAGTTACATTATTATGCTTCATTAAAATTTGCATATCTATCTTTAATATATTTTTATATTATCATATCTTAATTAAATTTATTATCAATCATCAAAATCAATATAGTTCTAGATTATACTAATTAAATAAGTATTTATAAAATTATGAGACTGCGAAGTAAAGTTACAAAGTAATAAGCAGATTTACACTGAGTCAATATCTCCCAAGATACTGTCTCAATGGCATAAGAATACTATCACTACCTTATCATCTTACCACTACATCTATAGCATTCTTATGGCTTTTAAATGAAATAAATTATCTTTAATAATACTAAAATAATTCCTAACTTTTAACTTAAAATATAATTAAATAATCTCAGGTTCTTCTAAGTTTTAAAATAATAATAATTCATGTAAATAAGTATGATGTGGGATTTTATATCAAACTTAAATACACCTAACTTATTTTAATAATAATAAATAATAATAATCTTAAAGTGTGATTTAATCTCATCTGTTTCTATGATATAATTAATCACTAAATAAATAAATAATTATATGTAAATCTTTTACTTCATATGGTATCTTCATTTTAAAATAGATCCAAATCTTATACTTAATAATCTGTGGCAATAAACAATATTGTATTCTTATAATGTGCATTATAACCATCTTATGACCATTGTAATATTTATGTTCATGTCAATCAATTCTTATAAAATAATGTTAAGCAAATATGGTATTCAATTCTAAGTAATAATAACAAATTCAATTTTGTGCAAATATTATGTTTATTTCAAATCATCTGATGTCAAAATGCTGAGGTGAAAATAATGAAACTTGACACACTTTTAAAACAAATTAACAAATTTATTTACAATAACTTCAAATAAAATTTATTTACACTATTTACAGTTTATAACTTATGACAACAAATAAAATAAAAATAGGAATACAAATATAAGAGGCTTACACTGTTATTAACTTATGTACTTAATAAGCAATTACACATTCCTTCAATTGCTATATTAATATGATTACAGTGTGTTTTTCTTAAACTTAGATTTTTAAAATAAATAGTTGTACTTTAATTATTACAAATAATAATACATGTCAAGATTATTTATGTAGCATGTGTACATAATGTAGCTCTACCTATTAAATAACTACATTAATTAAATACCATTTATAATGTATTATTATGTATTCACTTTATTACTAGCATTGTTTAATATCTGTATATAAAATCAATATCTCTTTATAATGTAAAACAAATGATTAGTTATAATTATATTCCACCTAATGTAATTTCTGTTATATGTTTTATAAAATATGCATTCTACTTTTGTATTATCCAAATAATAATATTTAAATCATTTATCAATTTTAAATTCATAAACATTACATTAGATAAATTTTATGATTCCTTTCTGTGTAAGATCATTATTTTACCCTATGTGCTTTACTAACCTTTCTAATAAATTTCTATCTATAAAACATATTCTAAACTTATTTAAAACATTTTCCGAAAAACAAATATCAACTTCAAATAAAATATTCCTTATCCAAATTACTCATACTATACTGTCTATACTTAGTAAACTTTTCAATCTAAATATAGGCTTCTACTCATAACGTAACCTAGCTTATTCATTAAACAAAATACACAAAATTATAGACTTTTAAAATCCTTTTCTAAATTGCAAAAGTAAAATAATTACTTGGATAAATAATAAACATCATTTTAATACTAAGCATAAATAAAAATATCAAAATTATTTACGAAAGAATCATATAATTATTTTCTAAGCTTTTACGTAATGTTGTATCATGTTTATATTATAAATTAAAAATTTATGCATATTTTAAGAAAGTTTGATGTCAATATAATGTATGTGTTTTCATAATATATTTATCCATTCATTCTACAACAACATAATATTCAGTTGATCTAAAGAAAAACATATTAAATTCATTAAAAATCATTATACAATATTTTTTTACCATAATAATAATATTGTCCAATCTGCTATCCAGTATTCTTCGGAATTTGCAGCTTCATAAAATAAAAATCATTCACATTTTCACTCATAAACATTCATTAGAATATTCCGTGTTATATTAATTATAAAAAATAAGTTTATGTAATTAATTATATATCATTTTAAAGTTACTATTTAATAAATGTACCTAACCTACTTTTTAAGAGTTTAATAATATTTAAATTTTATGTTAAATAAATAAAATAAATTTATATTACATATTCCATCGTTGATTTTTCCTACCATAAAAGTTCTAACAAATATCCTCCGTATAAAGTCAATAAAACACTATTTCCTGTTCCGTTGAATCACGTGCTTCTTGAAAGTTTATAATAAAAATAATAACGTTCTTTTTTTTAAAAAAAAAAATAAGTTCCCCAAGAAAACAAAATAAAATTAAAATAGTTTATAAATTCTTTGGATCCAGTTCTTCATAGAATATTATTCAAAAAGTTATTATTTCAAAACTAAGTTATAATTTATAAAATTATCCTTCAATTATTTTAAATTAACTTAGTTTGACTTGGCCTAGTTTAACTTGATTTGGATATCCCTGTATTACTTGCGCATTTGTAAATACCATATTCCGGTAAGAATTAATTTCTTCATCTCTAACGTCCAGCGTTTAGATTACTTCGATATAGCAATTTTATTATATTGCAATTTTAAATAATCATATTTATAGTCTATTTGCCTTTTTAAAACGTCAATATTTAGTCTTTTAGCATAAAGACTTAACAAGGCAAGTATTTATTTAAAATTACTACTGCTTCTTATATCTTTCATCAAGATATATATTTTACTTCTATAATTTGTCAAAATATTTTCTTTTACAGAAATATTTATATTTCTTTAAAAATATCTATTAGTAATAAACAATAGTAATTTAACTTTTGAAAACTATTTTTAGTCCAAAATACTACTTTTCTCCATCTTGTAGTTTTATGTACTAATCCAGCGTCTGTTATTTCTATAGCATAAAGTTTCTGATATATTTTTCCGATGTATGAGGTTTCCATGATTATTTGTACGTAAATTGAGTTTCGATATTGAGAAGACGATAGGGAAAATTAAGTTTCTACTGCATATTCATTACTTTAAAATATTATAAATTATTCAATAACACTCTTATAATTTTACAACTGATTTTAAGAGCGTTTATAAATTTACTCAGCTATTTTTTAATAGCACAAACGACTTAGAAGTTTATTGTAGAGAGCCCCCCTCAACAATTGAATCCAGCTTTTATAGTGGAAGAGACTCCACATCTGATTGGTTCGATTAAACAATCAAACTTTGCTTATTTACATATTTACCAACACAATATTAAAAATAAATAATGACTTATTTAATATTTGATATTTTATCAAATTCTTTCAAAACAATATTTATCGTTTATTTAAATCTATTAAACATTCTTTTGAAATATTATTTCTCACTTAATTTAAATCTTAACTTTTATAAGATCTTTTAAAATTAAACTAAATCTTTTTAAATACGTAATATTTTTAAAATAATACTTTTAAAATCAAATTTAATATTTACATTAATATCTTTATTTTTTATCTCGTGATAACTCACGTATTATTTATAAATTTTACAACATGATTTTAAAACAATTATGCAACTTTATTAGACAACTTCCACGCGTGTGTATAATATCTGTTCTTTATAATACAAGAACGCTTGTCTAAAAATAAACTTAACAATTGCTTTTTTTAAAATAAATATTTTTAAATATTTAAGATATTATAATAGATTTTAAAATAATTATTTGATATGATTAAAATCAAATATTAATCTCAATTTTAAGTACTTATAATTTAAAATATTTTTATTCACTTTTAACATATATTTCAAATTAAATAAATATTTTTGTCTAATTTTAACTTGTCTTTTAAATACTTTAGCTTTAAACATTTGTTATTAAATTTATTAATGCAGTATTACATCATACTCATCATCATTTTAATATCTTCTCAAGATCAACACAATTCACATATCAAATACTCATAGATTGCCTTAATTAAACTTATGGTAACATTACCACAAGCAAAGTCAACATCACACTTTTAAAATACTTCTTA